>CM038228.1:16462607-16878300 GCA_021442155.1 Cymbidium sinense
AGGTTCATTTATAAGGCTTTTTTTACATTATAAGTTTGATTCTAATAAGCCTTAGACCACTTTCACTACTTGAGTTCAAGTAATACCTAGCAAATATAAGTCTTGGGTTTAAGCAATTAAACATTCTCATTGATCTAATTATTTATTTAATTGATCATAATATTTTAAGGATTGACTTGACCATCTCAAAATTAATTTGAAAAATTTTACCCATGGTTGGGTCAAAGATACCCATATGTCCTTATATGTTTTAAATCTTTAGTTAGGTGATTGCTTTACTTAGCCAACTAGTTAATATTATTATATATTCAATCATAGATTATCATAACATTGTCATGAATTAAATGGCCACTAGAACTTTATACATAAGGCTAGTTGAGTACAAGACATAGAAAGTCAAATCAATTTCAATCTAGGATAATTAAAGCCAAAGTAGGTCGTTAACAAGGCGAGTTATGACCCCGGGAGCTGACAAGGAAGATGGTTGGACGGATAAAAGAAAAACTTACATAACAATTCTAATCTTAAATAAAATCTCCAATCGCATAAGAGCTCTAATACAAAAATATTTAACAATTTGTCATATATATATATATATATATATATATATATATATATATATATATATATATATATATATATATATATATATATATATATATATATATATATATATATATATATATATATACTAAAATTCATGAGAAATACACTTTAAACATACAACATGATAGACATAAATACCTATCTCAAAATCTCTACTGATAAACATGACTCCCTTCTATCACCATTTAATTGGGATGGTTACAAAAAAAAATTTAAGCAACTAAAAAAATGAATATAATTTAGCAATTTTATGTTATTACACTATAGTAATAAGAAGATAATAGATATATTTTTTTGTTGTCACATGTACATAAAAGAAATTTGTTCAAATAATCAAACATATGTGAGGTAAGTATACATAAACTTTTCATATGAACTTTTACTTTTACATTTATTACCCGCCTTGGAGTCACTGTCAAAATATTTACCAATACTCATCCAAAGGATAAGTAGCGATTACTATTACCATTTGCCAAATCATTGGCCCTTTTTTATCATTACGTGCACGGATACATTGCGTCCCCAGCCAGTACCATAAGGGGGTGAACTCCATTTTCAACATGCACATTCATAGCATACAATTATGCAGTTATGCACATTAATTCATAACTAACAGTAAATCAATTAATTTTATAACATGATAGCATGGTAATATGATCTAACATTCAAGTTATTATCCAACATGAAAAAATAGTAAACTATATCATAATTTATGAAGAAATAGGAAAATCATCACAACTGCATGAAAAAAGTCAAAATCATATAACATGCAGTTCATCACAAGAATTTAAAATATTTTTTATCATAAATGTAAGAACATAATTACCCACTTTAATTTGTAATATACTCTTGAACCTCCTTTCCTTTAACGCTTCCTTCCTTAATTGAAATTCCTATAACATAAAATATTAAGTGTTAAAGTGATTTAATATATTTCATTAAATGATTATCTTACCCCTTAAATGATTCTAATTAAATTAATGATAATATAACTTAGCATAGGTTCAATATTTTATTAAATTTGAAATCATATTTCATATGTGAGGGTTTAATACTTAAATTACTTAACTTTAATTCATCATACATATTCCTCAATTAATTTATTGTTGAAATTGATAAACCCTAAGTTACAATTATATAACCCTAAAAAAAAGATTTGAGATAATAATATTATCATAACATTTAAATTAAAATAATTATATAACTTATTACTTACCTCTGGTTTGCCTCTGGACACGCATTTCCACGCCGCTCCTCCTCCTTTCTCACTGACGCACGTGCAGGATCCTTTCCTCAGGCTGATCCCTCCGCTCGCAGAGAGCTTTCTTCTTCTTCCCAACGACACGCGACTCACCTTCTTCTTAATGGCCCAGGGTAATCTTCTATTTCTATTCTTCTTAGAGTATCCTCTTCTTATTATTATTATTATTATTATTATTATTATTATTATTATTATTATTATTATATTATTATTATTATTATTATTATTATTATTATTATTATTATTATTATTATTATTATCTCCCTCTTATAAAAATTTCATCCTTGAAATTATATGACAATAAATAGAAATACACATACCTTTAATTAAACAATTGAGGATAAAGTTTTCGCATTTCTAAGTCTTTCTCCCACGTAGCTTCTCGATCTAATCCATGTTACAAGATACAACAAATGGAATTTCCCATTCACGAGATGCTTAACATCATAATCTATAATTTTTTTCTGGCTCGTCCATAAATGTGAGATCAGGTTGAATATCAAGAGGATCGAATAATTTTGTTTCATCAAGAACATATTTTCAAAGAGAAATATAAACACATTGTGCACTTTGCATATGAAGGTAAAGTCGCCATAAGCCACTTTCCCAATTCTTTCCGAGATTTCATATGGACCAATATAACATGGGCTCAACTTTCAAACTTTACCAAATCATTTTATACCTTTCATGGGGTTGACTTTAATAAATACAAATTCTCCCACTTCAAACTCTACTGGTTGATGTTTAGCATCATAATATTTCATCTTGAGCGACTTTTAATCTATCACGAATCAATTGGATCTTTTCAGTGGCTTCATGTACTACATCTACACCAATGATTCTTCTTTCACCTGTCTCCACCCAACAAAGTGGTGTTCTGCATTTCCTTCCATACAATGCTTCATAAGGAGCCATACCGATACTTACTTGAAAGCTATTATTGTAGGCAAACTCAATTAAAGGCAAATGAATTTCCCAATTTTTTCTAAAATCAAGGATACAAAGTCTAAGAAAATCTTCAAGTGTTTGAATTGTTCTTTCTGACTGGCCATCAGTTTGAGGATGAAATGCAATACTAAAAGTAAGCTTCGTACCTAAAGCTTCTTGAATTTTTCTCCACAATCTAGATGTAAATCGACCATCCCGATCGGATACTATAGATTTTAGCACACCATGTAACTTCACAATTTCATCAACATACTTCCTTGCTAGCTTTTCAATATTATCAGATTATTTGATAGGTATAAAGTATGCAGATTTAGTCAACCTATCAATAATGACCCAAATACCATCGTAGCCTCTTCTTGATCTAGGTAAGCTAACCACAAAATCCATAGCAATATCATCCCATTTCCACTCAGGTATTGGCAAAGGCTGTAAAAGTTCACTTGACTTCGATGTTCTTTTAACCATCGACATGATTTATTTAGACAAATTCATACACTTCATTCTCGCCACCAAAATATTTTCTTAAAATCTTGATACATTTTGCTACTGCTTGGATGAATTGTATAATTAGAATGATGTGCTTCATGTAAGATGTCTTTCCTCAAATCTCCAACATCTGGAATGTAAACCCTGCCACGATACTTCAGTAATCCTTCTTCATCGATTTCAAAATCTTCTGTATGGCCTACTTTTACCAAATCTAAATTTTTTGAAAGTCATCATCTTGAGGTAAAGCATCTCGTATTCTATCTTTCAAATTTGATTGTATAGCCATTTGATTTAACAATAAAACATGATCATCTGTAGATTTAATAATTGAAATTTTTAATTTTTCTAACTCTTTAATCAACTCTTCTATTGAGAGATCAACCAATAAGCACTACTAGATATTTTTCTACTTAAAGCATCAGCAACTTCATTTTCTTTCCTTAGATGATATTGAATATCCAAATCATAATCTTTAATGAGTTCCAACCATCTGCATTGCCTTAAATTTAGCTCCTTCTGAGTAAAGATATATTTTAAGCTTTGATGATCAGTGAAAACTTCACACCTTACTCCATATAAATAATGCTTCCATATTTTGCAAATACCACCAGCTCTAGATCATGGAATAATTTTTTCATGATTTTTCAATTGCTTGAAGCATAAGCAATCACTCTTCCATTCGCATAAGTACACATCCCAAGCCTCTTAATGATGCATCATTATAAATTTGAAATCCTTTATCTCTAATAAATAGTCAGTGCCATTAAACAATTCTTCAATTTTTGAAAAGCCTCTTCACACTGATCTGACCATTCAAACTTGACTGCTTTCTAAGTTAGCCTCGATAGTGGCATGGCAATTTGTGAAAACCCTTCAACGAATCTCCTGTAATATCCTGCCAACCCTAAGAAACTTTTGACTGCGGTGTTTTGATCCGGTCCATTCATATTATTGTTCGACTTTACTCGATCCATCAAACCCTTCACTACTAATCATGAGCCCCAAGAATATGATGTTATTTAACCAAAATTCACACTTTAAAAATTTTGCATACAATTCATTTCCTTTCAGAGCTTGCAAAATAATGTGAAGATGGTTTTCAGGAGCTGCTTTAGCTCTAGAATAAATTAGAATATCATCTATGAATACAATCACAAATGAATCTAAAAAGAGTTTAAAGATTCTATTCATGAGATCCATAAATACAGCTGGAGCATTTGTTAAGCCAAAAGGCATCACCACAAACTCATAATGCCCATATCTTGTACTGAATGCAGTTTTTGGTATATCTTCTTCTTTGATTCTTAACTGATGATAACCTGATCTTAAATCAATCTTTGAAAATACTGAAGCTCCTTCTAGTTGGTCAAAAAGATCATCAATTCTTGGTAAGGGATATTTATTCTTCAATGTGAGTTTGTTGACTCTCTATACTCGATGCATAGCTTTAAGCTCCCATCTTTCTTCTTCACAAATAATACAGGAGCTCCCCAAGGAGATGTGTCAGGCCTGATAAATTCCTTCTTTAACAATTCTTGTAGCTGATTCTTCAACTCTTGTAATTCTTTAACGGTCATTCTATATGGTACTTTTGCTACAAGTTTTGCACCTTGAATAATATCAATAGAGAAATCTATCTCTCTGACTGGGGGCAAACTTGGTAAGTCATCCAGAAAGACTTCTGGATACTCCTTTACTACTAGTATATCCTCTAACTTCTTTATCTCTTTAGTAATATCGATGACTTGAGCAAGAAAACCTTCACAGCCTTTTCTAGCATCTTTTGAACTTTTAAGCAAGATACCATCATAGCTAATACGCTCTTATGCCCCACGAATTTGAATTCTTCTTCTCCAGAAATATTGAATTTGACTATCTTTTTACAACAATCTATAGTAGCATAATATTTAGATAGCCAATCATTCCTAAAATCACATCAAATCTCTTCATAAAATTTATCATCTTCCTAATGGCTCTTTGATTATGATGATACTTATGTCCCTAAATATAATCACATGCAAATCTCACTCTAATACCACATGACAATAGCTTGGAATAAGCAGAATAGACGGATAGAAAAATCTTACATAATAATTCCAATCTTAAATAAAATCTTTAATCATACAAAAGATTTAATAATTTATCCATATAAATTTATATATATATATATATATATATACTAACAAAGTTCATGAGAAATACACTTTAAACATAATACAACATGACTGACATAAATATCTATCTCCTGAAGTCCCTCTATGGCGATAAACATGACTTTCTTTTCTATTAACCATTTAATTAGGATGGTTACCTGAAAAAAAATTTAAGCAACTGACAAATAAATATAATTCAATATATTATCTTTACTATATAAAAAGAAGGTAGATAGTATGCAGTTTTGTTGTCACATGTACATAAAAGAAATTTGCTCAAACAATCAAACATATGTGAGGTAGGTATACATAAATTTTTCATATGAACTTTTACTTTTATATTTATCACCCGTCTTGGAGTCATCAAAACCTTTACCAATACTCATCTGGACAAGTACATTAATATTACCATTTGCCAAATCATTGGCCCTTTTTTCATCATTACGTCATATTATCCAGCATAGGGTGAACTCCACTTTCAACAGCATATTCATAGCATACAATTAGGCACATTAATTCATAACTAATAAATCGTTAACTTTATAACATGATGATGGTATGATCAAGATTCAAGTTATTATCAAAAAAGAAGATATATCACAATTTATGAAGAAGTAGAAAATCACAACTTGTGGTACAGGAAAAAGTCAAAATCATATAAGTTCATCACAAGAATTTAAAGATATTTTTATCATAAATGTATAATTTTACTTTAATTTGTTTCTCTTGAACCTCATTTCCTTTTTAACGCTTCCTTCCTTGAAATTCTATAACATAAAATATTAAGTGTTAAAATATATTTCATTAAATGATTATCTTATTAAATGATTATTAATTAAATTAATGATAATATAACTTAGCATAGGTTCAATGTTTTTTATTAAAAATATTTCATATTTGAGGGTTTAATACTTAAATTACTTAACTTTAATTCATCATACATATTCTGAATTAATTTATTGTTGAAATCGATAAACCACTAAGTTACAATTATAAACCTAAATCAAAAGATTTGAGATAATAATATTATCATAACATTTAAATTAAAATAATTATATAACTTATTATTCTCGGTTTGGACCATACGCCGCTCCCTCCGTCGACTTCTTAAAACTTACGCACTGCGGTTCCCTTCCTCTGCATCCCTCCCCGCACACAAGAGCTTTCCTTTCTTTTCTTCTTCCTCACACACACTGGGCATGCCCTCTCTTCTTCTTCCCGAGGTTCTCCTCCTTCCCTCGCGTAGGCACGTAGGTGAGTCTCCTCTTCTTCTCCCTTCTTCTTTCCCTCTCGTGTTTTGGGGTTTATTTAGATCAAATGGACACCCTCAATTTCTTTTTTTTTCTTTCATAATTGGCCAAGGGTTGCAAAATTTATTATTATTATTATTATTATTATTATTTTTATTATTATTATTATTATTATATTTATTTCTAATTTATCATGTCATCCTTAGGGCTATGCTAATCTTCTATTCAGAGACATCCAATAAAATTGGAATGATACAAAGAAGATTAGCATGGCCCCTACACAAGGATGACACGCATATATCAAGAAATGGTCCAAAATTGTAATAACTAAAATTCGAAAATAACAATAACAATAATAATAATAATAGAAAATTTTGCAACCGCCGTGGCGGTTCACCGCGGAAAGAAAAAAAAAAGAAATTCGAGGGGGTTTTGGTTTTAATAGATCGAAATAAAACCCCGAAAAATACGCGAGAGAGGGAAAGAAGAAGGGAGAAGAAGAGGAGACTCACTCAAGGCTCTGGACGCGCGAGAGGAAGGAGAGGAGTGCGTAAACCCTTCGTACCGGAAGAAGAGAAGAGGAGGCATGCTAATCGAGTGTAGCGTGTGTCGTCGGCCGAGGAAGAAAGTGTGAGGGAGGGATCGACGAGGAGGGGATCCACGCTGCATGCATGAAGAAGAACGAGGGAGCCGAGCGCGCATGCGTCCTTAGGCAAACCGAGAGGTAAGTAATAAGTTATATAATTATTTTAATTTAAATGTTATGATAATATTATTATCTCAAATCTTTTTATTTTAGGGTTTATAATTGTAACTTAGGGTTTATCGATTTCAATAATAAATTAATTCAGGAATATGTATGATGAATTAAAGTTAAGTAATTTAAGTATTAAACCTCACATATGAAATATGATTTCAAATTTAATAAAACATTGAACTATGTTATATTATCGTAATTTAATTAGAATCATTTAAGGGGTAAGATAATCATTTAATGAAATATATTAAATCACTTTAACACTTAATATTTTATGTGAATCAATTAAAGGGCGTAAAGGAGGTTCAAAAATCAAAATTAAAGTGAGTAATTATGTTCTTACATTTATAGTAAAAATATCTTTAAATTCTTGTGATGAACTGCATGTTATATGATTTTGATTTTTTCCTATACCGCAAGTTGTGATGATTTTTTTGCTTCTTCATAAATTGTGATATAGTGTATTGTTTCTTCATGTTGGATAATAACTTGAATGATAGATCATATTGTCACGCCATCATGTTATAAAGTTAACTGATTTACTGTTAGTTATGAATTAATGTGCATGCATAATTGTATGCTATGAATGTGCATATTGAAAGTGGAGTTCACCCCTTTATGGGCTGGGGATGCAATGTACTGCGTACGATGATGAAAAGTGTCAATGATTTGGCAAATGGTAATGGTAATGGCTACTTGTCCTTTGGATGAGTATTGGTAAAGGTTTTGACGGTGACTCCAAGATGGGTGATAAATGTAAAAGTAAAAGTTCTTATGAAAAGTTTATGTATACCTACCTCACATATGTTTGATTGTTTAAGCAAATTTCTTTTATGTACATGTGACAATAAAAACTAGCATGCATACTAGTTCTACCTTCTTGTTTACTATAGGATAACAGCATAATTGACTTAGTGAATTATATTCATTTGTTAGTTACTAAAATTTTTTCAGGTAACCATCCTAATTAAAATGACAGATGAGGAAAGTCATGTTTATCATCAGAGGACTTGGGGATAGGTAATTATGTCAATTATATCGAAGTTATGTTTAAAGTGTATTTCTATTAACTTTATTAGTATATATATATATATATATATATATATATATATATATGAACAAATTATTAAATCATTTGGATTGTGAGCTCTTGTATGATCGAGAGATTTTATTAAAAATTTGAAGTGCTATGTAAGTTTTCTTTATCCGTCCGACCGCTCTCGCCAGTATTCCAAGCTCCGCCGTGAGGATAGTTTTGAGCCAATCTTGGCTCAAAATATTTTCAAGCAACTCAAGATCGGCTCATGGCTCAAACAATTTGATTTTGAGCCGACTCATTTTCTAATGGATTTTGAGATGCCTCATTTTCATTTCAAGTCGACTCAAATTGAACATTTTCAACTTTTTTTTTGCTCGAATTCGAATGGAGTTGGCTCATTTTGATCGAGTAGCTTGAATTTAATAAAAATGATTATTAAAAAATTGAATTAAGAGCTTGAAGTAAAAAAAATTATGATTTTCAAAGAAATAATTTTTATTCTTATAAATATATTATATTTATTTTAAAAGATTAGAAGTTATAACTCTATACACTTAATTTTAGGAATTATTTTATTGTTACAAACTTAGAAGTATTATATATAAATTTAAATATTTTTAATAATAGATAAATTCGATCCGATCTCGAGCTGGTTCAATCCGATCTGTGCCCGACTCAAGATCAACTCGAAAAAAAGTTCGATCCAAATCTTTGCCTCATAGCTCAGCTCAATGTAATTGATCTGATCTCGATCCAATCCAAATTTCAATTCAATTTTAGAGCTAAACTAATAGCCTTAAGCCAAAGTACATAATGAATTTAGCAAATAAATATGTCCATGTGTTAAAAACATTTTAATTTGAACATTGGGACAATTGATTAGTTCAATTTCATCCATATTCACCTAATTGACTCAAATTGACCATTTACCCAAGTCAAATAAATTGGGCTTATACTTCAAATTGATTAAACCAAGTGGACTTGTGAACTTCCCTAAATATCCCAAACATAGTCCAAGTACAACTACACCTAGTTGCTCCTTAACCCAAGTTCAATCAGCCAAATGATGTATATAGAACTGTTTAGGCCAACTCTCTTATTTAGTGATTTATTAAATCAAACTAATCATAACATCCAATCAATGTAGCCAAGGATATCATTGATAAATATTTAGTTCAATTCATATTAATTTGACTACTTTAAGGTGATCAATTTGACCAAGTGGGCTAATATGGTCTATTTTGGGTTCACATAAGGGCAATTTATTTGTAATAGAATTAGACCAATCAAATGACTAATTACTTTAAACTTTAAAATTATTTTTATCCATGAGTATTAAGATAATTCTATAGTTCAATCTAAGTTAGTTTGACCACTAGAAATGGGTCAAATTGAACCATGGGGCCAAGGTGCACCATATGAATCAAATTAGAAAAAATAAACTTGACTCATGAGATTATTTAAATTTTTGCAAAATTCAATTTTTGGGATAATTATCTACAATGTCACAACTTTTCTTTTTCCCAAATCACCTTAGCTTCAAGCTAACCAACAAGGATTAAACACCATTAATGGCGAATTTAAGAAAGTTGTGCATTGGCTAATGAAAGTTAGCTATTTTCATATAACCTAAACACCATATTCCTACTTTCCGACTATCTATATGAGTTTTCAATACTCTACCTAATATAAAATTGCTTTTAACCTCAAGTTAACTTGGTTTAACCATATATATGCTCAGCTAAGTGGACATTACATGCACAACTCCTCCCATGAGGGATAAAGCTTGAATTCACCTTCTCTAAGCTAGTAAGGTCCCAATTTCAAACCCTCTCCTCCCTCTTGTCTTGATCTTTTTAGCAATGTAAGTAATGGTATGGTTCATTGATCCATGCATTCAATTTCTCTGACCTTCCTTGATATTTCCACTAAAAGAATTCCCTTGAATGGTTTAAAATGGGAGGAATTTACATGGGCTAGGCTCAGGTTGCTGCATATCCGAGTCTAGCCCATTTTACTTGAGTGAACCAAGATAGAGGTTGAATATAATCTTGTAGCCATTAGATCTATTTCAAATAGATTCCTACAGTAGTGAACTTTGTGTTTATCTAAATTATGTGCTTTTTTAGAATTTTTTTTAAATTTTTTTCTGAATAAATTACTAAACTAATCCTACTAAATTCCCATAAATAATATCTTATATGAAAATTTAGGGAAAATATCATCATGCAAATATTCATGCATTTTATATTCATAAAAATATTTATTTAGATTTTAATTATTTAAAGAACTAGATAGATAAAGAAAATTGTCATATTCATTGAAAAGATCCTTAATAACTTCTTAAATATTTCATGAACATTTTGAGGCTATTTTAACAAAAGTAAAAAAAAGCTATGTTTATATTTTTAAGATCATAATTCACTATTTAAAAATCATAATTATTAAAATAAAACTTTAAAAATTTTGGAATGTTAAGAAATGTTTTAATATAATTCTTTGATGTTATAAATTTCAATATAATAAATCAATTTAAATTTAAATTTAAGTATTTTAATTTCTTAAGAAAATATTTAACACCACCAAAAAATTTAATTAAATCATAATGACCTTTTCTGAGACTAAACGTATTATCTATTTTTTTATTTTATAAAATAAATTAAAACGCATATTACTTAAATTTTATATAAAATATCTATTTTAAAAATTATCATTTTACACTTATTGAGCATATTCTCATATCATGCTTCCAATAAATAAAATATGTTATTCTCAACTTAATTTAAATTATTCAAAATTATTTAATTTTTTTCTATTTTTAATAATAAGATTATCTTTTTAATATATATATATATATATATATATATATATATATATATATATATATATATATATATATATATATATATATATATATATATATATATATATATATATATATATATATATATATATATATATATATATATATAGATTCTAAAAACTTTAAATTTATTTATTTAAGTACAATCTATATTAAATAATTAAATAGAATAATTAAGAATGATAACAATGGTATCAATGATAATGGTATTATTAAAATAATAACAATTGAAATTTTTTTGAATGATTAATAAATTTAATAAAAAAAATCTAAATTGATAATTTAACTTTCATTATCATAATCAAGTTTATCTAGAACAAAAATCATATTAGAACACTCTACTACACAAGTTTGCTTGCACTTCTAAACTTCATCCTTGTATTAGACTAGGAATATTTAAATTCATTGGACTATCATAATAGTTCTTGGTCTTATTTATTTGATCTCAACTTGATTTCCTTCAATAAAATCACTCTATCAATTGAACTCATCCACACTACTATCTTTACACATAAGTTTATTATTTAAGTAAGTGCATCAACTTGGTGGGGGGAAGACATAATTTAAGACTATTTTAATAGTATGAACATTTATAGTAGTCCTTTTTCTTGAGCTAATCTTATAACTTGGTATTATATTTTTTACTAGATTTTCAATAATTAGTAAATTTTGTAAGAATTAGCACACCTAAGAGAGAGACTTAATGAAATAAAATCAATAATTTAAACATAAATAAATAGTAGTGAAAATAAAAGAAAGAAAAAAAAAAGGTGCAAAATTTATACAGTGGCCCAACGCCCTACATCTACTCTTCAGATCTCCACCAAAAATTCACTATCTCTTCTTTTGCACAATAAGCCAAGGCAAAGAAGCCTCTCTCCTTAACAAATAATGGAGAAACTCTACACCTACTCCTCTTCTCTTTTAGGATAAAAAATATGATGCTCCCTCTCTAAGGTACAAAGAAAACTTCTTATGGCAAAAAATTTTCTTAAACTTTTCTTAGAAAGAATCAAATCAAATCTTTACTGTTAAGAGAGAGACTTAATGAAATAAAATCAATAATTTAAACATAAATAAAGAGCAGTGAAAATACAAGAAAGAAAAGAAAAAAGGCACAAAATTTACAATGGCCCAATGACCTACATCTACTCTTCAGATCTCCACCAAGAATTCACTATCTCTTCGTTTGCACAATAAGCCAAGGCAGAGAGGCCTCTCTCCTTAACGTGTAATGGAGAAACTCTACACCAACTCCTCTTCTCTTTTAGGATAAAAAATATGATGCTCCCTCTCCAAGGTACAAAGAAAATTTCTTACAACAAAAAAAAAAAAAACTTACACAAATTATCAACTAGAACAAAATCTCAAGGTGGATGAAAAATAACAACCAAAACCAAAGTGCAATCTCACCAACTTGAAAATATCTTATGAAAAAAAAAAAGAGAGAATTTTCCCGCTTTTCTCTAACAAAATACATTTCCTTGAGCCTCCTTTAAGCTTTCCTATAGTCAAGATTACTAGTTAAGCTCCCCAATGATGGGTATTTATAGGAAGAGTATTAAATAAAAAAAATAAAAAAATATTTATTATTATGATTCAGAATCATACAGTATGATTAGTTCATTTTTCTAGGGTTAAGAACTCTAGATGATATGATCATTCTAATATATAATACTATTCGTACTATATGATTAAGTATTATACTTTATGAACAACACACCAAAAATTATGTTCTATTTTTATTCATCGTCTACAGCCCATCATACAATACAAACAAAATAAAAGTATAATTATCAAAATTTGAATCCCAAAAATTAGGAATTAAAATCAGGTAATTATCAAATAAATTTATTTTGTATGCTTAATATCATACTATACAATCAATCAATTTAGGCAAATTTGTAATTAGCTAACTTAATCATAGTGGCTGAAATAATTAATAAAAGTAATTAATTATACAATACAATTAGTTCAAATTTAATAATTTTAAGAAACCAAACTTAATTATTACAGTTGAAAATGTTTAACAAATATAGACAATCATCCAGTACGAAGGAGATCATGATGTATAATTTTCAGAAAAAAAAAAAAAATTGTTTTATATTATCTCAAGTGTGTGTATTTGATTATTTTTCATCATTCACATATCATATACATGAAGACAAAATAAAATATAAATACCAAACACAATATTTGTGTATTCTAATATAAACCATTGCTCAATTTTTTTTTTCATGGTCTCTTTCTTAATCAAACATTTGAATATCAGCTATTGTTCATATTCTCTCAATCAATCTTTATTAAGCTACTTAATTATAATCTTATATTAAAAGCATACCAGAACCTGCACATACAACTATCAGTGAAAATAATTGTTCAACCAAAAATATGTGTGATCATCAAAACTTATAAAATTATGTGAAGGCTCATTAGGATCTTTATACTAATTGATTTCTCTCAGTCATTACTTCTATCTTAGTCATCTTAGTAATGCTCACTTGATTAAGAAAATTTCATAGGCTAATCATACATACAGTGAGTCAATCCATTCATAGTATAGTCGCACTTTTATGATTATACTATTCTCCTTTTAAATAACTTGGTTGTCCTTTGGATCAAGTTTAATTTGAGTTTGACTTATATCAACTTTTGTCAAATTCTTACCTAAGTCATACTAATTTGTTGAAGTTATTTTATAGTTTAATTATATATTATAATTAAAAGCCTTTGTATTTCAAGTTTACACATATACTTGGTTATATTCTTTCTTTTATGAATAGATAGTTTCTATTTTGTACTACTTTGTATTCTAAATATCTTGATAATTTACTGCTTATTTAGAACATGCATATCCTTAAGTATTTATATCCTACTTAAACATTTGAATTGCATGCCCAATAATTGATAATTTTAACAAATTTAATCATATTGGTTCATTTGAAACTATAAAAACTGATGACGACACTTTAGGTTAAAAGATATATGTTAACCTCACTTTTAGTGAGGTTGATAACCCTTCTATTAGACCTAGGATTTGATCTAAGCACTAATGTGATGTTAACCTCAAGTGAGGTTAATAATCACCCTAATCTTGGTAATTAGGATCTCTAACATTAAATTAATAGCTTCCTAATTAGGCACTTAGGATACTACAATTAGTAATTGAGTGTACAACCTAAACTAAAGCAAAAAAATACAAATCACACATCAAGATGAAACTAAATATGGAATCAAAACTTAATAATAATAAAAAAGTCAACACATTAAGAAGAAGACTTGTTAGCCTAATGGGCCTGACCTAACCCAATTGGACAATGTGAGTTCAATCAAATCCAAATTTAATAAAATTCAATAAAAGCTTAAATCAAGTAAACCTAAATTGAAAACTAAATTTAATTAATCCTAGGTTGAGGCAATCAGCATGGGTGGCTCAATTGATGCTATTTAAGCTCAAAAATAATTTAAGTCCATAAAAATTAAATAAAATTAAATCAAACCAAATGTATAAAATTGATGTGTAAATATAAACAAATAAAACTAAATTCAGATGGGGCATAAAATGGCTAACTAGGCATTTGACCTAAGTTGACCTATGTGAGCCCCACTAACTCAAAAGTCAAACTAATAAAAATTCGATCTACTTAATTCATCCCAAAGGCTCAAAATTATCAAATTAATATAATAGAACACAAAACTAAATGAATTTGAATCCAGTTATGACTCAAATAGCTTAATCAGGTCACATAGTTTAAGTGAACCCAAATGGACCCTATTGAACCTAAACTTGAATTAAATTACCATTAATTCAAATTAAATAGTCCAAAATACTTTAGAATTCATATTTAAACACAATGTGATCTTTTCTTGGGTTTGATTTAGCCGAATTGGTCATTCAACCTAAGTAAACCCAATTCTACCCATTAAGCTCAATTTGGGCCAAATGGGCCTAAATCAAAATCAAATCTAAATTAATTAAAACCAATTGCTACAAATCACCTCAAATACTCAATAAAATATAATTAAAGCTTAAACACATTTCAATTTGAGTCAGATTAATCATTTAACTCAAGTGAACCCAATCCCCCATTAAGCCAAATTTGGATTAAAATGAGTTCAAATCAAAACCAATTCCTCTAAATCATCTCAAATATTGAATCAAACATAATTATAACCCAATCTAAACTTAATTAAGCTAAATTAATGCATTAAACCTAATTTGACTCATTTGAGCCAAATGAGTCAAGAGAGGTTCAAAATAACTCAACCCAAATTAAGTGAACTCAAGCCCTACCTAAAGTATGTCACATGGAGACTAACACGTTAGCCCATGTAAAGTGGAACTTCAAGTCAACAATGCAAGTCATGTGAAGAAGGAAAGTTAAGATCAAGGTGCCAAAATCCAAAATTCACTCAAGCACAACCCATCTCCACTTGGCTTATCATTGGCAGGCTCTATAATAGCTAAATCACCTTTGTTGACTTCTCCAAGCCTCCACCCAACTAGCCATCACCTCCCAACCATCATTAATGGTAATTTTCAGCCATCATTAAAAGAAGATGGAAAGAGAGGTTATGGTTTCTTTTAGTTGACTTTAAACAACTTCTAGAACTCATATGATAAAAAATACCATCCCCCTCCCTTTCCACACATAAAATTACAAATTCTAGCCAAATTCTAACAAGAGGGTGGTGGCCATTGACGGATAAGGTGATCGGCGGGGAGGTAAGCAAGCATATTCACCCTGAGAGCTTCATCTCATGTCTAGAAACGTGTTCAGCAAGAAAAATTTGTCGAACGTGGGATTCGGCGAGGTAAATTCTCCAAAATCTAGAAATTGTATGTTCTCTTACTTGGTGAAAATATTTGCACGATTATAAGAATTTCTCTTAGAAACTCATCGCATTTTTTATTTTGAAGCTTCCCCATGTGAAATACCTCATTTTTCAACAAAGATCACTAGAAAATGGGGCTCATATGAGCTTTCTGGAACAAAAATCTCATTTGCCCAAGTCCTGTTCACTAACTAGGAGGAAGAATAAGCCACAACGATCTAATTCCCCTCTAATGGAACAGATGTCTCAGATTAAAACATAAATCTGCTATTAATTTCCGCCTTTAGATTCACAAAATGATCATGAATGTCCGATTTGTGATCAAACATGGTTCGGATCAAACCACTTTCCTACTAAATTACTCCATCACCGCTCGCGTGGACTAATCAGCTTGCAACACACTGAAAGGCATCCCAGTCAACGTTGACTCAATGCTGACTCCGTTAAGTAAGAAATCCATAAATTTTTTTTGAGTTTAAAATTTATAAAAAAACACACCTGAAACATTAAAAAATCATAAAAAAATTACTCAATAAAAATTTATAAATAACGGCTCATTAGATTAGTCTTTTTGAGAGGAATGCAATGAATCTGAAGGCCCTAACTTTTATTAAGTATCTTGGGATTAAATTAAGTTTAAATAAAGATTAAATTTATTTAATTAGTCTAAAAATATTAATCAAATTATCCTAAAAATTTTAGGAAATGAAATTAATGTCATAATCTACCTACCATAAGAATTTCAAAGCAAATTGATAACTTGATTGAAAGATATTAAGTTTTGAAGTTCAAATACCTCATTTTAACAAAATAAATAATTAAAAATTACAAAAATTATGAAAAATCACCAAAAATGGCTTCCAAACAATTTTATTAACACCATAACACTTGGAAAAAAATAGTTAAACCTCTTTAAATCTTAAAATCACCAAATCATGAATCTTAATTAATCCCTTTAATTATGTTGAACTTCAAAAATTTGTAATAAATCAACCAATAATTCAAAATATAAATAATCTCTCTTTTGATTCATATTTTAGAAAGGAATCCAATAAAAATAAAAGCCCCTATTGGTACTTTGTAATTTTTGATTAATTTTAGTTTTAGTAAAAATTATTGACCCCTAATCACTCTTAAAGTAATAATCTAATTGAGCTGAATTTTGGCAATATAATATTGGCATTAGAAGCTACCTAACATAAAAATTCCAAGGATCATTAGTTACTGAACTGAATGTTATGAAGTTTTAAAGTTCTAAGGCTTAATTTAATTAAATAAATAAAGTCAAGAATATCAAGGAAACATTTAGAAACATCTTAAAACATCATGATTCACATTAAAGAGCTCTAAGAAAATTATTAGAACCCTTGAAAATGTAATAAACTTTAAAATCACATGCTTAGGGTTTAATAAATCATAAAAATCCATATTAATTAAATTTATTAGAATTAAATCCCAAGATATATAATAAATTGAATATTAAATTCAAACCAGTTATAAACAAAATCAAAATTGAAATTCTCATTAATTAAACCTTAGATTAGATCAAACAAACATAATCTAATCTTTAATTTAAATTAAATGAAACTTAATGAATATAATTAATCATTAATAGGAATGTAGTCAAATTAACCATATAAAACTAATTAAACAAAATTAATCTATCAAACTATAACCAAAACTAACCCTTAATCAGATAAATAAAAGTAATAGTAATAATGAGCCAAGATTAAACCAAATTAAGCTAAACAAGTCATATTATATTAAGTGCTTAATTAAGATCAATATAAGAGTTCATCAAAGTTTAAATCAAAGTAGTTAATCATAACTAATTAAATAATCCTTACTTAATTAAAGATCCTAAACATGTTAACTATTTAACTAGGTTAATTATGTTAAAATCAAGTTATTCTTAATTAAATCATAATAAATAAACATCCTACCAATCTAAACCTAATTTAAATAAAGTAAATAAAACAAGATAAGTCAAGATTAATCATTAATTAAACTTTAACTATTTAATTTAATAAAGATTGAATGAATTATTCATCATACTTTAATCAAATAAATCATCCAATTAAATTAATCATATTAAAATTAAATAGCCTTCAATTAAATTAAAATAAATAAACATTAAACTTAACTTTATCAGATCATTTATGTTAGTTAATTGAATTTTAACTATGTTAACTAACCAAAACTAAACATAAACACTTAATTAATCATTTTACAAATTAAATCAAGTTAATCAAGTCAAACTAAATGATAACCAATTTGTCCAAATAATTGAATTAACACTTAAAGTGAATCATTTAAAGTGAATGCTATATTTACTTAATCAAAATAAGTGAATCAATAAACTTAAATAAATTATCTTAATTATAAGAAGGAAATTTAATTAGGTAATAAATTCTAAAATTACTAGAACATCTTTAATTAAACTAAATCATGTGAATTGAATTATCAAATCCATCAAATCCAGTTAAAACATAAAACAACTAAATTTAAATGAAAGTAAAACCAACTTAATCAACCTAATCACAAAATTAATGAAACTAAATAAATCATTGAATCATTAAATAAAGATAAATTAAATGAATTTAACCTTAAATTGGAATATATTTAATCCATTAAGATATAATAACCAACTTTTGATTGAATATTAACAATCAAATTTCAATTAAGTCAATCATAATGAGTTTAATTTGAACTGTAATTAAATCAAGCCTAATTTAATTACTTAAGTAAGAGAAGTTAATTAAATCAATTAATCAAATTGAACCCAATCTCAGAAATTAAAGTGAATATAAATACTTAATTGAAGTAACTCCAACTAAGCTAATTATATAATCAAACCCTAAATGAATATACGATAAACACAATTGAATTTTCATTAAACTTTTGAAATGAGTGAAGTAATAACTGCATTTAATGGAATAATAATAAAAAAATATAATAAGAACTCAATCTAGATTTAATTCCATTAAATCATACAAATAAAAAAGGAAGGGATTAATATGATGTCCTTAAAATGTATAGATCATTAAATTATTTAAAGTTGAATTTCACTCTTGATGAAAATTCCACTTTATTAGGATTAATGTTAATTAGACTAAGTTCTGTCCCAATCAAGGCTTATTCTATCTTCACTCTAATAATTTTTCTCTCTTCATTAGGATAAAATGATTTAAATTTTAAAAATCAACCCTTAATGAATTTGATTAGGCTTAAGGGTATTTATCTTCATGTGAATAAATTTAGAAATTAATAACCCCAAATAGGTTATGTAATGATATTTAATTGCTTTGCTTCATTCATTTATAAATTTATCTTTCATATATTTCATGCATTCATTTTTCTAATAAAAAATAAATAAAAAGCTTTCATTTAATTGCATATTTTGAATTAAATAGTATGGCTATTATCACTAACAAAACTAAAAATTAATTAATTTTTAAAAATATCTATTAATCTAAATGTAAATTAATATGAATAATTAAATTTAAAATTTAAAATCCAATATGAATGAACTACAATTTGAAAGGTATATAGCCTAAAACTTCAAGATCGTAAGGCAACTACTCTGAAGGAGGTTTTGATGCCTCCTACCTCTGGTATAAAATGGCTCATACCTTGAGATTTATAGTGAATACATATTAAGATTAAATTATTTAAACTATATATATATATATATATAACATTTTAAAAAATTTATAATTTTATTTGTATGCACATATATGTATGCACATGTATATGAATTAACAAGTATATAGTCTAGACATCTTAGGAGTGTGAGACTTTAAGTAGTCCTAAGGGGGTCTCTGATTATCTCACTTTTCTAGTTCAACTATATACTTGTATAAATTCAATATACTAATGTGTATGTATATCTATAAGGTATATTAAATCATTTTCTTCTATAAAATTCATGCATCATATCTCATATATTAATTATTAATAAAAATACATTAATTCATTCATGCATTAAGTATGAAATAATCTAATGATATATATTTATATTAATTAAATTTAGTTATTCAGTTAAGTACTAATTAAATAAATATTATGGGATGATGAAGCAAGGTCAAGAAAATGTCATTAAATTAGCCAAGATTTGATTTTTTTTTTAATCTTAAGATTTCTTTTATGTATAGATAAATTCTCTTTAAGTAAAATCTAAACATATAGCTTAATAAAAAAAATTCATAACATAATTTTAAAATGATCGCAAAAATTATAAAAATTCATCTCTTAGATTCAACCTAAGGTTAGGGATTAAGGTGGATCTCATTCCTCCTTGTTCTCTTTAAAACTCTAAATCAAAAGTGAAATCTAAATAAGATCAAAAGTCTACGTTTGGAACTCATCTCAAATCATTAATCATTTGAAGTGTAGTCAATCTTAATAAGGAACTTAAATATTCATTATTAGATAATTTCAAACATCAGAACCTAATTATGACATACCACACTAAATCATAGCACAGACATTAGAATACTAAGTCACCAATCTTAGTCTTAAGATAGGCTGGTGTTTGTTGTGATGATCTGATATCTTATTTTATGATGTAATATTTTTAGACTTTATGGTATGATTGTTTGTGTGTATTCTACTTGTTAGGACAACATTAGACTAATGATGTTTTATATAGTATATTATGCTTAAGGGACCACTATAATAATTAAAATTATAAATGTCTTTGCTTGTAGATGTTGCTTAAGTCCCTAAGCATAATCCATTAAGATAAGTGGGCTTGGTGACTTGAGGCATGGTGCTAAGCCCCAATGCATGATATATAACTATGTAGTGTGTATGTGTGTAAATATAACCTCTATTTTGCAGGTGTAGTTAGATTTTTATTTTCATGAATTATAATTTTTGTAATAGTCTTAAGATTAGGGTTATGGAAATTAAGATGAGCATTGGATAGAAGGCTTAGACATGTGAGGCCCATGATGTCTAGAGTGGTCAATCCATGAAGTGAAGATGAAAATGAAGATTGAACACTCCCATAACTTTATTATAAATTAATTATAATCCATGTTGTATAAGGGTAGAACTCGACCATTCATCTTTTTTTACGGGGTGTACAGAGGTACCTAACTGCACTAGCCTCTTATTCTTTTAGTCGATGACGCTTGCTTGATTTGTTTACATTGATTGTGCAATATAAATGTCATACTTTTCATAGATTTTTTAAAGCTTGATTATTTTTTGTATGGCCTAGATATGATAGGCTCATTAGGAAATTAAATTTTCTACACCAACTAAATAATTTTAACATATATTTAATAATTCATAATATCATCTTAAAGCCTAAAAATTTAATCAAAGAAATAAAATATTTAGTAACCCCTTAGATGTATGTTGTATGTTATAACACCATGCATACATCTTGGTTTCTTTCTTGCAAATAGAGGGTCTCTATTCTTGTACGATAAAGGATAGTGCTTGACCTGTAAAAGCAGTTCCCTTGTAATGGAGAACACCCCTTCTCATTAATTTATCTCATAACTCTATTTTATCATGCATCTAAGCATAAGACCTTCCCAAGCATAAGTCCAAAATGTTGAATCTAAAAATCTATAAAATTTTATTGCATTAGTCTAAGGCATGATTTTCATACTAGTCATAAGAATTGAGTTTAGGACTCTAGATTCATTCTTAATAATAGCAGCCTAGCCATCCTGCATTTACATAAGACCGACCACATGGTTTGAATCATAGGAGGTGTTAGCTGGTGGCCACTCCAGATAGTTGTAAGTCCAAAAAGAGTCGACATCAATTTACTCTCTCTAGTGGAAGTGATCCAATATATCCCACTTCCTCAAGTGGAATCAGGTCGAACTCTTAACTTATGTTAGAGCACTTTAGATATAGGTTCAGAGGCTACTAGTTTCTCTTTTGCTACAAGTGTGAATCCTTACCTCTTAAACATTTTATAATCTTGTATTGTTAGAAATATAAATCTAAATTTCTGATAAAATGTCAACTTAAACGATCATACTTCTTTAGTTTAAAAATATAAAGCCCAATGATAGATAGTTGGAATGCTTACTAAGATTCTCAATCTAAACACATTTTTCACTTATTTTCAATTGGATTCCATCAAGAACTCTTCATAATTGAGTCCTACCACTTGATTTCCAAAATTACCAAATCTTTGATATCAAGCTTTGAAATCCATATTGATGACAGTCGATCACTTTAATCAAGAGTATTATTAGGAGATTTGTATCTCGTAAGATGTACTTAATTATGGGGGATTGCCCTTATAGAGAACTTAAGAATCCAACTTAAAATAAATATTGCTTTACTTCATCTATGTGAAGTATGAGAAAATTTTTTGGTATACATAAACCCATCAGCCTTAGAAATCCTTATTAAGTGATTGAGTTTATTACATGGTGATATCATTACCTCTCAAGGTAGTATATCATTCATTGATATCATACTAGATCATTTCATTAAGAACCCCCTAAGATCTGCATGGTGTTCCCCATCACATCACACATTAAACACCATAAATGAAAGTTCCTCTCTCCATCTTCAATAATTAACTAATATTTTTATATATCAGTGGTAAGTCTATGCACTAATGAGCTTAGACTACCATTTGTTATGTTGGATGTCTTGTCCATTTTTTTCTTAAAAAAGTGTTACCAACATCTTTTCTTAGTTTAGAACCTCTTATTTATCACTAGCTAATTAGTTAGTTCTAAAAACTCCCATTAGATTCCCCAATGGACCAATTCAATGAAATTCTCATTAATCACTAAAGTCAACAAAATATTGGATCATCTCTTTAAATCAATTTTTATGCTTAAGCATGACAAGTTAGATTTATAGAATCCTGAATTCTCAAATTCATAAATTTTTCAAACCCACTTCATGGTATGGTTTGAAGTTCAAATAATAATCTCTTTAAATCTTTTTGGACCCCACACATCATAACTCCATCTGATGAGTTTGGAACTAGAATATTAATCTATAAACTTTATATAGATAATTAATAATGCTCTCTCTCAACATGATCAAGCACCCTTACAACAATAAATAACTTACATCAAGGCACCATGATAGCTAGCATGCTTATTTTTCTCTTTTGTCACCGATGTGGACTTAACTATGGATAAGGCCTTCCTCACCAACTATATCATTAAATTTGGATTGGACTTTGATAATTTTAAGGTCACTTGTGATGGCCCATCCCTCACTATGGTTAACCATGATGAAGTGGCGGATAATAAACTCCTTTTGTAATTTGACCTGAGATTAGAGGTAGAGCTCCTCTCATTGAAAAGAAAGTTTGTTAAGGTTCCCACTTTATCACCACCCTTTATTATTTCCACTACAAGTAGGATGGCTAAGATTGAGGTGACACCCAAGATATCCTCAGCCTTCAAAAGGAAGGCCAAGATTGAGCTAGTGATTGTCCCATCTATCTTCAATGTAGTTATTCCTCCCATCACATTCCCCTCACTAAGACTCAAAGGAGATACAAGAATAGAAAGTTGAAAAAGTAATATGAGATGATGATTTAAGAGGTAGATACCTCATCTTGATGACTAAGGGTGGGTCCTCTTACGAGGCCTCTCCCTTTCTTTTTGGGGAAGTAGGTTTTATTTACTCTCTACATTTGAGGGAGAGAAAGACATTCAATGTATCACCGTAACATCCCCACATCACATTTAAGCACAAGACACTAGCTAGGGAGAGGAGAGGAACACCCTATGCTACTCTGAGATCAATTCTTAGATGTATGGAAATGAAGCATAAATGGTTAGAGTCTGAAGTAGTTAAACATTTGAGAACAACTATCTTGAAGAGTGTGTGAGATCATATGAGAAAGGGGAAGCCCACATAGGCCAGGGTAGTAGTTCAGGCTGCTATAAAAGAAGGAGGAGGTTTGTCAAGTAGTCTATGGCCTCCATAATGATGGATAGATACCATGATTTAAAGTGATCTGATCGTGCAGATGAGTTCGACTAGATTATACTTACCTAGTGTTGCCTAGAGAGATAGGCATCTATGGAACCACAGTCGGTGCGATCATCGCCACATCGCCTGACTCATAGATTTCACTCCCCCATCTAAGTAACATCGTATGATGTCCTTATAAAATATCAAAAATTGGGAAGGCAAGCCCCACCTCTAGTGATCAGGCTACAACCTGGGGACCAATCTTCCTCTTCTGCGTGGTATGAGGTTGAGCTCTCCCATTTAGCCTCTTGCTTTACCAACAAGGAAGAGGGCGTGGTGGCCCAAGAGTGTAGTCTTGGATCCACTATGATCATCAGATGGAGGGGAGAAGATAAAAAAGGAACAATCAATTTGCACACAACCTAAACCACTAAATGAGTCAGCATTTCAAGGGAGAGATCTGATACAAGTAGAGGATCTAAATATTTATGGTGGTCACCCACTATACATTCCAATAGTCCCAAGCAGGGTAGACGATTGATCCTTAGATGACATACTGGAGGGTTATCGTGCAGCAGTAAGGCAGATAGTTAGCGATTATCACTCTAATTAAGATAATAGCATGGTAGACTTGAATGCTGATGAGGATGAACTTCTAGAGGATACAACAGAGATACATATGGTTGATACTCGAGGGTCCGTACATAAAGAACAATAACACCCCTAAAATGTACAGGATATTATAATCGTGGAAGGGGAGATGCCAGACCTGACTTAGCAACTATTGCATTAATTAATACAAAAAGATAACCAACTCAGATAGAGCAAATGGTAGAAGAGTTGATGGCAATGGTCCTATCCCTTCAAGAATAAACTCCAATCCCCTAAGCCACACTATGGAGGTAGATAAACCTTAATTAGTGCATACAATGGATAGGAGCAAAGCACTACTCTATTAGACAAGGATGCATATAGTTTATATAGGAAGGGCACAGAGAATGTAGCTCTCCAAGAGCAAGATATCAAGTAATCAGTGGAACAATAAATGAAGGTGTTGGCACAAATCCAAGGGGAAGGGGGACCTACTTAGAAAAATTTGATGTAGCATAATATCTTAAATGATTTGTGCCACCATCCTTTAAGGTTTTAATGGTAGTGGAAACCCATGATAGCACATTGCTTATTTCAGAGCTAGTTGTTGTAATGTTGGAGGCAGTGATGCTCTTTTGTTTAAACAATTTGTTAATAGCCTAGCAGATATAACATTTGATTGATATGTTGAACTGCCCAACAATTCAGTGAAGACTTTTACCAAGTTAGAGTAACTATTCATCAAGAGGTTTGCAGGAGTTCAACATAAGAAAACTGTAGGGGACTTAATAGTTGAAAAGCAAAAAACCTAAGTTGATTATATTCTCAGCTGGAGCAACCTTTGTGTGAAGTGTGAATTTCAATTTCATGAGCAACATGTCATTGAAATTATCCTCAAGAATATTTATGGCCCAGTGACATTCATGCTCAAAGGCTTCTCCATCAAAACCTTTGAGAAGTTGATCAGTAAAGTAGCCAAGCAATTATCAACTTTAGTCCAGTCTTGCAAACCAAAGCCATAGAAGATGTTAGAGAAAAGACTTGATATGGTCTCTATAGTCAATAAAGGAAACAATCCATGTGATTTCATCCTGAAAGACCTAGGTCCCAACCATCTCTACTCCCATCTCCACTTCCACCTCCTCGCCCGCTGCAACCTCAGTGTTACCAGAACCCCTACCAACAATCAGGTAGTAATGTTCCACCTACTCTTATTGAAAAGTTAAACAAGTCTTATTTATTCAAGAGGGAACTAATCAATAAAATTTTCAAGAATCTCATTAAGATGCCTGATTTCTGGCTACTTGAACCTAAAAGGCTGGAGGAAGTGGGCAAAAGTGATGGCCCTAATTTTTACCCCTACCACTACATACTTAGACATGTCTTAGAGGATTGTATCACATTTAAGGATTGGCCTGAGTGAAGTTACAAGTATGAATCAATAATGATACCCAAAGAATACTTAGTAGAACATACCACTAGTTCTATTAAAGTAATCTATAGGGAATCATTCGATCCTTCAAAACTTAAGATGGTTGAGATATTTCTTTATCTCGAATCTCTCACAAAATTATTTCCAAAGTGACAAAATTTTCTCGATGGGTATTTAAACTAGCTCAGACCTCCACACCACTAGTAAGTTACAAAGGCTAACTTAGAGATGGGGAATGTTGAACATCAGCAGCTAGTGTAGACCTGAGATACATCAATAGCATTACTGCCCAACACTTTTATCACCTCTACTTCTAGGAGCTAGTATTTGTGGAGTAGAGCATCAAGCCACTTATGTTACTAACTTTGTATGACTTTATTTTGTACTATGCAAACAAAGCAATAAAAAAGAATTTTGCTTACATATTATCCCTTCAAGGTGAAAGTAACCCTTATGATCTTGATCCTAATTAAACTCTCTAAATCTTGATAATCAAAATGATTTCAATCAACTCTTTTTATATGATAACATCGACTCTGATAAGACATCCCAATCCTAAATTTTCAAGGAGACCCTATTAAGATAGAGTTGGAGTCATCTGATTCTAAAGATCCATAAGGAGAAGCTTCAGGTGCCACCGAAGGTAGATGCCACTACAATTTCCCTAATATAAGATATTATAAAGGTTATCCTTCATAGCTTAGAGTTCTACCTCAGTATGGTGCCTCAACATAAGAGAAAATAAACCATTGATTTCAATGAACAAATATACCTTCCATAAGAGAATCAGCAGGAAGTAGGTGTAATACTAAGAAATCTGTGAGTGCTTGTCCTTTCACCCCACAGAGAGGAAAGAAAGTGATATCAAACTACGATAAATCATAGACCATCATGCCAATCGTCCTAATTGTGCCAACCGTGTCATGAGATATTGCAGTAGATTGATTCTAGAAATCAAGTTACTTTATGAGAGAGCATATAGTGACATACCTTTTGGGATGTAAAGATTAAAGCTAAGTAATGATTCTTAATGCATGGATAGTTTGTTTCAGTGGGGATTAGACAACTATTGAGATAGTAAAGTGCATTATCTTTCCTTTCATCATTGGCTTGGGCCAACAAAGCACGAAGGGAGTCATCTAATGCAATAATGTAGAGTATAAGTGACTTGCTCGAGATAGGGGTGACTAAGACTAGCGACGTCATTAGATATTGCTTGATGCTCTCAAAGGCATGCTAGCAGTGGTCATCCTACTTGAACTTGGCATCCTTCTTGACTAGTGCTGAGAATGGTTGTCATCTACCTGATAAGTTAAATATAAAGCGTCTTAGATACGCCAACCTCCCTTAGAATAATATGAGTTGAGATAGACTTTTATGGGGTGGCATTCTAATATTGTATTGATCTTCTCTGGGTCAATTTTGATTATGTTGTGTCGGACAACGAACCTAAGAAACTTTCCTAAAGTTACTCCAAATGCACGCTTCAAAGGGTTCATTTTAAGGTTATATTGTCTTAACCGCTCAAAAATTACTCTCAAGTCAAAAGATGGTCTTCTTTTTCTCTACTTTTGACCACGAGATCATCGATGTAGCATTCAACTTGGTGGTAAATGAGTTCGTCGAAGATTAGAGTCTTGGCTCGCTGGTATGTGACATCTGCATTTTTAAGGCCGAAAGGCATGACCTTGTAGCAATAAATACTGATCGGGGTTCTAAAAGTAGTGTTTCTTTCATCTTCAAGTGTCATCTTTATTTAGTTATTTCCAGATGAACAATCCATGAAAGAGAAGACTACATGAGATAAGGCAATGTCCACCATTAATTCTAGTATTAGTAGTGGAAATAAGTCTTTTAGACATGCCTTATTAAGATCCCTAAAATTAACACATATGCGAATTTAGTCATTCTTCTTCTTAATTGGGACAATGCTAGCCTACCAGGTGGGGTATTTTTCCTCCCGGGTGAAACTAGTATCGATTAGTTTCTTGACTTTAGAAATGAAATGTTCAATTTTTAATCGCATGCGTCTAGGAGCTTGCTTGATAGGGTTTATGTCAACCTGTATCGTTAGCTTACGAACTGCAATGTGAGTAGCCAATCTAGGCATTTCTTCATAACTCCATGCAAAGTAGTCCTTAAACTCAATGAGTAGCCTAATTAAGTCATTGGTTTCAATTTCATTCAAAAGGGAGTTGATGTATGTCCAGCGTAAGTTGTCTTCAATCCCTAAGTTGATCTCTTTGAGTTCGTCATTGGTCGATTTGATTTCTTCTTCAAATTTTGGAGGTGCATCCTTGACTTAGAAATCATCTAGATCATCTAAAATTTTAAGCACACCTCCTCATATGAGTTATTGTGATTTGAAAAGAACCTATCAGATTAAAAATGATTGATGATGACCAAGCAATAATCATCATCATCAATTGGGCGTACAATGTCAAAGCCTAGTCTTGGTGTTGATTGAGAATTCTTGCATTTATTGTTCCATAGCCTTTTGAAGTATTCTGACCTATGCTAAGACAATGTATGTGAAATTAATCCTTTCTTCGCTAAATTATGAACACAAGGTAAGTACCGATCAAAAGATAATTCTATTAATTCTTTATATAAATCATTCTCAAGTTCTACATCAACTTCTTGACTTGAGAATGATACTCTAGGATAGAACCTCTGAATCTTCATGGTTACATATATTTTGGGAGCTTCCTTAACTACAAAACCCTCAACTTTTGTGAGGAAAGTGGGGTTAGAGCTAAGATTCTTATGATGTCTAATAGTTTCACATAATTGAGATTTGGATACACTTATGCTTTGCTTGGGATATCACTATCTACCAAGTGTCACCTCAGATCCATGATCGAGAGAAGAGTTGGTCGTTGTGTTAACTATATAAGACTCATCCTCTAAACTAGATTCTAAGTCTATGTAGATAACAGGTGTACTCCTGTACGCTGGAAAGAATCTTCTAGTATATGGTAAGTATTAAGGCCTTCCACCACTGGGACTCCCTCTAGACTTGCCTCTTCCTTGCGCTGATGGAGGTCAGGTCATCTTCCCAACATTCAATCTCCACAGGAATCACTTCACTTCTTTTCTGCGTCTTCTTTTTATCTTTCTTTTTCTTTTTCTCTTACATTTGGATTTTGACTAAGTTCACGAGAATAGACATTTTTCTTCTTAGGGAGATAGTAGGCTGCATCCTCATATATCCCGACCTCATGAACTGCATAAGGCTTGAGATCTCCTTTGACATAATACTCGATTCCACATCTTAGGAACTTAATGCACTGATATAAAGAGAATGGAATCATATATTTTTTTCATGTATCCACGATCTCCCTAGCAAAGTATTGAAAGATGTATCCAAGCCCATTTTATGTATCCACGATCTCCCTAATAAGATGTTTCGAATGAAGTTAGGTAGATGTCTATTTCCTTTGACTTGCTATTTTGAATGAGGTTATGCAAGCATTTGAAATAAGTCATGGTTGAACAACCTATCCCTATTATTTTGAATGAATATGGTAGAGATCAAATTCTTCTTCTCTCTTCATCTTAATGAGGCTTCATCTTGTTATTTAGTAGATATCTATGATTCATTCTTCGCCAGCTTCAATAAAGTCGCTATGTGTTGAACAATCTATCTCTACTATTTGAATATGGTCAAGTAGATATCATATTTATATCCTACATTTATCTCATCATTTCAAATAATGTAAGCCAGATATTTATCCTTTAGTCTTCACTTGCTATTTTGAACAAGGTCAGACACATGTTGAATAATCCCTCTTTACTATTTTGAGCAAGGTCAAGTATAAAGTGGATTGGGTCCATATATATCAAACCCCATGGCCCCTCCTTAGTGTTGCCCATCAAAAACTGATAGGAACTATCTCTTTATTTGAATCTCTTGAGATGAAACCTAACCTCCAGATCTATCAACTCCCATCATATCTATATGGCTCCACACATGTCCAGATACTCTCAAGGAGCAATTCCTCATATCAAATCAAACAAAATCAATCTTTTGGAAGTTTCTTCCTAATTCTTCAAATCAAAATCATCTTTTGGGAGCATCTCCCTAATTCTTTAAATCAAATTAATTTTTAGGGAGCCTTTAACGCATCCAAATAAAACTCTAATCTACCCTCACGGGCCCAAATTCGAGCTTTGACAAAGTTGAGTCATGAGTTTTCAAAATCATGACTTATCCTGTGTATCTTTACCACTTATTTTAAAACCCTAATTTAGAAATTATGATTTTTAAAGTGAATATGTATAGCAGCTTCTGCTAAATTTGCTTACATTTTAAGCATAGTTCAGACACCTCTGTTTGACTAGCTCGATCAACGTCAATACGTGTAGTGTGTCTTATCAGTTACACTACACTTATTGGGGGGTCCTTTGTCAACCTCAATTTTAGTGAGGTTGAAAACCCTCCTCTTAGACCTACACTTTGATCTAATCATTAATATTTTGTTAACCTCAACTGAGGTTGATAATCATCCTAATCTTAATAATTATGATCTCTAACCTTTGATTAAGAGCTTCCTAATTAAGAACATAGTATACTACAATTAGTAACTAAGTTTACTACCTAAACTAAAGCAGAAATAGAAACAACAAATCAAAATGAAACTAAATATAGAATTAAAACTAAATAACAAAAAAAAAGTCGACTTGTTATGGAGAAGATTTAAGTTAGCCTAATGAGTCTCACCTAACCTAATTGGACAATGTGAGTCCAATCAAATCCAAATTTAACAAAATTCAATAAAAGCTTAAATCAAGTAAACATAAATTGAAAACTAAATTTAATAAAGCTTAACTCGAGACAATCAGCATCATTGGCCCAATTGACCCTATTTAGGCTTAAAAATCATATAAGTCAATAAAAATCAATTAAAACCAAAACAAATTCAAATTAAATCAAGCCAAATACACAAAATTAATGTGTAATCATAAACAAACTTAAAACTAAATTCATATGGGGCACAAAGTGACTAACTAGGATTTCATCTAAGTTGACATATATGGTTCCCAACAAGTTAAAAGTCAAATCAATTAAATTTTGATCAATTTAATTCATCCCAAAGGCTCAAAATTACTAAATTAATATAATAGAACACAAAACAAAATAAATTGGAATCCAGTGATGACTCAAATAACTCAACCGAGTCACATAATTATGTGAAACCAAATGGATCTTATTGAACCTAAACTCAAATAAAATTAAAATTAATTCAAATTAAATAGTCCAAAATACTTCAGAATCATATTTGAGCATAATATGATCTTTTATTTGATTTGATTTAGCCGAATTGGTCATTCGATCTAAGTAAATTTAATTCTACCCATTAAGCCCAATTTGGGCAAAAATGGGTTTAAAGTAATATCAAATCTAAATTAATTAAAATCAATTACTCTAAATTAATTCAAATACTCAATCAAATATAATTAAAGCTTAAACATACTTTAATTTGGGTAAGATTTTTAACCCAAGTGAACTCAATCCAACCCATTAAGCCCAATTTAGGTCAAAATGGGTTCAAATCAAAACCAACTCTAAATTAATTAAAATTGATTGCTTTAAATCATCTTAAATATTAAATCAAACATAATTATAACTTAATCTAAACTCAATTAAGCTAAATCAATGCATTGAACTTAACTTGACTCATTTGAGCCAAATGAGCCAAGAGAGGTTCAAACCAACTCAACCCAACTTAAGCGGACTCAAACCCTACCTAAAGTCTATCACATGGAGGCTAACACTTCAGCCCATGTGAAGTGGAGCTTCAAGTCAACAATGTAAGCCATGGGAAGGAGGAAAGTTAAGAGTAAGGTCCCAAAACCAAAAATCCACTCAAACACAACCCATCTCCCCACTTGGCTCATCCTTGGAAGGCTCTACAATAGCTAAACCACTGTTTGTTGACTTCTCGAGGTGGTCATCACCTCCCAACTACCATTAAAGGTGATTTTCAACCACCATTAAAAGGAGAGGGAAAGAGAGACTATGGTTCCTCTTAGCTTGTTTTAAACAACTCCTGGTGCTCCTCTAATAAAAAACATACCATCCCCCTCCTTTTTCACACATAAAATCACAAACTCTGGCCAAATTTCGATAAGAGAGGGTAGACCATTGGCAAAGAAGGCGATCAACGGGAAGGCAGATGATTGTATTCACTCTGGAGCTTCATCTCATGTCTAAGAATGTGTTCGACATTAAAAATCCATCGACCATGAGCTTTGGCCAAGTAATTTCTCCAAAAACTTAGAAACTGTAGTTCTCTTGCTTCATAAAAATCTTTGCATGATTCAAAAACTTTTCCATAGAAACCCATCACATTTTTTATTTCAAAGCTTCCCCATGTGAAATATCCCATTTTCGTGAAGATTGTCGAAAAATAGGGCTCAAACGAGCTTTCTAGAGTGGAAATTCCGTCCGCCCAAGTTCTGTTCACTAGCAGAGAGGAAGGAAAATCAACAACAACTGATTCCCCTCTAATGGGCCAAACGGACCAGATTAAACATAAATCCATTGTTGATTTCTTCTTTTGGATCAACGGGAATGATCCTGACCGTCCAATCTGCAATGTACAGTCCGAATCAAACCATTTTTGCACTTAATCGTCATCATTGGGCACGTAGACCAATCAGCTTGCAACACACTGAAAAGTGTCTCAATCATCACTGAAAGGGTTAAGAAATTCATGGAATTTATGAGTTTAAAAATTATAAAAACTTACCTAAAACTTCAAAAATCATAAAAAAAATTTAAAATATTGAACAAAAAATTATAAATAAGGGCTCGTTGGATTCATTATTTCAAGAGGAATCCAATGAATCCAAAATACCAAATTTTATAAAGTATTTTAGGATTAATTTGAGTTTGAATAAAAATTAAATTTCTTTAATTAGTCTAAAAATATTAATCAAATCAATCTAAAAATTTTAGGGAATGAACAAAATGTTGACAAGATTGAAAGATATTAAGTTTTGAAATTCAAATACCTCATTTTAGCAAAATAAATGATTAAAAATCATAAAATCATGAAAAATCACTAAAAATGGTCCCAAGCATTTTCATTAACACTAGAACACTAGGAAAAAATATTTAAACCTTCTAAATCACTTTAAATCATAAAATCATCTAATCATGGGTTAACCTTCCTTAATTAATTGCTTTAATTATGCTGAACTTCAAAAATTTGTAATAAATCAACCAATAATCCAAAAAAAAAATAAACAGTCCTCTCTAAATTCATATTTCAAAGAGAAATTCAATAAAAATAAAAACCCTAATTGGTGCTTTGTGATTTTAGATTAATTTGAATTTTAATGAAAATAATTAAAACTTTAATCACCCTTAAAATAATAATCTAATTGACATGAAACTTTGGCAATATGAAATTGGCATTACATGCTCTGCCTAACATAAAAAATTTGCGGATCATTGGTTAATGAATTGAATGTTGTCAAGTTTTCAAGTGTAGGGAAACATTTAGAAATGTCTTAAACCATCATCATTAACATTAAAGAGCTCTAATATATAGAAATAAAAATAGAAATAGAAATAGAAAGAGAGAGAGAGAGAGAGAGAGAGAGAGAGAGAGAGACAATCAAATGAAATTCAAGATGAATTTTGAATAAAATAATTTCTTGAAAGAATCCATAAGAATTTTGGCTAAGCTGATTTCCTTAATTAGGGTGATCACAATTTAATACAATGAATCAATTTAAATCATAATTGATTATTTAAATTAATTTAAATTTAAATTCATGTGGCCTAACAAATAATTTCTTAAATAGAATTTAATTAAATAATTTGTATATAATAAAAGATAAGTTAAGCTTCTAAACTTAATGCAAGCTAGCCCAATCCCTGGAAAACAAATAAGTTAACCTTCCTAAGTTAAATAACTTTGGTATTGATAACTTGGGATAATATATCCATGAAATCTAAAATAAGATTATTTCTATTTCTTCCTTAATCTCTTTCTCTTACTCACTTATCCCTAGAACCCATCGGCCAAATTTTCAAATTAAGCATGATTAGCAATTTAATTAAGTAATTAGAGATAAAAAATTTACAAAATAGCTAGTTGTAATCACCGAAGGATCATGCCGACCGATGCTGCCGCTCCGCTAACGGCTAATCGCTCATCCCTAATTTAAGAAATTAGAGTCACCGCGACAAGCTCTCGAAGTTTTCTCTCGATCCCGCCGCCGCTCTGATCGCCGCCGTATGGCGGCGAGCTACGGCCGTGAAAGTCGCCATCGATGAAGTAGCTTGGAAGGATTATTTTCGCCGATTTAGGTATTTCTAACCCTAAACGAAAAAGAAATGTATAATATCGAATTTGTGATGGATCTCATTTTGTGCGCAATTTTTTTTAGAAAAGCTTCAATTTTTGCGCAATTTTTTTTTTTTGATTGATTAAGCATGTACGTGTAGTTTAATTTGGTGTTATGAAGATCTTTAATTGTATTAGGCGCATATGTGGTGATTCATGTTGAAAAAGTTAAACTGTTTGATCTGCTTTGAATATCTTTGTGCATGATTTTTTTTTTTGGCAAAGGAGGTATGTGGTGTTATAAAGATTTGTTTTGCTGAATATCTTCAATCTGATTAATACAAAAGAGAATGATTGGCTTTTATAAGTGTGACAGCATAAATTGGTTGTTGTCACATTGAAGTTAGATTTTATTTGCGAAAATATTAGGATCGAAAGTGATTGAATGCGTAAGTATTTCATATCTTTGTCATATATTAATACAAGATTTTGTGCGTAATAAAATAATTTGAATACGGTTCCATTATTAGTGATGAGTTCGATATCAGATATATTATTCTTATTATGATGGTGTGAAAGTGATGAGTTCATTCCAACATATATTGGGAAATCGCCCACCCAAATTTCACGAATTAAATTTAATTACGTAAAAGAGTTATGAGGTCGCTGAAGTTAGATCCATCAAAATTCTCTATTAATCTGGTGGATCGTTTTCCTAATGAAACTGGATTTATTGCAACACACATTAACGATGATGAAGTTTGTGAGGCTATTATTAATGCAGCATGTTCACAACCTATTGTGGTGTATGTCAAATTTGAGGATCTCCCATGTGGAGATAGGGAGGTTAGCAACATAGTCGGCCGTCAAAGAGGTGGAATCACCACTGATTACATAACACCACCTCCTCAGATAAGTACTCAACGGGAAATATATGAGGTTGCAACAAGAGAAAATGATTATTTTACTTGCACAAGCTCCGCTCATATGGACGACCCAGGTGACCCTCAAGATAATGATGCGAACCCACCATCTGATGTAAATGTTGAATATGAAACTATGCCTAGTGGAGATAGTAGTGATGAGGATAATGCATTATATTGACTGGAAAGGTGGCCGATTAAGGCGGGTAACCATCCCATATGGTCGAGATTTGATTGTCACACCAAATGAGAACGAGTCATAGGAGGAGCATTTGATACATAATAATGATAATATGTGTAGTACTCAAACCACTAGAGAATGGGATGAAGACCTTGCATTTGATGGCCCATCAGATGATTCAACCTTCAAAGAGGAGAATTGCATCATAGATGAATTAGTGGAAGGTCTGTGCTTTCATGATAAGAAACAGTTGCAATTTGCTATTCAGGGGTGGTCGATTATAAATAATGTTGAATATATATGCCTCAAGCCAATCAAGATTTATGCGGCACCCGCCATTCTCACCCAAGAGACCATTTACATGCTGCTCACTTAAGAAGTTGGGTGGAACTTGGAGAATTGGTTCAAGAGTTCTCCTCATACCGAATACTCACCTTAATGCCGGACACGCAATGCACATCACAATTTATAAGTTATTTCATCCACCCTACGCCGTGCCGGGTTGGATCTCAAGCCGGAGATTATAGAGTTGAAGTTCAATATAAGAGTGTCTTATATAAAAGCTTCAGATACACGACGAAAAATAGTTAAGGCTATTTTTGGCAGTTGGGACGAATCTTATAGATCATTGAGAAAATTTAGCTTTGTTTACATCTATGCCCGCAAGATACTAATACCACCTAATCGAATATATTCCAACGACCGGTCGCTTGAACCGCCAATAATGAGGTTGGCGATTCACGCTCTGTGGTCTGGACTTTTCTCCGGTAAGCCAGAGGCACTCTACTTAATGCTGTTGGGATCGACGTAAACAATGGATTGTTCTCACTGGCCTTCGCAGTTGTTGAATCAAAGTGCATAATCTTGGATTTGGTTTTTGCGCACTCTTCAAGACTTGATCCCATTAGTGTCTACGAGAGGTGATCTATGTTTCATCTCAGATAGACATGTGTCTTATCGTGGGTCGTCGAGAAATCTTCCCATGTCGCACATCGCACCGTGTCATTTGAGGGAGAACTTCAAAAGAGCAAGACGACAACGATACGATGTAGAATTCATGTGTCGAAAATGTACGCTAGAAACATGATGACATCCAATTTTCAAAAGAATGACATTAAGAATATTAAGGTGAGGCATAATGACGTTAGTTTCAAGGATGTTCATGGACTCAAACTCATGATAACAGTGCGTGTACGGCAATGACACAAATGCCAGAGTGTTTCAACAGAGTGCTTAAACGCGCATGGCTTACCTATTCAAGCCCCGACATGCTAGGGTGCACCCCAAGAATAGCTATGTTACGATAGACATAACAAATGCGATCTTGATTCAAGACATTATTTTTTGAATTCATTTGTGCCAATGAATGTGTTTGTTATACTAACGTAGTCTATGCATGCTCCATTGCAGGTTTCGTTCGGCACGCACTTGTTGATATTGGAATGGCGCTTAATTGTCCCAGATTCATGGGTGCATAGATGTCGACTTTGATAGGTCTCGCAGATGCACATATTGTCGGATCATCACTCACTAACATCATTATGGGGAGTGCGCAGACGAACACATTCCACTTTGCCACCGGTGATGATATCACACTACTGATGATGGCGATCCCGGGCGCTCAAATAGATGGCCCTCCTTTAATGTTGTCGCCGGGAGGAGATGGTGCTACCGCGGAAGAGTTGATCGGAGCGCACTGAGCCGCAGAACCGTATCGATCCAATCCATCCACATATCACATCAAAGTTTCGGATGGGTCAGGCACATGCACGCACGTGCTTACCGTTATGATGATTGAGGTGGACTTTTTACAGAGATTCATACTTAAATCTACCAGAGCTCTAGTTTATTATGCATATCAGAGCATACATATTGTTTGCCATTGAATCTTTTCTTCTTCCCGACACTTCAGGCTTAGAGGTCCACATGTAGTATCTACCATTACTAGAAGATATTCATTCTTTTAGGGTTTTCAATAAGCATCTACCCGATCGGTGGATCGGTGCCTCGCATACCTCCCATGATTGATGTTGACCCGATAGATCCATCGCTTGTTCGTGTTGATGGACAGGAAAGGCCGACGTTGATTGTCGAGTACCACCACTCACATTACATGGCGAGCGGTGACGAGTTGGTTGTGACCGTGGTATTCGAGCGGATGACGGAGCCGATCAACCGCTATGGGATCTCGCAGTTTCACTTTATACGCTAAAGCGCAAGCCGCTCGACACATTACCCTCGTCCTGGAAATCGCCGTCGATGGTAAGTCGTGGAATTACAATTTGCTTTCCTTGTTACAATGAAACCTTGATATAAATTTACTTTCTTTCCAGAATCACATCCTCAATGCGATATATTTCATTATTTCTACAGAGATGACAATGTAATTTCGTAAATCCATCGACGACATGAGTAACCGGCGCGGAGTCGAGGCGAACATATATCTCGGCGACAGATACAAAGAATAGACAATCCAGCACCGCATCGTATACGACCACCATGATGGACGTTTTACCTATACATTCACACAACCACCCAGTATTCATATCAGGATGCAATGTGATCTCAGATGAACCCATGGTATGCACCGATCCCGCCTACATATGCTCCACGATCATTCCACATGACATATGCAAAAACGCATTTTCGCTATCTTAAGCTTCACGAATCGCTGCCAAAGATTATCCGCATGATCGATACATCAATTTCACCATCCCATTACACTCAGCTTACGCAATTCCACCGCACAGACATCGACGACGATAGTTGTATTTTTTTTTTTTTTAACAATTTATGACATGTAGTCGTAATTATTTTTTTCTTTATTATATCCACTTATTCAGATTCAACTGATTATATAATTATACTATTATTTGTTATCAATTTAGTATTATTTGATTAACTCACAACTATTTAGAGTCATACAAAAAAATTTAATACACTTAGAATGTTTAATATTATCGAAAAAATATATATATTCAACGAGCATTGTGTTAAGATCACACATGCGAGTGTTCTCGTAATATTTTTAATTTTTGCAACGTCAAATTTTTTTACATTCAAAAAGCGACTAAGAGACGAGATTCGAAAGTTATTAATATGAAAATTGTAAAATTTTTCATCGTTCCAATAATACCAACCACGCCAAAACCGACACACGAGATAGATATATAGCGAAAATAAGGTGGTTGTCTACTTTTTTTTAAAAAAAAATACATCTGCAGAAATGGGGCGAGATTCATCAAAAGTTATCAACATAAAAATTGTAGAATTTATTATTATCTTTCCAACGATGCCAAACACGCCAAAAAAATCCTTACTGAGATACAAAAAATGAGGACTGCATCAATATTATTATTTTTTACAACTTCAAAAGTCACACATTTACATGTTTTGCCACCGCAAATTGCTCAAAGTTGTCAACATGAAAATTATAAAATATTTCATTATCTTTCCAACGATACCAAATACATCAAATTTTGACACCTAATAAACCTGATATAATCAAAAAACGAGAACTGTCAATTTAATTTTTTTTTAAAAAAAAAAAATCGTCGACCTCTAAATGAGCAACAAGGCCTATTTTTGAATATTTTTTTATGCTACCTAATTACCTAATTAAATCACTAATCATATTTTATTTGAAAATTTGACCGAACCCATCATAGTCCTTGTTGAGTATGTGATGGTTTGGTAATTATTATCATATAATTCTTCTATTTATTGGATTACACTGATTGATTGAATTATTTTTATTTACTTCAATATCATCATCACAACTCTTAACTATATTGCATACATGACTTCAAAAATAAAATAAAAATTGTTTAATCCCTGGTAAGGGAATATACTTCAAAAATATAGCCTTGTGAATGGAACTTATTTGATACTATTTTGATTTTATTAAAAAAAAAAGTAAAATAGCATTAATAAATTAGCATACAAAAATAATGGAAGAACTTTTATCTATTTAAATTTTAATTTAAATGATTACAAAAAAACATTTGTTACGAGTATTAGAATAGTTCAAAGATCATTGTTTTTTTAAAGAGTAATGATGTAAATAAAGAGTTCGTGTTATACTAACATTAAATAAAATTTAACAATTTTTAAATCTAAATTAATATAATTTATATTTAGTACATTTGGATAATTTTTACATAAAATTATTTTATCAAAAGATCATGCACATTTTAACCACGACTGACGCATTTGAACTTCAATTATTTACACCTACTCGCTCCTTCCTCTTTCAAACTCTCTATGCCTCCACCCAAAAGCCTACCTATTACAACAAAGAGCTGCAGCATATATAGAAATCGATCTGAAATGACCATAACGGAGGCAGCGTACCTTTTCCTCTGCCCGCAGGGGAAGACCCAGAAGAGAATTGAAGGTCAGACTTGCGCTGAGAAAAAGCAACCATTCAGCAAGAGAATGGTGTCAGAAACCAACTGAAGAAGGCAACTTGGAATTATATAAAAGTTGCAGAGACCTGAGAGGCAAACTGCTCATTCAAATCAGACATGAACAACTAGTTGCAGCAGAAAAGTATTCACTTTATCAGTTGGAAAGTGATTCTGGATCCTGATCATGTCTGGATTGGGGTGGGATAGATGCATGTAAAATATTCGGGAAATTTAGAGCCAGCCTGCTAAAAAATAGAACCAAGGGAATATTTCCAATAATTATGAAGAGTAATTAGGATTTAAAAGCGATGTACCAAATAAATGGACAATTTGCTAGTTTTTATCATCTGGTCCAGGATAAGTAGAATTAAGAGTTTAAGACAACTGAAATCTCTCAAAAGTATAAAATTAATGAAAATAAATATATTATATATCCATGAAAGCTAACATATGTGCCATGAGAAAAAGGTCGTACTATGGTAGGACAACAATTTCAATAGAGATATTACTTTTATGACCAAATTAGTTCAAAATTTAAACACTCGCACTCAGAATGAACATTTTATGAAGCATTCCAATGCTGCTCCTTCAGACCACCACATCAAATATCGCATAGACAACATGAGCCTCTACTTCATGTCTAATAAAATCACCAAAAACATGGGAAACAAAACACACAGAAAAAGGGAGCAACAAACTAATCATCACAATATGTAAACACCCATTTAAAAGCTAGAACCCTAAAAAATAAAAACAGCCTCACATTTACACGCTAATTTGTATCAACTATATGAGATACACTAAGCTTTCAAAGAAAAACAAGCCTCTCTCACACAAAAAGATTAAAAAGCAACAGCCAGGATACTGAGCAACAGATGCAGTCCATATATTTAGCCAAAATAACAAGAAAATGAGGCAATTTTACTTCCACGGTGCAACATTACCTTTGGTTAGTCAAATTTGGAGGCACCACTGTTCTCAAGACATTGTGGTTGGCATCATCTTTAATCTTAACTAAACATTTGGGGTTCTCATTAAATATAATTCTAAAACAAAACAAAAAGCCAACTCTTCAAATATATATAAATATTCTCTACTCTTCCTAGATTGCTCAATGGCAGAGCCTCGACATGAACCTTGGATATAACTAATAAAAACCCTAAAGCCCTTCTGTCGCACAGAACAAACTTAAGCAAGAAACAGCAGTCAGAATCCTAATCAACTGACACGGTAAATATCTTGGACAAAAAAACAAAAAACAGCCTTACAATTAAGAAAAGAAATAATGAACTTACGGCAGAATATTCCTTGAATGATATAGAACTATTGAAACGAGTGTCATTATTATAATATTCCGACTGCATACAACTTTTTACAGGCAGTAATAAAACAAAGGGGCATTTACATACATAGCACATGATTATCATTATATATTGATATATATAACTCCTAATTTTTATCAATATATAAATAACACCAAAATATTTTATATTACATCAAAAATAATACCATCATTAATTTTTTAAAGTGAAATGAACATTTTAATGCATAAGAAAAAAAATTATATTTGTATAAATATCAAATTTTAGATGTTAGATATGCAAATGCATAAGAATTCTGTGCTATGTAAATCTCCCAAAATCAAAACAAGCACTTGTGCGAATGATAAAAAATAAAGTATCGACCCAGCAAGCTATCCACACTGTAACAATGTATAACTCATCGATCGTCTTTAAAAGTTCAACAGCATCACATCGAAAAGTTGTTTCCTGAGTTATGATATCAGACCATACATGAATCTCAACTCAGCTTTGAAGAATCTTCATTGCTCATACAATATTCATATAGCAAAATACAGAATAATTTAACTCTAGTTTATCTTTTCAAGATCGCCTAACAGCAGCAAACATGAGATAGCCTTCAGTTCAAATAGTTTCTATGATAGGTGAATAAATGATCTTTCATTCATTGTTTGTTTTTTTAATTGTTCATTTCACTGTTTTTGCTTTACAAGGGAGTTTTGCATTGACAAACCATTCATAGGGCCAATGTATTTCACACAGCGTGAGCTCGGGCATCTGTAGTGCTGGTTTCTAAACATCCTTTTTTTTCTTTTCATTACATTAGGAGGATGTGAAGGGAATGATGTGTAGAACTGGTTCCAAACCATCCAAATAAAGCAATCAGTACATTTAAAAAGGATTCAATTGTCAACTACAAAGCAAATCCAAATAATTTCAATGTATCAAGTTATTTAACCAAAAAAATAAGAAAAAACAAAAAGCCTCCATCTTTTCCATAAAAACAACACTTAACCTTGACATAGTAAAATGCTCCCTTAATTTCATGAAAGAGTAGCATGTGAATAGCAAGAAAAAAGGGAGAAATCAGATAAATGTCTCAAACAAGTTGCCTCCAACCCCCAACCAAATAAAATACAAAAAACATTGGGGTAAATCATGGTCGTCAGCTCTGCATGCCGATATTCAGGTAATAGCTTAATAATTTAAGCTTGAAAGCTCAAATCAAAACATCCAATAAGCAAAAGAACAAAGCATTTTCCAGCCCTTAATAAAAACAAATAAATTGTAAAGAAATGGCCTACAACCCCCAACAGTAATTATCAAAGCAGTGTCTAATATAAAGCCCTCTGCAGATAAATCAAATTGAAATAGAAACGCCCTGCAGCCCCAACCAAAAAAAATAAACTGCTTCAACTACTAAGATAGCTCACAAATCAGACATAAAAGTAACATCAAAGCCCCAATCATAAATAGATTTCAACATTTACCAAACAATATGAACTCGATAATTCAAGGAATTGAAAAGGGCTAATGATGATAATGGCCAATATCATTATCATCACTAGGCCTATCCAACATATTTGGGGTAGTCTTTATTCTTGTTGAGTACTGCATAGGCCAGTCTTGTACATACAAAGTCCTTTGGACAACTTTCAGTCAAAATCTTTGGCCTGCTTTTCCTCATCCTAAAGTTTCCAGTATATATATATATATATCACATTATAGTTATAATCACACCGGTCTTACTTGAAAACATAGATAAGATATATCAATTGATGTTATTTGGAGTCAAATCAAAGTAATATGGGATCTACTCTTCCATTCACTGTTGATGGTCTTACTTGAAAACATAGATAAGATAGAAAAAGAGGACAACTTTGCAATTGATTTTTTTTGTTTCATTTGGAAGTCAAATCAAAGTAATATGGGATCTACTCTTTCATTCACTGTTGAAAGTGAGAGCAAATGAGTAAATTGTCAGTAGATCAGATCAGATCAGATCAGAGATATAAACACCCAAATAACATATAATGGACAAAGCATAATTTAGATGAACATAAATACATTAAGAACAAACAAGCATAAAACAAGCATTGGAACCAGACATGCAGTAAAAACTACTCAGAATCATAGAAACTTAACCTAATTATATGTCTAGGAAAGTCAAATGGCAATGAAAGTAGAATAACTTCCACATAATAAAGAACAACCATTGCCGATATACTATGCTATTTCTAGTGACTCTAAACAACCAGAGTAAACTGCACTGCAGACCGGAGAAGTAGAAGCATCCACAAAAGTTTTGCAAACATCATCAAAGCAGCACAACCATTCAAAGCATTTGCTCCCAAGAGTTGTCAGAAACCTGAATAACACACCCATCATAACTCAATTTATCAATTAATGTGATAAATACAGTGAGAAGATACAGATATCAAAGTAATTGGACAGTAAATAAAGTCTAAAATTGAATAACAAAGAGAACTTAATTGATTATAATTGCAACTGAAATTGATAGAAAATCATGTTGGCAAAGCACCAGAATAATCAACAAAATTGAAGATAACACGTGCAGGAAAATAACAGGAGCAGTACATAAGACTGAAAGGTGCAATACATTTAACAATGGTTCTTCAGCTAAAGAGCCAACAAATACCATCATTATCACTGTAAGACTTATACTGAACTATTTATGGTTGACCTTATTAAATCTCTTCACCTTCCTTTGTTAAAAGCTGTAAATTAACTTTCAAGTTTATCCAGGTCATGTTTTACACAATTTATACCCATGATGCTCATGGTCTTACCAAATTCCATCCTGTATCCCTCACAATAAAGGCTATCCACAGTCCTTACTGGTGTATCTGCCACTTTCCATTAGGTACCAACCAGCCAGAAATTGCAATCATTGCACATAAATGTTGCAGTAAAAAAGTAACTTTTAGAACAAAACCAATTCATGTGCAAAGTTGAAGCAGCAAAAAAGTAATAACCACAACAGAATATGTTTCCTGTCTGAGAAAAGGCTAAATCTTTTGTAGTTGCAAACCCATAATAAAAGGGCCTCTTCAAAACAATGTCCACAACCAGTTGAAGTTCTTGTAACTAAAAAAGTAGCCATACTTTGAGACAGATGGTTGTCAAAAATAAAAAATAGTAGATATACATTAGAAAATGAGCATGCATTAACTCATGTTAGGCAACAAATAATCCAGTTAAATACTTTAAAACAATGAAATTATAGCCCACACATGAACCCAAAATTTTTCAAGTAATTGTATTTAAGAGTGCTATTATAACAAAAGAAATACTGCTACAAACATCTAACTTAAGACAACTCAAAGGTAGGTTGCTTAAACACCATTCACCAATTTGAAAGCATTTGAAAACCATCTTTGGGCAAATCTTCATAATTTAGTAGACTTTTGCCACAATTCTAATGGGGTGAGACAGGCACGGGAGTGAAGGCAGCAACAGGGAAACGCATCAGTAAGAAGAGGCAAACAGGTAAGATAACCACTTTATTGACTGCAGGAGTTCCGCTTGGAGAAGGGCTAAAAAAGGGTACATGTGCGGTCGGGAAATAAAGTGAAATTGGTAAATGAGTAGGCAGTTATATGCAGGCCACCTGTCATCCTTCTATTATATCCATGGAATAGCAATGAGAAGAATATCTATATGTTATAGTTTGCATAAAAGAAGGTATGCAGATAAGTACTATCAAAATTGCCCTCTATTCATCTTCTTCATCCTTCCACTTTTTTTTGGGAATCACAAGAAAACTTAATCTGAACAAATTCTGCAACTTCCCCCTGTTTTCCTCTATTTTTCTCTATTCAGCCCTCTCATTTGCAGCTCTTATTGACTCTTCTGCATTCCATAAACCACGGCAGACAACATCCACTTTGAAATTCACTGATATATTCTATCCACCACCAAGTCTTCCATTGAAGACACTCATAGGATCATCAAATCAACTTAAAATTAGAGACTGCCCAATCAAACATTCACCAACATTTCAATTCTCATTTTGAAAATAGCACCATTGAATGACTCCTCATGGACATGCTCTCCATCAAACTCATCCACCCCAAGAACAAGTTATTTCTCCTCCTGTCCAACTTAAAAAGAAGTGTACTGCACTTTTGTGCCAACTATCACACACTCGAAGTAGCAAACATTCCACATCAATATCTCATCCCAACAATTACCAATATGCAAGACATTGCATGATGCAACCATCTACTCCAAGTTGGGTCTACAAGCAGAAAACGATCACACACAGATGCTATGATTAGGCGCAGATGATGCAATACAATCCAAAATTAAGATGATAAACACATAAAGACAACGAGTGTTGCCCTTCAGGTTAACAAATCACCCACAACCTTTCGAAGTATCAAGAACATAAATACTCCAACCATTTTTATGAAAATCTGTCGTTATATTTTTTAATGACATATTAGTATATAACAACATCATAGATGCATGCGCCATATCCACATATTATTCTACCGTGTCTTAAAAAGCGAAGTGTTCTATCTCAAACTTTCAGCATGCTTCTTTGGCAAATTGACCACAGAGTACCTCAAGCATATCAACTCAACAAAGGTAACACCAAATGGTGAAAAGATCATAGCAATCAAAACTTCCAACACCGACAACACAAAATCACCTATGGGGCTTTCTCCAATCCAAAGGCTATTATCAAAAATTCATCAAGCACTTTGCTACCTTCATCGCAACACCATTAATCTCACTTCCACAAAAGAATGCCTTCCAATGAAATATTGAGGCAAAAAACAGTTTTCGATCATTGAAAAAGGCATCAGTAACACCATTAATCTTTGCCTTACCAGAGATTAACAAATAATTTATAATCTAGCCATGCCTTAGGAGTCAACATTGGCATTGGACTCTTCCAGGAGGGTAGGCTGATTGATTGTTATAGTAAAAAAACTCAATCAAAAAATACAACAGCAATCTACCTACATTCAAAAGTCACTGCCAAATGGTACAAAATCCTTTAGGTGCCAAATTTAATATTCAAACATACCAAAAATAGTCTCCACAAACTGAAAAGACAAACAATCCTTCCTAAGCAAGTTGCTTAGCTATGATTTCCAAATTAAATATAACCCAAGGGCCAATAACAAGGTGGTTACCGCCCTTTCAAAGTTTATGAAGATAACAAAAATTGTCCAAATCTCACATACTAAAAATAATCAACAATTCCATGATCCCAAAAGTAATTCAAAACAAAAATGGCAAAGTCTTAGAAATTCACTCCAATATAGAATCAAATCTCCCAAGATGTTGAGGGGTTTGTCAAGTACAACTTATTAGATGAAATAGTCTTCAAAAAGGGCCACATTGTGATTCCCAAAAAATAGATCCACTCAAAGAATATCAATGACAAACAAGCAATTTGGCAGCATTCAAAAAACACTGCCATATCTCCCACCCAATCACCTAGACAAAAATGCAGACATGAAAGTTTTTATTAGAACATCCCATCTATCAAGCAACCAAGTACTACTCCTTAGCCCTAGCAAGCTCGCAACAAACATTACCAATTTCCAATCCACATGGAAAGACCTCTAATTGGATTTCATTGCCAAACTGCCTATATCGCAAGATAATACATCAATCTACATCATAGTGGAACAAGAAAAAAAAAATATGTATTGTATATTCCTCTCTGCTACAACCACACTATAACCTCAAAGATCACTATTATATTCATCACCAATGTGTAAGCTTCATGGCAACCCTAAGAGCATCATGGATCATGAACATATTTTCAAGACGCTCAGCATAGAACTCTACTGCAATAACACCCAGCACCCCTAAACTAATAGGCAAATAGAAGTGACAAATGGTGAGCTGGAACAATATTTAATATGTATATGTATATTCCTCTCTGCTACAACCACACTATAACCTCAAAGATCACTATTATATTCATCACCAATGTGTAAGCTTCATGGCATACATATTTTCAAGACGCTCAGCATAGAACTCTACTGCAATAACACCCAGCACCCCTAAACAAATAGGCAAATAGAATTGACAAATGGTGAGCTGGAACAATATTTATGATGCTTCATCATGGATAACCCTACCTACCTTAGGCAAAACTCACTTATAAGACTAGATTCCACTCTGTGAAAAGATCACCTCTTCAAGCTTTAATGGTTGAGTTTCACCCCCCATTACGACCAAGGATTCAATAAACAACACAGTGGATGAGCTGCTATTCAGTCAGAAGGCAACATTACAAAACCCCAAGCATCTCCTTCAAGCACAAGTGAAGCATCAAGCAAAAAAAAATGCCAGCGCAAAATCAAATTCAATGTCAATGTTTTGGTTCTCATTGAATTACAACCATACAAATAATTTGTTGTTCGCCAACAGCCTTGCACTAAGCTCCAAGAACATTTCTATGATCCATATATGGTGTTTGAATGAATCAACAGAGTGGCCTCCACCTCACACTACTGTTATCTCTAGGATCCATCCCATATTCCTTGTCTCCAGACTCAAATCATAACATCATAACACAAGTCACTTATATCAACTTCCACAATAATCATGCAATCACCCCATTGCCCATCAACAACCCTCCTCAGCGTGCATTAAATTGCCAGAAGTGCTGATATTGAAATCCAATATATTGTCCAACAAGAAGATCTACAACAAGAAGACTCCAACATTGAAGACAAACTCATTACAACTTTTCACACTTAACCTCAAAGACAAGGTTATTTTTGATAGAAAGAAATTGTTATGACACTAATGAGCTAAGTGAGTAGAGAAAGTCAGAATGTGCAAAAATAGAATATGGACAAACGACCAAGAAAATCGCCTTGTTAGGTGCATAAGTTTGATATAGAAAAAAGATAAGGAATGATACAAGTTGAGTGAAAATGAATAAAGTGGAATAAAATGGGTAGGCAATTATATGGTAGGATGCTTGCCATCCATTCATTGCAACTAGGGAACAAAGTGAGTGAAAATGAATAAAGTCATATAAAATGGGTAAGCAAGTATCTGACAGGACATTTGTCATCCTTGCACACCCCATTGTCCAACCAACAGCCCTCCTCCACATGAAATAAATTGCCAAAGGTGATGATATTGATATCCAGTATGTAGTCCAACGGGAAGTATGCAACAAGAAGATTCAAGATGGCTAACTGAAGGCATACTCAGGTAACTATTCCAACCCAACTCAAAGACATGGCCATTTTTGATGGGAAAGGAGAAATTTTTACGACAGAAAAGCAAGGAAATGCAACAAAAGGAAATGGACAATGGAGTAAGAGAATCACATCATTAGGTGCATGAGTTCCATGTAAATAAAAGCTAAGGATGATACAAGTAGGGTGAAAATGAATAGGGGAATAAAATGGGTAGCAAACATATGGTAGGATACTTGTCACCCATTCATTGCAACTAAGGAATAATGATGAAAACATGAAAGATGTAATACTTGAGTATAATAGAAGAAAGATACAAAGAAAAATACCACTGAAATTACCTCATGCTCATCTTCCTCCTACTTTTTCCTAGAGTCCCAAACAACCTCAAATTGCTTAAATTGTGCATATCCCGTTTTTCCTTTGCTTGCTATATTAAGCTCTATCACTTTTCCAAACAAGTTTTTCTTCCCAAAACTATAGCACATTATATCTATTTCAAGATTATTTATCTCATCACTAGACCATCCACAAATAATATCACCAAAAATAGCACCACAGAAACATACTCAATGCATAAAAATTAAGCAAATTACTAATGAAAGCTGAGTTTCTTCCAAAATACAGTTGAAGTGAAAGAATAATGTCATAATCAAAAAGTGGAATCATGTGACCACTGACCATCATTGTTATAGCTAACAATATACAATGCCATTCTTAAAGCTAAAAATAAAGTAATCCTAAGACTACAAACTCTAACAAGTCCTAACATGACAATTATTCATGTTGCTTATTTGAAATTAAAACTAGCCAAAATATAGTTTTTCATAGGACATCTCACAATAAAGGAATTCATTATGAAAGAAAAGACACTTCCCCAATGTTGTAGTCACAATGACCAAAAACTATTGATTCATTTCTCACTATATAAAGCAAATATGGCACATCTCATTCTACACACTCAAGTTATAGCTCCATGCAAGAGCAGTGGCACGTTGAAACAAAAAATTAGATAGTATTAAAGATGAATCAGAAGGCCATATTTGGTATTCTGTATCTTCTACAATACTTTCCAAGAATCAATAAAGCTATTTTGATTTCACCTCCAGAAAATGCTCACTTGAAATGGATATCATCCATCTCGATGGGAATAGCCATAGATTTATATCATAAAACACTCAAAAAACAGCTTTACTAAGTAAAGATATATCTACTAATAACTGTGCTTACATCCCTTTTCAATTTGATGCAATTAATATGCAAATTTAACTTAAAATGAATTCTGAGAAAATAAGCACAAGTGAACATTAATTCCACCCTATTTGTGCATAAAATGGTCAACCCTATCATATAATGCACAACACATCTATGTTTAGACAAGAAAAGCTCTAGAAGTACTATTAAGAGCATGGATTCTTTAAAATTTATTCCTTTACCCATTCTCAAAACATTAATATATGTTTTTGTGCTATCAACAGCAAACTGCATCCTACCATTCAATTCCTCTTAATACTCAATCACTATGTAAAGTGTAAAAGAGCAATCCAAATAATGACGTAATATAACTAAGAAGCAGAAATTGCAGCTATTATAATACAGCGCATAGTCATGGTGAAACCCCAAATAAACATCAAAGTAACCAATAACAAAGCATAAAAATTAAATGGAAAAATGATAAAGGAAATATCTTGCAATAATTTACTACTTTTCATAACATATCAGTGATTGTTTAACCTCAAATTATCACATTAATGATTATGGATTTAAAAACTGGCTTAAAAGGCCTAGTAGATAAAGAGCTATGCAAGCATATACACTTTTAGTGAGTAACAAAACTTATATTATTAACCAGGAAAAAGAACCTTCTCAAGGTATAAAAATAACAATGTCAAGTACATTGATATGACATGTACAAGGCCATAAAAATAGCCTATGAATGGAATTTAAATAGTCTAATAAAAAAATAATATAGATACTTTCAAGTTTCAACACATCAAGAGCATAAGATTTTTAAAAAGAAAAACAAAGATATTGAAAATGGCATGATTGATTGGTTGAGAAGACAACTGAAATTATACTTGTGACTTATCAAAAACAGGAAAACATTGAATGATTATGGTGGAAATCAAAACATCACAATATCTATCAAGTAAACCCACTAGTTAAACATGAGGTAATAAAAACCAAAACAGGCATGCAAGAACTCAATCATGCGCCCATAATCAACAGTGCATGCATCAAGTAGAATACAAAAATAGACAAAAAATAATCTAAGAAATACGATGGCATACATCAAAACACAACTCAGTTTCAAATATTAGAACTTCAGAATTAAAGGTTTCAGATAAAAAAATCTAGCTAGCTTTATAACTCTCCATTTCAAATCACTTTAGTTTATTGCATATTACATTTATGAAGAAAATTTCTGCACAAATTCAGTTGAATATTAATGTTTGAGAGTACCATCATATTTAGAGTTGGTTTAATATAGCAGAATGCTTCCATTAATAAAGTATGAATGCTTCCCTTAAAAACAAAACAAATGACATCACAAAAGACCATGCAAAAAAACAATGACAGATCCATATGTATTTATGCTTCCATTAAAATATAAGTAAATTTGCATACATGAATATAAGAAAAAGAGCTCCCAATCACATGATTAATTAATTCAACAACTTAATCATTCATGAATGCATGATTTTTGATAAAAGAAAGAGGGGTTTTAATTCCATAATTAAATATGCACACACATGTATAAGAGACATAAGCTAGTACATGACATTGTTAACCAGAGATGTGAGGTAATCAAATGACCTTTTGGGGCTACTTAAAGCCGCATATTCTGGGGATATACAGATTAAATATTTACTTTTCTAAAATACATATGGATGTATACATAAATAAATGAAGGAAAACCATGCACCCACCAACTCATGAATTGCAACATCAAAAAGCAGCAGCATCCAAAGTATTCCGAGAAGTTATTAAATCCATTAAGCAAATGACTAAATGCAGCTACAACCCATGTTATTCTAAGGAATCAAACAAGTATGGAATGATTATAAATGTAATGTTCACCTCAACTTCTTTAACCTATAGACAGCAAAAGCACGTGCTTGAACAACAATGTAAATCAGAAATCATACCACCAACCAGATAAAAAAACAGTAATAAGCATTTATATTAATATAATTGAGATATAAAATATTGACTAACAAAATAAACATCAACAAATCATGCAAAGAAATTAATCTAGTAGTACAGTTAAGCAAAAGGCAATTCAATTTAATGACAAACTCTGGCTTGATAAACAGGCATACTAATAAATATATAAATATAGCACTCTAGCATGGAAATTTATATTCATCACCATCATCAGCGAGAAATAAATTTAACAATCAATTCCAAACAAAATGCATTCCATTCAACATTGCAGCCAAAAGCAACAAAACAATCAACAAAATGCATTCAAACCATGCAATTCCAAGAATAATTATAAACAAGCACAATAAACAAATTACCTTAGAAATAATGGGGAATGTTCTGATACATCCCACCACCTGGTGGAACCCGAGGTCCAGGAGATGACCCTGCAGGCTGGTGGTGCTGACCTTGGTACATGGACGAAGAATATGGTCCACCCTCAGGATAACCACCTGAAGGCATACCAGCAGAGCCTGCTGGCAACATCCGATACAGTGAAGAACCCATGCCCAAACCTCCATAGCCACCAGAGCCTGAGTACTGACCTGAGGAACCATATGGGCCACCACTCAGACCACTTCCTCCGTAGCCCCCTGCTCCAGAACCACCCAACGAGGAAGGTGCCTGACTACCCACAGATGGCACACCTGCATTTCCTAAACCAATTGATGGTTGCAGAGAGGAATTGATATGGTGATGCTGACCAAAACCTGCAGCAACCCCAGGAAGCACCCCATTTCCAGAGAGGCCACCATATGATGAGAACCCACCACCAGGGCCACCAAACTGGCTGGGATGTGAGCCAGGCAATGAGGATTGAGAGCCCATTCCCAGTCCATCACCATGTCCATCAGATCCAGTGGCTGTAATAGTTTGGCCCTGCACTCCAGCACCTGGCCCAGTAGCCCCAGGTCTCCCCTTTTTTCCTTCAATGGCCAGCTTGCACTGCAAGGTGCACCCATCAATACTCTTTACTGGCTCAACAAGGGCCGCTTGAGCAGCTTCCACAGTCTTATAGACAAACAAGGCATAACCCCTGAATTTTCCTGTTTGTTTATCAATACCCAGCGGGCCCTCCTCTATCTCTCCATACGAGCTGAAGAGGGCAAGGAGACGGTCAGAAAGCATATCAGCAGGGACATTACCAACAAAGATCTTCCGCTGGGAAACATCAGCAGCGGGAGGAGCAGAGATTGTGGTTCCGGTGACTCCACCAGCAGCGAGCTGGGTAACCGTCATTCGGCCGTCGATCTTCTTACTGGGTTCCTTCAGCGAAAGAAGAGCACCATCGATATTGCGGAAGGTGATGAACCCGTAACCCTTGCTCTTACCGGTATTTTTGTCTGTGATGACCACGGCCTCCTCGAGTTCGCCGTACTTGGAGAAGATTGAGCGGAGCTTTTCAGTGGTGGTCTCCCATCCTAAGCCGCGGATGAAGAGCTTGCGCTGGGCAGGGTCGCGGTTGGCGATGACGCGTACGGCGTCGAGTATGCCAGCGTCTCGGAACATGGCCTCGGAGACGATGTCAACAAGTTGCTGCTGATTGAAAGACTCGATAATCTTGCGAGCGTCCTTAGGGGTTAGCTTAGCCGAAGGAGAAAGGGCGGGAGTACCATTATCATCGGCCTTACGCTTCTTTAAAGAAGGATCCATGGCCTGCGGTAAGGAATGGAAAACCCTAACCCTAGACCACAAATTCTTTGAAGAGAAAAAAGCGGCGCTAATGAGGACTCGCCGCTGAAATATACTCGCGTTTATATAGAGCTGAAAATCTTTAGGGCAACCACAGGGCAACCACAAATTCCAGATTTGTAACAAAATTGTATTTTTAAAATATAAATTTAAATAAGATGTATCAACATATCAGTTTTAATGAGAGCAATAATAGTAATTTATTTAATTAAAAAAATTATAAAAAGTTTGTCCAGATTCATCATTTACCGTTACAATTATTATTACATGCCAAAAAAATATTTAATAGTAGATAAAATTAAATTTTATCTCATAAAAATATTCAGCATATACATAAATAAAGATAAAAAAAATTATATGAAAAACTCTATAAATAAAAAAACTACGGACCTTGCCCTATAAAAATAATTTATCATATTATTTTAATTATAATATTTCAGCCTACTCTTCATAAGAAAATAAATAAACTATAACAATTTTAGATATTTGTTACTGCCAGTGATCTTTGGCTTCAAGCTTTTTTCATAACTTAAAATTTATCTCTAAGTTCAATCTCTCTTAAGATAAGAATGATAGCTTATTTATAATAGTTTAGGAATGGGCATTATGTTAAATTTAGTTCAAATCTTAAAACACTCCATTAAATTAATGATCATGTCGATTATCTTGATCATAAATCATTCTTATATTTTTTTAAGTATTTTAATGACCTTATAATTAACTAATCTTGAGCTTCTTAAATTTTATATAATCGTTTAATTTAACTATAAATATGCAAGATTCGTAGATCATTCAAAACTTCATTGTACTTTTGAAATATAATTTAAGCTTATTTGAATTTTAATCGATTCACTCTTAGTGTGATGGATTGGTCTCGCCGAGGCATTCAATTCAATTTATTATTAAAATTGAAAATTAAATAATCTTGAATTTAATTTTAAAGATTTCAACACGTACATCATCTCCAGATTTTTGTCTAATCTCTCAATATTTTTGTCTAATCTGTAAAATTTTTATATGATATATCATATATTCCCTTGTTTTCAAAAGCTTTGTTCACATCATCTCAAAGTATTTTTAATTTATATGAAATTATTACATTTTAATATATATTTATTTAGCATAATGATTTGATTATTTTTATAATATGTTATTAATATTATTGATATGACCGTAAAATTTACTAGTCGAAGCACGAATCTTAATGTCGAAAGTAATCTCTAAAACTTGAAAATCCTTCAAGCATAATCGTAACTAACGGTTGCCGACACTCGACCGCCGCTGGCTTACCGCCGCCGTTATTACTGACGGTTATCACGCTAACCATTATCGCCGGCATCCCCGCCAACTACTGACGTCGGCCGCCCGCACCACGCTTACCGGCTGCGAATTAATTGCTGACGTCATTACTGACGGTTATCTATCAACTATCGCTATCACGCCGCATATATCGTAACGCCACTCCGTTAACCACATCGGTTGATTGTTGCTGCCACACCGCTGCTGACATCTCGCTGATACTGACGTCTGTACTGCGCTGCTCATTATTATTATCACGTTAACCATTATTTACCGGCTATCTCGCTGATTGACGCACCCGCATTGCTGACCATCGCCGGCGCTGCTACCACTATCGCTGGCTATTACTAATTATCATGTTAATTATTGCTGGCTATCTCATTACTACTGACTAGCCGCCACTACACCACAGCATTGCGAGTTGCCGATTATTCGTTATCATCCAACTATCGCGGCAGATTTCGCTGATTATCGACGCTACCGCATCGCTGACCACTATCGCTGGCTGTTGCTGCCACTTATCGCCGGCCATCATCTAACCATTGCGTATTATCGCTGATTACTGACGCTACCGCCATCTGACCGCTGGCGAGCCGCTGACCACCGTTGCTGTTATTACTGACGCCATTACTCAACTATCAGAGTTATCCCTGCTGACCACTGAGCCTCGCAATTGCTGACCACTGGTTGCTGGCATACCGCTGACTATCGCCGCGGCTATTACATCATCAAAGCCCCCGCTGACTACCGACGCGCTGATTACTGCTGCCGGCGGTCGACCACTACTACCGCCACCGCTTGCCACCACTAATCATCATTGTTATCAACCATCAGCTTGGTCATCATCGCTGATTACTATCGTCGGCCACCGCCAACTATCTGCCGCCGATCACCGCCGACACCCGCCATCCCCGGCCATCACCATCACTGCCACCTACCACCCCGCTGCTCACTATTATCTACTACCACAAGCAGCACTCCAACCATGGCTTGTTATTGCATAATTTTGAGATTCCCATTGTCAGCCCTTCTCATATACAATTCTGTAATCTCGTTGTTGGAAAAATTTTGTACTCTAAAATAGATACATAGTGGAAGATTTTACGGGGCTAGGCCCCATGATTTTTTCCCTCTTTTTGAGGTTTTTCCACGTAAAAAATTTGGAGTTTTATTATTAATTCTTCAAACATCTGCGTGTGCGCTGGACTTCGCAACAAAGATAAGGCATAAACTTTTACTCTACGGTAACTGATTTTTTAGCACGCAATAATTATAATTTTGTATTATTTGTATTATTATTTCTATGTACAATGCTTAGCTTTTTCCTATAATTATTGTTATATATATATATATATATATATATATATATATATATATATATATATATATATATATATATATATATATATAATGTTTAAATTTTTTCAGATTTAATTAATTATTTATATTTTTTCTAATTTCTCTAACCCCCTCTAAGTATAAATACCCCCTCATGGAGGGAAAGAAATCTACTTCTCTCCTCTAAGGATATGTTGTTTAAAAGTTATGATGGGTATTATAATTTTTTATTATTTTGAAAAAGTCTCATCACAACTTTTTAGCATCCATCGCACTTTACGAGGTCAAATTGAAAAACACAATTTTTCCACCATGGTTTATGCAAAAACAGTTTCCCAAATGCCACCTGCAATTGATTTAGTCACTACAATCATAAAAGATGCCCCAAACACAATCTTAGTCTTCATCTTGTAAGTTGGAATTCTTCCTTAGTGAGGTTCTCCACTTTCTTATATATGAGGTGCTTAATTCCTCTTTTGTAGGCTCCAATACTCTTTAAATTCGATTTAATATTGTCTAAGATAGGTAGTGCGTATCCCCCTTTTAGGCTATGTTGACCTCACTTTTAATGATGTTGACATCTATCCTCCTTAGACATAAATTTTCATCTTGGCACTAGGACTTCCTCACTTAGTATTAGGACAATTTTAATGATTAAGAGGATACACAAATCCAATCTTAAAGACTTAGTTAATCTTAGGGTTAGACCCCGATTAGACTAATGGGCCTCACTTAGCCCAAACTAACCCAACCCCTACACACAAAGCAAATTGATTTCAAACTAATTTTAACCTCAAACACAAATCTGAATACAAACCAAACGTACTTGACCTCAAATGAGCTAATTTGATCCATTTATGTCACCTTGACTCAAACATTAACCAAATTTAAATTAATTTCAATCAATTGATCACATGATGCCAAAACATGAATCATACTCAAATTATGCCCAATTGAGGTCCAATTTGACCAATGGTTTTATCAACCCAATTTGATCTATTTGGGTCTAAAGGGGCTAAACATAAAATTAACTCAAACCACTTGAATTTGAATCTACCTAATTCATCTAAAATATTAATTGAACTTAGTTAAAGCTTAGTTAAGAGCCAATTTAGCTAATTGGCTCATTCAGCACAAGTTAGCTCAATTAGACTCTATGAGGCCAAAATCAAATTTAATCCAAATTGGACTAAACCAACTATTTTAAACATTTTAAATTACTTTTTTTGAACAAATTCAATCATCAATTAAACTCAATTTGGTCAATTTGACTAATTCACCCAAATTGACCCAACTTAACCTAATTTAACCTACATGAACAATAATAAACTAAAATCTAATCCAAGCCAAATTAACATTTGAAAATTAACAAATAGCCCCTTAGGCTCAATTTATCAATTGGTCAACTTGACTCAAATTGACCCAAACCGGCCTATATTAGTCATATTATGCTGAAATTAAATTAATCATTCCAAATCACTTAAGGTAATTAACTAAATTCAATCCAACTATTCTTTGAGTCCAATTTGATCAATTTGGACAATGGACCCAAGTGAACCTAAATTTACTTGATCAGACTAATTTAGGCTAAATCCATAATATCCAAATCAATTATAATCAATCAAATTCAACCACTCTAAATAACATATTAAACATAATTAAAAGCACAATCTAAATCCAGATTGATCAAACTAAATATTTGACCAAACTTGAACTCTATTAGGTTAATTTAATCGAATCCAATTAGATTAATTCAAGATAACCCAAACCCAATGTAACCCAAATCAAGCTTAAGCACACATAACCTCACCCAATCTCCCCATGTATGAGCAGGTACTTCAGCTTTGAAGAGAGGAAAAATAAGTTAAGGGTGGAGGAGGGGAATGAAGAGAAAGATGCAAAGCTCCAAAACACGTAATCCCCTTACATCCCTGCACATTACTTTATTTGCTTGGCTTAGAGTGATTTTTAATCACTCAACCACTTCAAATAGTGAATCGTAGATGTCCACAATCAATGGCCACTGCTTCATACCATTATCCATGGTGATTGTCAATCATGTATGTAAAAGTGAGAAAATGAACCTCCAAATTTCTCCCTTTTAGCTGGGAACACCATCTCCACCTTCCAAATAAGTAAATATAAATCAATTTTCCTCATTTTTCATGTACATAACACCAAAAATTGATCAGATTCTAGCAAAGAGTTGATAACATTTAGTGGTTGGAGCAATCCGAGGGGAGGCAAGTTGACCAATTAATTCCATAGCTTCATCTTGGCCCAAGAATCATCTCCAATTCAAAAAATTCACTCAACGTTAGCTTGAATGAGATAAATTTCAAATCTTATAGAAAAGTCATAGGTTTGATGTTTTGTGAAAAAGTGATGCAATTCTAAGATTTTTTTTCTTAGAGTTATATTTCACTTTCTTTCTTTTAACCTCTTGACACGAAATGAAGTGATTTTCGATGAAGATCGCTAGAAAATCATGAAGTACATCGAGATTTGGGATGGATTTCATCATTTAGCCCTCTAGTTCCTTGGTCATGAGGGAGATGACCCTTTAGGCTATCCATTGAGACAACCATAATTAGATCAATATTTTTGATTTATTTTAAATTCCCTATAATTTAAACGGTCTAATAAAGAAATTGGATGGTCTATATCTAATTATTTCCCACTCAATATATGTCATCTCTATGTGGCCCAATCAAGTATAGACACACATCGAAGAATGTCACATCAGCGTTGATTGGTTTTAAGTAGAAAAATAAGTGAATTTTCAAATCTAAAAAATTACGAAAAATAACTAAAATTTTAAAAAACCATAAAAAATTAAAATGCACAATAAAAATTACAAATAATTTCTCTATGAATTTGTAATTTCAAGAGGAATTCAATAAAACTAAAATCATCAAATTTTGTTGGATTTTTTGAGATTAATTTAAAAGTTATTAAAAATAAGAATTATTTAATTAATTCTAAAATAATAAGTTAATTAAGTTGAAATTTTCAAGGATTGAACTTGATGTTAAGCCTCACATATCATAAGAATTTTAAGTCAAATAGGTTTATGGTTTATGCGTTATTAAAATATGAAATTCATTGACTAATTTTTAAATTATAAATTTATGAAATTTTATCAAAATGGTTCTAAACACTTCAACACAAAACATAACATATAGAAAATATATTTAAGCTCTCTGAATTATTTAAAATCTCAAAAACCACTTAATTAAAGCTTATTATGAAATTAAAAATTTAATTAAATGATTTATTAAAGTGGAACTTGAAAAATTCATAATAAATCAATTACTTGACCAAAAAAAAAAAACAAATAACTCCTCTATGTATATTTAGAGAGGGATCTATCAAAATTAAAATCTTTAAGTTTTATAAAATATTTTAGGGTTAATTTAAAAATTATCAAATATTATAATTTCTTAATAACTATCAAAATATAACTAAAACTAAATTAAAATTGTACTAGTAAGAACTTATTACAAATATCTACTTATCACTAAAAGCTCAAGTCAATGAGATCCTTAGATCAGAAGAGATGATTTTTGAGAAAGTTTTAAGATAATTTATACATAATAATTAATTTAAAAATATAAAAGAATATCAAAATGATTAAAAATATTTTTATCAACATCAAAGACTCTAGAAAAATTAATAAGAATCTTTAGATTTGATTAAATCACAAAAATAACTTAATTAGAACTTGATAGGGACTTAAAATTTTAATTAATTAAATTAATTGAGCTTAAAATTCAAAAAGTCATAACAAATTAAGCTAAAAATTACAAATAACCCCTATATAAATTCTTATTTTAGAGGGGAATCCAACAAAAAAAACTCTAAATCTTGTTAAGTATTTTTGAGATAATTTAAAAATTATCCAAAATGATTATTTTTTTTGATTAATTTAAATACATACTTAATTAATTTGAATTTTTTGTGATAAGTTAATCAAATCAATCTACACTTCTCATGAAATTTTCATGATATTTGCTTGGATTGAAAGTTATGAAATTTTGTGCACTAAATGACCACGTTAACTTAATAATTAATTAAAAACTATTAAGTTTATCAAAATTTTATTTAAATATTTAAATATAATCACCAAATATAAAAATACTTTAAGAAAAATTATTAAGGTCTTTAATTGTCATTAAAACTCAAAACCACTATTACTAAGATTCAATTGTAATTAATAAATCATTAAGTGGCTTATGACTTAGAAAATCGATAACTAATTGTGTAAGTCTCCAAAAATTGTGATCAACTCATATTTGTGCTTAGCTAATAGAGAGGTTTTCAATGAAATCAAAATCCCTAATTTGTTTGAGGTATTTTGAGTGTAATTGATGATTTGAGAGTTTTCTCATTTATTTAATCAGTCTTAAATTATAAGGTTAAATATATTAGAGATTTTAAGATGCATTTATATATGATAATTCATGTTCTACAATTTTTTTTCATAATTTTTAGGCTTAAATTTCATGCCTAATTAAAGTTTTAAGATTTTTTTAGCTCATTTACATTAAATGATTATTAAACTCTAATTAAATTATAAAATTTATTTATCCAACTTTTAAATCATTTAATGAATAGAGATGGCGGTGGGATAATTTATAATATTTTAATAACTTCAAATGTGTCTAAATAACCATAATTCAAATATCTTAAGTGAAAAACTTAATTATGTTTAATTGATGTTATGCTCATGTGATTAGTATATAGATTAATGGTTTAAGTGAAGAGCTTTATGACACTTATATTCATTTCTCTCTATTAATTTACATATGTGTGTTTGATTATATGTTAAGGCATTTAGGTCTAAAAAATTTCAAGTATTAAGTTTATGTCATTAATGCTACTATCAATAGTAAATATCAAAACTACTTTCTTTATATATTAATCATATGTATACATAGGTTCAAATTAATAAGTGAAGATGACAAGCAAAAAAATTATATAATAATCATGTGTATCACTAATGCAACCTTTAGAGTATATAGACTTGACACACGGAGGTGTATGACTACTGTTCCAAAGGAGGTCTTTGATACTTCGACTTCTTGGTTTAACAATGATGCATATGTAAATTAAATAATTTTTTAAACTTAATTTCATTGCATATATATATATATATATATATATATATATATATATATATATATATATATATATATATATATACATATATATATATATATATATATATATATATATACATATATATATATATATATATATATATATATATATATATATATATATATATATATACATGCATGTACACAACTAGCAAATATATAGGCTGGACACTCGGGGGCATAGGATTACTAGTCTGAAGGAGGCCTTTGATACTTCGACTCCCTAGTTTAACAATGATACATGCTTAAGAGAATGCAAAGCAAGAAGCATATGTAGATTAAATTTATTTTTTAAACTTATTGATTACTAGATTTTTTTAAAATAATATATTCATTTGCATACATATTTATACACTAATAAATACATAGTTTGGACACTCGAGTGAGCCTGGCTACTTATCTAAAGGAGGTCTTTGTTATATCGATTCCCTAATTTAATAATGGCATGTACTTACATATGCTTAGTGTATGTGTATGTATACATGCAAGTAGATGTTTATATATATATATATATATATATATATATATATATATATATATATATATATATATATATATATTTCTAATCTAATTAATGTAAAAGGTGAAATACACAATTATACATGCATGCATGAGTGAAACATTCCTAAATGATATTTAAGCAAATAATGTATTTTTATAATTAAAGAAATAAAAAAGTAATATTTGAAAATAATATATTAAAGTGATGAGAGAACTTGGATAGGTGTCATAAAGAGAATCATAACTTATGCCCATTAATTCTAAGGTGTATCTCACATGGCTATAATTTCATTTAGACTTAATTCAAACTTATGACTTAATCATAACTTAACGTTTCGTTAAGGTTAAAAAAAACATTTCACTAAGATGATTAAAAATCATAAAATTCACATGTTTAGATCAAACTTAGGATTGGGGTGTTAAAAATGAATGGGTTCCGCCCAAATATAATATATAACTTTTTATGCTCTTCAAAATATGAAGACCAACTTGAATTAAGAACTAAATCTGTAATGTAAAATCTATATCCAAAATATTAATCATGTAAATCATGATCATCCTCAGTAATAAATTGAATCTCTGATTATTTATTACAATTTAAATATTAAAGCTTAACTTTATTATACCACACTAGCCTCTACACACTTAGTTTAATTGGCCATGATTACTAGTTTTAAGTTAGGGCGGTGTTTTATTATTGATTAATTTTTTATTTTGTGATGTAATATTTTAGATTATATATTATGGTGTATGCTCATAGACAGGGTGTTATGGCAAAATTAGACTAATATTATTTTTTGTATGGGATTATGCTCAATAAAAGGGGAAGTCATAATAACTTTAAAATTAACATATTTTACTTGTAGGTGTTATATATCACTAAGCATAACCCATTATGATAGGTGTGCTTCAACATTGGCTAATGTTAAGGCCGACTACCTGAAATATAACTATTTATGTGTGTATGTTTGTTCTAACTTACTTTTATTTTGTATGTGTAATTAGAATTTTACTTTACTTTTTAAATTTAATTTGTAATAAGTTTAAGATTAGAGTCATGGGATATAGGATAAATAGTAGCTAGAAGACTTTGACTTGGGAGGCCCTGTGAAACCTGGAGCGCCTAACATTTAAAGTTGAATATATGAAGACTCTTGTTGGCTTTATTTTATTTAATATTTAGCTTAGGTTGGGCTGTATAAGAATAGAGCTCGACTGCTTATTTTTATTTTCTTATTCTAAGGTGTATAGCAGATCGTGACTATATTAGCCTTTCTTCTTAATTAATTTGATATATTTTGGTATGTTTATTTTGGGTGCGCAGTCAAACAATATGTTTTTCATAGGTTTCTTTTTGTGATTTTATGCTAGTTTTATGAAAGCCTGATTTATGTGGTAGAATCCTAAAAGAAAATTTAAATTTTTTTATCCAATATTAATTAATAAACTCAAATTAAATTAATACAACTTACAATTCTACTCTCTTAAAACCTTAGATATAAATACTAAAAGCAATTAGAAACTTCCATAGAATTTTTTATTCATGATTGCATTTTTTTTTATTTCTCCTTAAATTGAGCCATTTTCGCATTGTATAATTGAGCATTTGACTTGTGAGGATGATCACCCTTCCCAAGGAAGTGTGCCTTCTTTTTTGATTTTGCCCATAACCTCTTTTTAACTGCATCTCATTTGTGGTGTTTTAATTTGGAGTCATTGTAGACATCACGCAGATCTAAGCGGATACTTATTGAAGTGTTTGTACGATATTAAGATATGATGTAGCATCTCAAAAGATGAAAACATTACTCTATAATGAATCTAATCATCTAATAAAGACTCCTAAGACAGATAGGTCTTCGTTTATACCAGAGATCTTTCCCCTACTTTATATGAAAAAGTAAACAGAGTTTATTTTATGCCGGATTATTTAGTTCCCTATGGAAGCAAATTTTCATAGTTAATTACATTCTAAGAAATGAGAATTTTCTAAGAAAACTCTCGCTTAAAGTAGTCAATTGTTATCTCCAAAGATTTCAAGGTTAGACTATCAAATGATTGTGTATTTTTAAAATCAAGTGGTATGGTTCAATTTGGAAAGAATTATTTTTATATTTAAAGGAGGATAAGTTAAGAGCGCTCATGATACTAGAAAACTTAGTGAGCACCCAATCTATCCTATAGTGGGGCTTTATGTATCTAAAAGAAAATTTCTTTAGAATGCTAAGACTTATAATCAATCAATATAAGATTTATGGAGATGCCTAAGAGTTGAAAACTTTTGTTCGTAGCCCGAAGGAAACAAATGGCTTTGGATCCTAAATCAAGGATGCTTTAGCTCAAGCTAAGAGCATGACCTAAATTTAAATGGAAAATGGAACATAATGGTTTACCTCCATAAGAGAGGATAAACCTATCTCGGCTCTTCTGGATTTATAACTGCCTGGAGTGGCAGCTAGCTAATACCTCCTATAATTCAAAATCTTGTAGGCCAGTTTTATGTATGTGCAAGATAGTTAGGCTGTTATTTAATTAGGAAACTCACTCTCTAAGAGACTAGATCATGACTAGCATGAAGACATGACTTAGACTAATGCAAACTTTTACAAAATTTTTATATCATTTTAACACATTCATTTGGACAAAGGCTTGGGATAATTATACCTAAATGCATAATGAAATATAGTTATTGGCTAAATTAGTGGGAGGAGGTGTTCTCCACTATAAGGGATACACTCACAGGTCAAGCATTCCCTTATCATGCAAGAGTGGAGACCCTCCCTATTCAAGAACGAAATAAGATGATATGCATGATATTAGAACATTCAAAATTTAACTAAGGGGTTTTTAAATCTTTTAATTATCATGATCATAGCTTAAGTCTTAAAGTGAGGTTATGAGTTATTTTAAAATTTAGTTATGAGTTATTAATAGGGGTAGAACATGAACCTTAAAAAACTTATGAAGAACATGAAAATTTTATTGTGCAAGATAAATAGGACAATCAAACATCTATAAATTATCACGAAATAAAAAAAAAGTTGCATGCATTCTAAAAATAAAAGAAATTGGTTCTATATACAACCTAGATTACAATAAAATTTTACAATTAGAATTAAATAAATGCTATGGGGTCTTCATTTCTCATCTTCTTTTCTTTCTTTAGCTTGATTTGATTTGCTCCAAGGCTTCACAGGGCCTCCCGGGACTTTGCCTTCTGGCTACTGCTTATCCTAAGCCCTATAGTAGTAATCCTAACTCTTATTGCAAAATTAAATGTTTATAAAAAATAAAATATAACTACACCTGTAATACATATGTTAGCTAAATCAACCATACAAACACAAGCAGTTATATTCGATAATTTGGACTTAGCTCACTGCACATGGGTAACCAAGCCCACTTGTCTTAATTTGGATTATGCAAAGGTATAAGCTACCTGCAAGAAAAAGTATTTATATTTATTTCTATTTCAGCAACCCCTTTAGCATAAGCCCCTACAAAAAATATCATTAGACTAATAATGGCCAGTGGTGTTTTATTTCAAATGTCAGGTGGACACCAGCAAATTTTAGGGTGTACTTATTAAAGTGATCGGGTACGACATTAAGGCATGATAAACTATCTTGAAAGATAGAAACATCATCTTATAATGAACCCAACCACATAATAAGGACTCCTAAGGTAACTGAGTCTTCGTTTATACTAGAGATTTTTCCCCTACTTTACATGGAAAAGTAAAGCAGGGATTATTTTATATCGAGTTCTTTAGTTCCCTATGGAAGTAAGCTTCCATAATTAATTACATCCTAAGAAATTAAATTTTTTAAGAATACTCTTGATTAAAATAGTCAATCAATTATCTCTAAAGATTTCAAAGTTAAGGTATCAATAAATTGGTTATTTTGGAAAATCAAATGAGGATGTTCAATTAGAAAGACTTATTTTTAAATTCCAAATGAAGACAAATAAGGAGCACTCATGATACTAGGAAGCCTAGTGAGCACTCCAATCTATTATATGGTGATGCTTTATATGTTTGAAGAAAAATATTTATTTTTATGGGAATTTTTATTAGAATGCTAGGGATTACAATCATTCAACACAAGATTATGGAAATACCTAAGATGTGAGAATTTACGCTCGTATCCTAGAGGAAATAAGCAACCTCAGATCCTAAATCTATGAAGCTTTAGTACAACCTAAAAGCATGATCTAAATCTAAGAGAAAAGGGGACATAATGGTTTACCTCCATAAGAGAGAATAACCGTCTGACTCTTTTAAACTTACAACAGCTTAAAATGGCCGTCAGCTAACATCTCCTACTCTTTGGATCCATATAGGTTGGTCTTATATAATTGCAAGATGGGTTAAGCTATTATTTAATTTGAAAGAGACTAGAGTCCTAAACTCACTCTCAAAGAGACTAGATCATGTTTGACATGAGCATATGACTTAGTCTAAATGCAAAATCTTTTCAAATTTTATATTATTTTTTACACATTCATTTGGATAATGGTTTTGGGATATTTTATTCCTAAATGCATGATAAAATTTTGTTATTGGCCAAATCAAAAAGAGAGAGGGTGAATCTCCACCATAAGGGGGTGATCTCATAGGTTAATAGTCCCTAAAGTTTAAGAATGGAGGCCTCATAATTTAAGAGTGACATAAGATGATATGCATGATGTTGGACATTCAATCATTCAGCTAAAGAAATGGTAAATCTTTTAATTATCTTGATTATATTCTAAGCTTTAAAATGAGGTTGAAAGTTGTATTAAAATTTTATTATGATTTATTAATTGGGTAGAAAAATTAATTTTATCTTAAGAGTCTATCGTATCCAGGCCACACATTCAAACATCAAGTTTAAGAAACTATTAAAAAGATGTAATTGCAATATAAACATAACTTTAACCATTCATGCATAGATTATTGTATAAGAATAAAAGGTTGATGTGGTAGGGTACCACGGTACACCCCGGAAAGAAAAAATTGGGTAGCCAATCTCAACCCTTATACAATCCGGATTACAAAAGAATAATTACAATTGAAATTAAATTAGATGCTATGGGGTCTTCATTTTTCATTTCTTTTTTCTTCCTTCCTTTTTTTAATTTGATTTACTCCAAGGCATCACAAGGCACCCCAGAACTATGCCTTCTAGTCATTGCTCATTCTAAACCCCATAGCATTAATCTTAATTCCTATTGCAAAATTACATTCTTATGGAAAGTCTAATTACACCTGTAGACTAGATGTTAGCTAAACATACATACAAACCTAACTAGTTATATTTCATAATTTGAATTTAGCACCCTATATATAGGTAACCATGCTCATCTGCCCTAATGTGATTTATGCTTAGGGGCATAAGAAACCTGGAAGAAGAAGCATATATATTTATTTTCAGTGGCCCCTTAAGTACAATTCCCAGCAGAAAATAATATAAGGCTATTAACAGCCTAACATCCAATCTAGGAACCATATTCTGAACATCTAGTTTGAAACATTACATCCTAAACTAAGGCACACCATCATTACATACACTGTCCCAACTTAAAGCTAGAAGTGATGACTTAGCATTCTAATGTGTGTTTTTAGGCTTAAGGGCTGTTTGGTAGCGTGTATTTGGAATGCACTGCATTCCAAATGCACGCTTTTGAATATTTCAAGTGTTTGGTTCCAAGTAAAGTAAAATTTTAGTGCATTTCAAATACACCAGAAAGGCCAGTTTGTGTGTATTTGAAATTCACTAAATCAATATCATCTGAATAATATAAAGTGATCGGGGCCATGACGTACCGCCCGAGGCGCCGCCGACCATACCCCGCCGCCGCCCTCCAGTTGAGCTCGCCGCCAGGGCCATGCCGCTTACTACCATCATCACCGCCGCTCCGCCAGCATACCGACCACCGTATCTATCGATCATGCACCGCCGTCAAACCTTCAATTTACTTTACATTACATTTTGTCAACCAAACAAAAAAATATAAAGTCATGAATTTGTAAAGCTCTCAACCAAATAACTATAAAGTAATCCTTTTACACTGAATTCTTTTTACATTGCATTCCAAATGCAGGCAACCAAACAGCCCTTTAGTGTAGTATGTCTTAGCTAGACTCTTGTGTTATAATTGTGTAAAGTTTTGAATTATTTGATTTAACATGATAGGTGGTTTCACTTTAAGTTGTTTAGAGGATTTTGAAAATTTTAATTTATATTTTTATTTGTTTCATTTGATATACACTTAAAATCTATGTGTTGTAAAGAGAAGAAGAAGGTTTAACCTCCTTCATCCCTACCTTAAGTTATTTTCTAAAGGTACATCTTTATGATTTAGTTTCTTTTTAGTGAATGATTTATTAAACATTTTATTAATCTTAAGTTTGTGTTAATCTTAAAGAATCCTATTCAACACGAAAGGCATCTTAAGACAAATGTAGTTGAATCACCATCACATAGAACATATTACACCATTCCTTTTCATCACCCATAACATGCATATGATTTAGAACTTAGTATACCTATTCATGCAATATATTTTGGTATGCTTAGAAGATTATGAATGCATATATTTTTAGTAGAAAAGGGGATTTTTATTCTTTAATCAAATACACACACACATGTATAAAAGATGTAAGCAAGTACATGTCGTTGTTTAAACCAGAAGTGAGATAATCAAATGACCTCTTTAGGGCTACTTAAAGTCTTGTAATCTCGAGATATCTAGACTATATACTTGCTATCTTAAATATATATGGATGTATACACCACTACAAGAATAAAAATCATGCAATATTTTGGTTAAATTATTTACACATGCAAAGTAAAGCTCTATCCAAATTCTAGTACAAGTATACATAAGAATGGAATTAAATAAGTACGTGCCTTTGTTAACCAAGAAATTGAGATAATCAAATGACCTCCATAGGGCTACTTAAAGCTTCATATTTTCGAGATGTACAGACTATATATTAATCATCATTCAAACATATGTAAACCCATACATGAATGTAGGAAAGAAAGCACCACTTTAATATGCTTAGGCTATAAACATATACAAATCTTATATACATATTCATAGCTAATATCACTCCAAATTTTATTATCAATTTAAAACTTTTGAAAATAATTTTGATATTTATTAGTCATAATAGCCACATATATAATAAGATTATGCCAACACATGCAACGTACACATAAATGAATTTTATTTGACTATTTAATTTTGAAAGCATGAATATATGAATTCACATGACATACAATATTTATGGTGATTGAAAAAAAAACCAAACATTTTTATATAATTCATTCAACAACATTAACTCATAAGGGCAATCACATTAAATAAAACCATTTAAAGAAAACCAAAAGCTTCTTGTTAAATTTGATTTTGGATTTTAATTGAAGTTAAAGAAGATGAATCATTTGCTATTTTTTAACTCCATCCCATGTTGATGATCTAATATGTTTAAAGAGGAGTAATCATATGAATTTTAAAATTTAATAAAGTTGAAATCATTAAGCAATCTATTTAGTTACTATTTCATATGCTTCTTTAATTTAATCAGCTACTTATTCATGAGCCTCAAATGATATGCAAATGAGAAATTAAAATTGCAATGCTCCTAAAGGACCTAATGCAAGAGGTTCATACTTAAGTGTTAATTAGATTAAAGAATTTAATTAAGCACTTTTGTGTGGGTTAATCATAATTTCCTTAAGGGTCTTTATGTTATTGAACACATAAAGAGGAACCCTTGATTTGAAATTAGATTATCTGAAGTGATTACCATTTCAATTTGTTTAATTTTTGTCAATGATTGCTTAATTAATCTCTTAATTAACCCAAACATTAATTAACTATCTTTAATGAAATGAATTTGGAAAAGTAATTAGGAAAGACGTCATAATCATTCTCCATCATCATCTTACTGTTAATCAATGATTAATGAAGTTTAATTAATTAACTTTTACTATTTAGAGTTTTAAATAATCATTAAATCACTTAAGAGGGTAATTAGGGTTTGAATTTCAAATTCCCCTAATCACATAGCCAATAAATCTCAAGAAAATCATGGGAGGTAGATCATCCCATTAAATCAACATGCCAAGTTTGGGATTAATTGCCCAAGTAATTAGAGCTTAATTAAGCTAATTAATAAAGCATTCAAACTCTAATTAAGCTATCTTCACTGTTCAAAACTTAATGAAATTATTTTTAATAGAATCCTCTATTTAACCTTTCTAAAATGGGTTTATTTATATATATATTTAATTTTTTTTACATTTAGTTATGATTTTATGAATTTCAGGGTGATTAAAATACATTTTAATCCCTAATCAATCCCTAATCCTGTTGACTCCATGCAAAAGTTGATGTGGCATTGCTTTCCATGTAATGCGGATCCACTTAAATGATCGATGTGGCATCGGGTCGAGGGTGGACATGCTTTTGTCCCCACCGGATCTTAGATCAGATGGTGGGGATTAATTCTGAAGTTCTTAAGGATTAAACTAAATAAATCTAATCAGATTAATCATGATCGTTTGTTCTAATCATGCAGATCCAATGAAGGATGATCCTTCGTCCCCTGAGCAACTGAAGATGAACACTGTTTGCCCTCCCTTGCTTGATCCAAGCTCACTAAAGCTTGTTAGTGTCATAATGACTCCAAAAGCTTCAGTGATGAGATCTAAGGAGACTTCAATGATGAGATCTAAGGAGACCATACTGTGGAAAACGCATGAAATCAAGATTTTCTTCACAAAGGCCAAACAACTTAGTGGATTTCTACGGTTTGTCATAATTTATCTCACTAAAGCTCAAGACTGGTTGTCCAATGACCGAGGTAGCTTCATCTTGAAGAGATGAAGCCCTATGGTGAAGCTCACAAGTTGCCTCCTTGCTAGTGGCTATGTAGACCAAACTTTGATGGAACCCTCATCAGAGTTAGCCTAGGAGTGGTCTCCTATGCTCGAATTGATTGGGAATTGATTTATTTTGGATCACCAGAGTTCAGTGAAGGTGTGGGCAAAGTGAATTTTAGTTTGGTGGAGTTTAGGTGAGGTTGGATGGAGTGGAGGCTCTATTATATTTGGGTTTGATTCCATTGTGGAGGCTAAGGGGTATCGGGAAAGCATTGCGGAGACTCGTTTTGACTCACTGAAGCTCTCTGAATGCCCTGACTTGGGTTGGAATGAGATGGGGAGGAGTATACTCTCCTCTCCCTCAAATCAGATGGCTCAAGTTTGCTTTGCATTTGGTAGATGTCTGACCGGTGCAGGTGGTTGGGATGTCAGTGGGTGGCTAAGGTGGAGCACCTTGAGTGGGTGAGTGAAGGGAGTGGGTTGGCAGGGGTTGAGGTGGAGTGTACCACCACCCCAAGGTGAGAAAATGAGAGATGATGGGTTAGGTTACCTCCCTTAATCATGGCTGACCCAACCAGCTTTGGGTCAGGTTATGGTCTAGGGTCCAAAATAAGCTTAGGGAGGCTGCCAAATACAAAGGGGTAGGTAAGACCACCAAAATGTGAGTTTTGTCCCTTTTGGAGAGCTTTACCCAATATGTATTAGGTCTTTTTGGGTTTGAAATGGGTTGGGTTTGATTTTTGCTGACCCATGGTGACCCAAGGATATGTCATGCCAAGTTTGATTGGGTTTGGCTCAATTTGACCCATATAGGTCAAATTGGGCTACGTTGGGTTAGGTTGACCTATGGGTCGAATTGGACCAAACCATGGGTTGAGACATGTTCAAATGACTATTTGGGATGTTTTGATTCAATTGGTTTGATTTGATTTGGATTGTATTTGAATTTGACTCATATGAGTTCATGTGGGTTAAATGGGCTAAGTTGACCAATTTGGTTAAATTGACCAAATTATTTTAGGTTAGGTGTTAGTTTAAGTTCAATTGATGATTTGAAGATGATTATAGGTGTTGATTTCAATTGATTTGGATTTAGGAATGATTTAGACTAATTTGACCCTTTAGGTTAATTTGGGCTAAATGCATCAATTAGGTTGAATTGGTCAAATTGGATTCAATCAAGGGCTTGACCATGCTCAATAATCAATTTGTGATGGTTTTGAGTCATTGGTTTCAATCAATTTGATTTAGAATTTGATTTGACCCAATTTGGTCTTTTAGGTCAAATTGCGTCAACTTGGGTCAAAGGGCCAATTGGACTTGGTTTAGAAGCAATGATTTCAATCAATTGAGTTCGGAATGAAGTTTGGTTCAATTTGGTTCATGTAGGCTAATTGGGTCAACTTGGGTCAAGTGATCAAATTGACTTGGTTTGATCCAATTGATTGTAATTGGTTAATCAAGGGTGATCAATAATCATTATAGGAGATTTTGAACGGGTTGGTTCAATCCAATTTAAGTTGGATTAGAGTTTGGTTCAAATGGGTCCATTAGGTTACTTTGGGTCAAGTGAACCAAATGGGTAAATTGAGTTGATTTTGGATTGAATTAGGTTGAGTTGAGTTTGATGATATATTTAAGATTGATTGATGGCTTTGATTGCAATTGATTTGGGTTTAATTTGATTTTGACTCATGTAGACATTTTGGGTTCAAATGGGCTAGTTCAGGTTGATTGAATTGATTTGATAAATTGGTTTGATTATATATTTTGGGAGAGTTTGGAATGATGATTTGAAAGGTTGTAGTGCTTTTATGAAGATTAATTGGGGTTGGTTGATTGAAGGAATTTGGGCTAAGTCCATAGGATTAGATTAGGATTGGTTTAGGTTTAAATCATTTGGCTTGGAGCTTGGATATGAGGCAAGTTCAATTAAGTTTTGTTGTATTAATTTGAGCTTTGATTTTGCATTGATTGGATAGGTATAGGTTTAGGTTAGGCCATGGGATAACTATGTTTCCTTAATAATTAAGGCATAGTCTAAGCCTAAGGCTTACCCTCTTAAGTTTCTGTAGGCTTGGGTTTAATGTTCCCTTAATCACTAGAAGTGTCATATGACTAGGGAAATCTAAGTGTCTAAAGGACTCCTAAGTCTAAGATAGGATGAGTCAATCCTCACTCCAAAAGTGAGGTTAACATGATCTAACATCCAATCTATGCATAAGCAATCCTAACATACAGTTTAAAATATTATATCACAAAATAAAAATACAACCTATCAACATACACCATCCTAACTTAGAGCTAGAAGTGGTGACTTAGCATTCTAATGTGTGTGCTTAACCTTAGTGTGGTATGTCTTACTAGATCTTAGGATTATGATCACTTAAGTTTCGAAATTATTTAAGTTAAACATGAAAGGTGGTTTCATTTCAAGTTATTAAAAGAATTAGCAAATTTTAATTTATATTTTTGTTTGTTCCATTTGATATTTATCTAGCATCTAATTATTATAAAGAGAAGAAATAGGTTTGACCCTCTTTCATCTCTATGCTAATTATTTTCTAAAGGCATGTTATTATGATTTGATTTCTTTTAGTGATTATTTATTAGATATTTTATTAATCTTACGTTTAGGTTGATCTTAAAGAATCATATTTAAACATGAGAGGTATCTTAAGATTAATGAAGTTGAATTACTATCACATGGATAATGTTATATGATTCCTTTTCATCATAAATAGCATGCATATAATTCTGAACTTAAATACCTATACGTGCATGTATTTTTGGCACATTTAAATCATTGCAAATGCATATATTTTTAGTAGAAAGAAGGGATTCCATTCTTTAGCTAAGTACACATACAAATTTATTAAAGATTTAAGCAAGTACGTGTTGTAGTTTAGACTAGGAAAGTGAGATAATCTATGCTTCATTGGTGGTACTTAAAATCTGTATTCTTGGGATGTCCAAACTATATACTTGCTATCTTTAATACATATGAATGTATACACAACAATAAGAATGAAAATCATGCAAAAGATTGTATATTAATAAATTTGTTCATTCATGTAAAGTAAAGCTTTATCCAAATTCTAATGCATGTATACATATGAATGAAATTAAGTAAGTACATGCCATTATTAACCGGAAAGTGAGGTAATCTAAGACCTCCTTGGGGCTACTTAAAGCCTCATATTCCTATGACATCCAGACTATATACTTACTAACATTGAAACACATGTAAACATACACACGAATCATGAAAATAAAACCATATTTTAACATGTTTAAGCTATAAGGAAATATGAACCACATATAGTTTTCATAATTAGCATCAAATTAAATTTTATTCATTAGTTTATAATTTTGAAAATAATTTGAAATTTATTAGTGATAATAGCCATACCATATAATTAAGTTAATCCAACACATGCAACTTATACACATATAATTATATTCAATTGATTCTTTTTATTTGAAATTATGAATGGATGATATCAAATATCTTACACATTTACAATGGTTGAGGAGGAATAATTAAACCTTGCCTCATAATATATTCAATCACATTACTTCTTAAGGATAATCAAGTTAAATAAAATAATTTAAGATTAACCAAAGCTTCTTATGAAATTTGATTTTTGGATTTGAATTATTAAATCTTAAAGAAGAGAAATAACATTTGCTGTTTTTCCCCATCCCATGTGAGTGATTTAATGTGTTTAAGGAAAAGATGATTAAATGAATTTTTATGTATTAATTAAGTTTGAATCATTAAGCAATTCATTTAATTTCCCTTTCCTTCATCTCTTAATTTAATTAATCATTTAATCATGAGCCTCCAATGATATGCAAATGAGAAATTAAAATTTGCAATGCTCCTAAAGGGACCTAATGCAATTAGGCTCATAATTAAGTATTAATTAGATTAAAGAAGAATCTAATTAAGTACTCATATGGTTTTCCCCCACCCATAGGTTAACCATAATTTCCTTAAGGGCCTTTATGTTATTAAACACATAAAGAGGAACCCATAAATTCAATTTAGATTATCTGAAATAATTATCATTTTAATTTGATTCAATTTTATCATTAATTCACTTAATTAATCCTTAATTAAATCATAAGTTAATTAACCCTCTTATGAAAAGAAATTTAGGCAAATGACCAAAGAAGAGGCCTTAATCATTTACCCTCATAATTTCCACTATTAATAGTGATTAATTATCATTAATAATAAAATTTTTTCTGTTTAATAATTTTAATAATTATTAAATTATTTAAAGAGGGTGATTAGGGTTAAAATTTTAAATTCTCTTAATTACCTAGCCAATAAATCTTAAAAAAAATTATGGGAGGTAGAGAACATCCCATGGGATTAATCCATTCAATTTGAGACTCATTAACCAAGTAATTAAGGCTTAATTAAAGTAATTAGCCAAAACCTCAAACTCTTATTAAGCACTATTGATTAGTTAAACCTTAAGTATTTTATTTTTATTAAATTCTCCTCTATTTAGCCTTTCCAAAATGGGTTTATTCATATTTTTAAGATTTTTCTATAATTAATTATAAATTTTGAAGTTATGCCTAATTAATCACATTTTAAACACCTATTTAACCCCAAAACCCATTACTGCCATGGGGGAGCTAATGTGGCGATGCTTTCCTCGTGACATCACGGATAGGCTATTTAAAACATCCTCCATGGCAGTAGTCAGCGGTGGTGAACACAGTTTCATCTCCGTCATCCAATTAATAGATTAAATTATATTTTCTAATGGATTAAATCATGGTTGTCTATTTTAATCACGTAATGGACAACGGATGATCCGAAGCGGAAGACAACCATCCCCATACCACTTGATTCGAGCTCACTAAAGCTCGTGGGATGTTAGGATTGACTCCAAAACGTCTGGGGAGAAGATCTAAGAAGATCCAATGATGGAAATCCCATGTAATCATAAAACTCTTCATAAAACACCAACACCTAATGGATTTTTTAGAAATTTACCTCGTCGGAGCTCAAGACCGGCGGTCCAACGACTAAGGTTGCCTCATCTTGAAGAGAGGAAGCCCTGATGAGAAGCTCTCGAGTTGCCTCCTCGCCGATGGCTCTATGGACCAAATGCCGCCACAAAGTTCATCGAAGTTGGTCTTAGAGTAGTCTCCGGTGATCAAATCAATTGAGAATTGATTCATTGGAGCTTGGAGAAGTTGTGGGAAGAGATAATTGAAGTTTGGTGGAGTTTATGTGAGGTTGGATGGACGGGGCTCTCAATTTTGAATGGAGCTTGGTATCACTGGCGATGGGGTGCACTAGAAGATTGAGGAACGCTCTAAGACTGCTCGAAATCATTTAGGGATGCTATGTGTGAAGTTTGAATTGATGGAGGAGGAGTATACTCTCCTCCCAAGTGAATCAAGGGCTGAGATTGGCTCATCCTTTGGCGCGCCGTGGGTCATGTGAGGGACTACTAAGGTGGAGGGTCTTAAGAGGCTAAGGCTGCTGTAAGGGCTAGCATGGAGTGTATCTCCTCCCCCAAGTGAACTAATGGGGAGCCATGGGTGAACTCACCTTCTCTTAACCCATGGTTGAACCCAACAACCTTGGGTCAGGCGAGTCAGTGGTCAAGTGTCTAAATTGAGCTAAGGGTGGCTGCCAAGGGTTGATTAGTAGGTGAGACCATCCAAATGGGGATTTTGTCCCATTTGGATGGCTTTGTCCAATGGGTTTTGGCCTAAATTGGGTCTAGCATGAGTTAAGTTCATTTGGCTTGACCCATGGTGACCTAATGATGGGTCATGCCAAGTTTGGTTGGGTTTGGACTTAGTTTGGATAGGTTTGGATCAATTTGACCCATATGAGTCAAATTAGGTTCAATTGGATAATATAGACCAAAAACTCAAAATGGGTCAACCCAAGGGTTTGAATGTGTTCAAATGATGATTTAGGATGTATTGGTGCCATTGGTTTGGTTTAATTTCAAGTGGATATGGATTTGGCTCATATGGGTTCATATAAGTTAAGTGGGTTTAGTTGACCAATTTTATCAAATTGGCTAAATTGGTTTGAGTGGAGGTTAATTTAGGTTCAATTGATCATTTGAGAATGATTGTAGGTGTTGATTTAAGTTAATTTGGATTTGAAAATTATTTGGTTCAATTGAATCCTTTAGGTCAATTTGTGCTAAATGGGTCAATTAGGTCAATTGGGTTGGTTTGACCAAATTGGATACAATTGGATGTTGGATCATGTTCAATAATCAATTTGTGATTGATTAAATGCATTGATTTCAATCAATTTAGTTTAGAATGAGATTTAGCTCAAATTGGCCCTTTAAGTCAAATTGGGCCAACTTGGGTCAATAACCATAGTTAGCTTGGTTTGGTTCAATTTATGGTTGAGTCATGTTCAATGATTAGTTTATGATTGATTTGAATCATTGGATTCACTTGATTGAGGTTGGAAGGAGATTTGGTTAATTTTGGTCCATATGGGTTAATTGGGTCAACTTGATCAAATGATTAAATTGGCTTGGTTTGACCAAATTGATTGCAATTAGACAATCAAGGATGATCAATAATAATTATAAAATAGATTGATTAGATTGATTCAATCAAATTTGGGTTGAATTGAGGTTTGAGTTGATTTGGTCATTTATGCCATTTTGGGTCAAGTGGACCAAATGGGTTGATTAGGCTGAATTAGATTGGATTGAGTGTTGAGATGGGTTCAATGATGAATTTGGAGTTAATTGATGGCTTTGATTGCAAATGATTTGGGTTTGATTGGATTTTAGCTCATTTGGATCTTATGGGTCAAATGAGCTGACTTGGGTTAATTGGACTCATTTGGTTCAATTAGTTTGATTGCAAGTGTTGGGAGGGTTTGAAATGGAGTATTGAATGGTTGGAATACTTTTGTGAAAATTAATTAGATTGTTTCAATTGGATAGGCTTGAGTCATAAGATCATGGGATGCTTGTAGAATTGATTTGGGTTAATGGTTAAGTTAATTTGGCTTGGAGCTTGGATATGAAACATATTTAATTTGGGATTGGTCATGTTGGTTTGAGGTTAGTTTTGGATAAGTGGATGCATAGACTATGGTTTAGGTCGTTGAGGTAGGTAGAACCTTTTGTCCTAAGGCACATCCTAAGCTTAGGGTATACCTTCCTAAGTCCTTAGGCTTGGGTATAGTGTTCCCTTAATCACTAGAAGTGTCCTATGAATAGGAAGATCTTAGTGCTTAGGATACTTCCAAGTTTAATATGGGAAGGATGAGTACTCACTCTAAAAGTGATGTCAACATCATTGCAGACATAATTACATACCAAAGTCCTTTAAATAAATTATGTCTAAAAATATTTAAAAGTTGAAATTTTATTGTATTAGTTAGAAGCATTCTAATGCCAATCATGATCTTAGAATTATAAGAAGTAAATTTAGGTTTTTAAATTGCTATTCTAATAAATAACAGCCTAACCATCTTGTGTATACATAATACTTGCCTACATGGATTTAAAGTGTAGGTCGTGTTAGCTTGCAACTCTTTCAAATGACTGGAAGTTTAGAAGAGTTATGTTCACATTCCTAGGTAAGAGTGTGATAATACATCACACTTTCCCAAATAGAAATAAGTCAAGCTTCTAACTTGCACTAAAATACTCTAATTTTAGGATTTGAGGTTACCCTTTTCTCCATTTCTATGGGAATAAGTCCTCGTCTCTTAAGCCTTTTCATAATTTTGTATTGTTAGAATATAAGTCCTACTATTCTAATAAATTATCAACTTAAAATAATTGACTCAAACATAATAAATCTCCCTTCAAATATATAAAACTCAACTGTATGATAGATTGGTGTGCTTATTAAATGCTCCCTACTTATTGCTCTTAGCTTATGATAAGAACTATTCTCATTTGAGTTTTCTCACTTGGTTTTTCAAATTGAGCAATCCTTTAATTATAATTGTTGAAATTCATAAAGATAATGATTAACTACTTTAATTGAGAGATTTTATAGAAGACTTCATCTTCTAAGATGTAACTAACTACGGGGGCTTGCCCCTATAGGGAACTTGTAATCTAGTTTAAAATAAACTCTATCTTACTTCATCCATATAACATAAGAGAAAGATCTCTAGTATAAGTAAGCACATCAATGTAGGTTGATATTTCTAACTTTTGAGATGATATATCATTTCTTGATGTCATACTCGATCATTTCAATAATACCCTCTAAAATCTATGTGGTATTCCTACGACTACACAATTTTAAACACTTTAGGCACTTGTGCTCCTAATATGAGAAAGTCTTTCTATATCTTTCAAGGCTTTTTTGCCTCTTAATGAGAGGATTATTTTTGGATGAAAATATATACTTTTATGTCTATGAAGGCTTTTGCCCATTATTAGGACTATTATTTTAGGTGAAAATTATATATATTTCTTAAGCTTAAGGCTCTAGAGGATTTTGATATTCATGTACTTTATAAGGCTTTCAACTTCTAAAATTTTTGATATATTTATATCTTTTGAGGTTTTTTATCTTTTTAATGTGTTTGACACACCTATACCTTTTGAGATTTTTGATTTAATGAAGCTTTTTAGCCTTTTGAAATTTGATAAGTGGAAACTCTATCAACTACTTGCTCTCTTGAAGTCTTTTTTAGTGAGGATAAAGTATGCTTTCAAGGGTTATCAATAAAGGTGATGTTCATTACCTATCTTCAAAATTTTTTTAGTGAGAACATTGTCCATTACTAGCTTCCTATTGAGGCTACCTCATAGGTATGCCTTCATGGGATATTTATTAAAGAAGATATAATATAATTTATAGTAAAAACATTTCATTGTTAATATAATTTATAACTTTAAAGATTGATTTTTTAACCTTTATGAAACTAAAAACATATGTTACTTCAATTTCATTTAATAATTTTGATAATTTTTTAGTCATGATTCTTTTGACTTCCCCATTTTGAGGTTTATAGCATGTTGCTCTAATAAAATATGCCCAAGAAAGTCATGATGAATCAAACATTCAATTTTATCTTTTTGATGAACACATTTTTATGTTGAATGTCCCTATGAATGAAGAAAGCGATAATACTAAGTTTGGTCTCCCTCATTTGGATTTTTTATTGGTTTTGGCTATTTGAGATATTTAGAAGTAGGGATCTCTATTATATATCAATCATGAATGTGTTTAATGGAGTATAACTTGAAGTTTCAAGCTAAATTTTAGGGAGGACATTATTGATCCTTCAAATGCCTATTCATTTTTGAATTGGATATTACTATAACACCCTATATATACTTGTGTTTATTAGAAGTATGCTTAAATTATCTTTGATGTACTCTAATGACTTTGTTTTAAGTAGTTTACATTTCTACTCAATGAATATGATCATTACAAGAGTAAAAAATATCTTTACTAATGATGAGCAGAAAGGACTAGGATGGAGCCTTCCAAACTCTTCAGTAATTCAAGATCCACCCACATTATTTGGCAAGCTTTAAAGGAAAATATCTAAAATATTCCTTCAGCGATTCTCATTCATTCTGGTGAATTCTTGAGAGATAAAAGAGTCATTAATAATCATTCAGTTCGTAATAAATTACTTCACAAAAAAGTTTAGCTAGTTTAGAAAAATTATAGATAAATCCCTTTAGATGAGAGTAAAATTAGCTACAGGTTAGACCTTTAAGAGTGATAGAAAAAACTTGATAGATGTGTGTTAATAACTTGCTAAATATGCATAATGGTTCTATAGTCATCAACATATTCATAAATATCAACAAAACCATCATAAGATTAATTATAAGTAGTTTAAATCACATTAGAATGGGATGTTGTAAAATTGTAGTGGTCAAAGGTGAATATTCCACAAGGTTGTGTTAAAGAGTAGGTTGATTTCTTTCCCATAAAATAAATTCCTCTTAGACAAGGCACTATAAGTCACTTCATATGATATTATTATGCATCAAGCCTTCAGGAGCCATAGAGGGATTGCTAGTTGGTTTAATAGCATAAGATGGATGACTTGAGCTAGATTAGGTAGAGGACTTCATTATGGTGATGAGGGAGTTCTACATGGGTACCCTAAAGTGAATTAACTCTATTTTGTTATTTATCTTATGACTAGACTTGTTATTGTGGTATTCATCAATGGCCAACCTCTTTTAATAGTTGAAGAATTTGAGTTGTTGCTCTTTTATCTTATATAATTTGATTTTCTCTAGATGGGACTCAAGGGCCCGCTCTTATCCGATTATAATGCTTGTGAATGTTAGAGCACTCTTGAGTTTGGTGGGTGTTAGAATGATAAAATTACTACTATTGGTATTACTTATAGCAACCATTAGATTTATATTAATGTAGTTTCCTATAGACTATGTCAATCTATTGCAAGCTAGAAAATTCTCAACAGTGAAAAAAATAAGTTATACTCATTAAAATATCCAACACACACACAACACACATGCACACACACACTGATAGTGACAAACATATTTTTTATGTGGAAAATTCAATAAAAATAAAAATCATGATACCTTGTCCAACAAAAGTAGTCTACTATGAGATTTTGTACATTTTTAATTAGGGATTCCTTAAAATGATCGGGGATGCAAAAGCAAACTTTTATCAATATTCTTTAAAATTCTTAAGTATATTTAAATATAGATGACCAAAAGATAAGTACTAAGAGTAAACAAAGTTTATGGCTTATACCACCCCTTTATTATTTTTTCATACCCTTTAATTTTGCATAAAAATAGGATTGTGTTTAATTTTATGTAGTGTCTAACTACCTTATTTTCTATTACACTTATGTATATTTGTAGTACCCACCTTACCAAGCTTTTTATTTATAATAGCTTACACATTATTCATTTTGAATCTAAGTTCATGTCTACTATGAAATAATTCTAATTAATGCAATGATTTTTAATTTTGTATGTCTTTTTTAGATATTGATTTATTTGATAGGGTTGGGTATGCAATTCTATCTACATGCATGTAATATTAGAAATGATTACGGGCTTAATCAGAAATGGATTGTAGACTTTCCCAAAAAGGTGTATATCCTCAATGGTCAAATGCCCTTTTTGTGCAGCAAATGAAGGGCCTAATTTAAGAAAAATAGAATAAGATGTTTTATAGTTCACAAAGAATATGGTTTTAGTTTCTTTAGTATTTATGTTCAAGGATTTAATTATGGGAGACTATGAATCATATTTACTTTTAGTTTGAGTTGGGTAAAAAATTAATTCCAAAGAGCTTAACGAATTTCTAGGCATTGATCACATCATCACAAAAAGTTTATAGTTATAATATTTTATTTATAATTTGAAAATAAAGTTTAATTTATTACCATTGGATGATTTTGATTTAAGTGCTTAATGACATAGAGATGGATTTTAAATTTTAATTTAATTTAAGTTTAAATTTGACTTAATATTGTGAAGAGTATGAGGAATAGTAGGACATATTTATGGTAGGCTCACTCTTCCTTATACCATAGTCCTAATAGAGTGAACACTTCACTAAAGGATAAGGGTTCACTCTAAAATCCTAAATAATTTTTAAGAATTTTAATTGATTTGATTAATGACATTGGATTTAAATTACAATCTAAATTATATTTTTTAAAGTTAAGTCTAAATAATCTCATAATTTAATGGGATGTATCCTAGAGTTGGGAAGACACCTTAGGGAATGCTTCCTATTATTTTGCTTAATTTTTTAATAATTAATAATTTAATATCATTTATTAATTAATAAGAAAGAAAGTGTCAAATCAAATTCAAAATATCTTCCAAAATGTTTAAAAATATTCTTTGAAGTTGGAGAACTTTAGAGAGACCATCCATAAGAATTTGAAATTTATTTTAGTTAATTTGAATTTTCTACAATTATTATGTTACTATGTGATGCAAAAAATATTTAAATTATAATATAATTTATAAAATTATGAAGCTTTATAAGGGTGTTACAAATAAAATCCTAATACTTCCATATAAAATTTACATCATTAGGAGTTGATTTGATATTTTGTGATTAATTTGATATATTTAAATATTTAAATTATATATTCAAAATATATGAGTTTTTTTCATGTCATCTCTATTGATGTAAATTTACAATTAAATTTGATGATTTATATATTTTTATTTTATTTATTATGAATTTTCTAAGTTAAAATGGTGATTAAGGTAATTTTCATATTATAGTAAATATTTATTCATTTAAAGTTACTTTTAATTAACATAATATACCTTAAATCTCATGAAATTATTTTCTAAAGTCAAGGGGATCTTAAGAACATCCCATAAGAATTTGGGAAATTTTTTAAATTATGTAATTTATATATTTTTATTTATTATAAAAAAAGTAATAATATTAAAATAAATTGGTTAAAATACTGAAATGTTCCTTCTGACTTAGAATAGTGGGAGGAGTGCTTTAGATGATTTATAAACCTATTTCCATAATTGATAGAATTTTATAAATTTTAAGTACTAATTAAAAGATCTTTTATAATTTCCAAATATATTACCTTTAGTCAAAATTTCATGAAGATATTCTTAGATATTCTTACAAGCTTCTAGGGCTAACCATGGAATTGTCATGGCATTTGGATTTGGAATGAATTATATATGAAAATTCTAACTTATGAGTTAATGAATTAATTAATTAATCAAAATATTTGTAATTAGGCCTAATTAAATAGATTTTGTGTTTTAATTAAGATCAAAGAGTCTACGTGTTTTTCTTAACCACTCCTATGTTGAAAAAGTGTATTTAAACTTAAGAATACATTTTTTTTAAACAGTTTTAATAATTTTATAATTAATTATTGACCTAGTACAAAAACTATGCTTTTGGAAATTTTATATCTTAAGATATACACCCTTAAATTTCATAACCTTTTTATTGGGGATAGAGAACACTATCAGGAATATCCCATAAAAATTCTAAGTAATTTTAATGATTATTTTAGAGTAAGTTTAAAAATTATATTTATTTATTAAACCCTAATTACTTTCAAATTGACCACTAAAAATTAGCACTTCTACTTTTCTAATGTTCCCCTTTGGAAACTCTTCCCAATGAGGGGTTGTTTGTATTTTTTAAATTACTCCATAATTTATTACAAAATTTAAAAGTTTAACCAATTAGTTGATTACTTGAAGTTTGATTAACCCTAAATTTAGAATTTTGTAATTAAGCCAAAATCAAAATGTCTAGATATGTTTCCAAAGTTTCATTATGTTGATGAAGTGTGTCTAGCTCTGAAAATATTTTTTTAGTAATTTTTGTTATTATTAAACTAAATATTAAATGATTTCTAACCTTAAACATTCAAAACTTCATAGCTATTCAGATATTTATCTAAAGGCCTCAAAAATATTATGGTAAATAAAGGACCACTACAAGACTATACCATAAGAATTTTAAACTATTTGGATGAGTATTTTTAGATTAATTTCTAAAATACATCTTTCAATTAAATTTAATTATTATTAAAATACTCAATTAATATTAAGGCTTTTATTTTTCCAATATTCTATCCATCATGTTGAATCTACAAAGTGCTTATTTGTTTTTTTATATTTTCCTATGATTTATTTTATTTTTGAAAGTTTTGAATAATTAATTGATTTTATACTTAATTTTATTAGCCCATGGGGCCCTTGCCATTGCCTTTCCATGTGGTGCTCTATTATTAGGCTTGCTCGATGGTGGGCCTGAGCCATGTAGACGCCATCATGTAAAGCACAACTCTTAATTGGTTTGAATTTGTTAGATTAAGCTAACAAATTCACACTTAACATCCAAACATGTGATCTAATGTCCAAGAAGTCATCTCCTTCCTCTTGTATTGAACCACAACCGTCCACCAAGATGATGGTGCTCTAGGAGATTTAAGCCTTAAAATTAAAAAAAAATTCATTGAAAAGAATTAAAAGAATAAATGCAATATTTTTACTAGTTTGATCTAGTGTCGTGCACATTCACTTCATGAAACTCCAACACTTAAACAATTGAACTAAATGTTAGAGAAATCCTCTCTAGAGCTATGTCCAATGGTTTCCGCACATGAGGTAGCTTCATCTTGAAGAGATGAAGCTTTGTTGAGAAGCTATATGAGTGCCCCTCTACGATCGCTAGATGCACCAAGCTTCACCGCATCTCGCTGGACCTCAATTGAGCTTGGTGCTAAGGTGCTTGGGGATGATGGGGTGAGTTTCATTTTTGCTCCTGGAGGTATGAGGATTGTTTTTGATGGTGGCAAATGAATGGGTCAAACTCTCAGTGTGGTAGGATGTGTATTAGATTAGTGTGATGCTTAGAGCTTCAAATAGGCAATCAGAGCGCTGTGGTAGGAGATTGAGTGAGTGGAGGTAGATTTATTTTCATATGGTCAAGAAACATAGAAAGTGAGCTTTGCTAGTTTTGGGATGGAAGGCTATGGTTGATGGGTTTGAGGTCTAAGGAGAGACCTGGTTCATGCAAGTGACCATTGAGTTTGGAGGATTCAATGATAAGCTTTAGATAGTGAGATGAAGAGGTAACTGGGAATATTTGTTTGCAAACACTAGAAATCATGAATTTGAAAATAAAGGCAAAGCCATAATTTGCCTTTCTAAGCATCCATGCTATTTTTGTAAGGTGATTTGTTGGTTTGTTAGCTTAGGTGGTAAGATTACCATATTAAACTGTAGCTAATGAAGTTGTTAGGATGAAATTTTGCTAATTGGTTTAATTTTTGATCATATGTAGTTGGTTTAGTTTTAGATAACATGTTTATTTATTTTGAATAAGTTGGCTCTTGTATATATGTCTTCTTATCCACCTTTTCTTTTAATTTTAACTTGATATCATGGTTCAAATATGTCACTAATTAATTTGATTTGGATGTTATTGACCCTATGAAGACTTAAGTAAATATACATTAGTCTATTTGAACTTATTTGATTTTGATTCAAATTAATTTATTTAAGTTTTCTTCAAATTTTGGTCAAATTTGACCTCAAATTGAATTTGGTTTATGTAGATTTCAATATATATGATCAATGATTGATTGTTTCATTAAATCTCAACTCTAATTAAGTTTAACTCAATGTAGTTAAAATGTATTTACTTGGCTTAAAATGATTTAACAATCCATTTAAAGTTTCAAATGAGTTAATCTTGAGTTATTTAGTTTGATTTGTCTTTGAATTATTTAAATTGACTTTTGGGTTATCTTAGATTGCCTTTATTAATAAAAGGTTTTGAATTAAGTTTGGCTTTCAATTTAGTTTAAATTACCTTATTAAGTTCCCATTAATTTGCTTGGGGATTAATCCTCTAGATGGACTTGGAGACCCTGATAGTTTCTAGTAGGCCTAGGGTCCATAACTTAAGTGACTTTTGGATGTATTTGAAATTTGATTAGTTGGTTGGTCTTAGCTTTAAGCCTCAAGCTTACTAGCCTAATGTAACTAACCTTTGGTTTTAATCCTAATTGGTCTAGCTTTGATTTGGGATTTATGGTGTCGTTTCTTTTTATTAGATGTATTATAAATTCTAAGTGAAAAGATCTTACTAATATAAGATTTCTAGGGATAAGGATTAGAGTGTGTCAACCTCACTAAAAGTGAGGTCAACACCCTGAATGATACAATTCAAGATTATTAACATAATATCTCTAACTGAGTATGGTTTAATACTTTCACAATTAAGTAGATTTATAATTTGATAAACTTAGATAATGAATTAATTAAATCTTGATAAGATCATATCTATCTTTTCTAAAATTTCTCACTAATACTTGCTAATCTCTTTGAGATCATCAACTCCATTTAACTTTTTTATTGAATACAATTAAGTAGTTTGACTCAATTAATTAAATTAACCTATCATTTCTTTATAAGGAGTGCAAACCCTATATTTTATCAAATCTATCGATTCTATTTAGGAATAATATATTTCATCTATAGTGCTTGGTTATGAGATTTCCTTAAACAATGCAATTCGTGATAACTAATATAAAATCTTTGATTGAGTTGGGTTGATTACCTTCACTTCTAAGTTGATCTATAATTTTACAAATTAGAATTATGGATCTTTAAAATCCTAAGTAAGAATCCGTGCATTTATTTACACTCAAAACTCAGCCAACCAAACAGCCCCTTAAAATTTATTACAAATATCCATTTACCCCTTAAACCCAATTACTCCACTTTACTTTCATTGAAGTCATTTCCTTGATATACGTAGGATAAACTAGAATAGAAGCATGATTTACTTTATTAGGAGTATTTTTTTGGAGGTGTACACTTATAATTAACCTTAAAAAAGTCATTTATTATTATGAGGCCTAAAAATACTAAAGATAAGAGTCATTAAATATATTTCAAAATAAAATTATAAATTAAAATTTATATGATTTTTTATATAAGTTTTGATAAGATTAGTTAATCTCACCTCACTAAACCTCTTCTCTTATTTCTTTCTATAGAATTGTAATACGTAAACCCCTTCATTTTATTCCCTTTATAATAAAAGTTGCCATATATATATATATATATATATATATATATATATATATATATATATATATATATATATATATATATATATATATATATATATATATATGTATAGACATATTCAAATTAAAGCTACGATTGAGCCAAACATGATTGACTAAGGCATTATTTATGTTTAACTTTTTAAATTTACAAGCTTATAAAATCTATTCAAACTTGAGTTTACGTAATACACTCAAACATGATCAAATACAATTCTAAGAAAATTAGCCAAACTTAAGTTAAATAATTTGCAATTAAAGGAATCATTAAGTCTTAAAAATATCATATTACTTTGTTGCTTGATCTTGTTAAGACAAAGAAGCAATTAGAAGAAATTTTTTTATGTATAAATCTTAAGAAAAATATAGTTTGTTACAAGAAGATCTACTTTCTTTTGAGTGTAAAAAGCATGAACTACTTATAGAGATTGATAGACTTGAAAAATATTGTAAGTAATAGAAGTAATTTAAAGAGAGATACACATGTTACTTCCAGTGTTCAACCACGAAGCATATTGCACATAAATCAAATCACATGCTCCATAATAAAATCCATAAACTCAATTATGCTCACCTTACTTAAAATTGCTTGCTATTGTTTGGCTTGCATGGTCATATCTCAATACATACAGATACAAAATCCATAAATTGAAGATGACTTCGAATAAATATTTTATAACTCCTTCATCCTCATGCATCACGTATGAATATTTATCATCACTTCTACATTTAAACACCTTTTTACATTATGAAGTTATATGTTCATAATAAAATCATTTTCATGTAGCTAATATTTTTATTATCAATTAAAATTTCCAAAGAAAAAACATGAAAACTACTTTTTTTCAAAATAATGCAAATCAAAATTATTAAATCAAATATATATATATATATATATATATATATATATATATATATATATATATATATATATATATATATATCTTAGAGTAGATAAAAAATTTATAAATTATAATTACATTATGACATTGAAAAGTACATTTCTCATGATATATTGGGAAAAATATTAAAGATGACATTGGCTAATGTCTCATTATGCCAAACTAACTGCTTAGGTGAATATTCAAATCTTTGAACCCTTCTTTATGGAGGCAATGGCAAACTGCTCCACCTTCGGATTATAACTAAGTTGCAAAATATTTAATCTAAAATTATTGGCAAATTAAAACTCAATCTAATTAGTAATAATATATAACTTTATATGCCCATTATGGATGCAAACAATAGTTAGCAAGCTTAGTTGACTATGCTCAAAATTCCCTACTTCAAAAAAATAATCACTTTGGTAAAATTCCCTCCCTATATATATATATATATATATATATATATATATATATATATATATATATATATATATATATATATATATATGCACCTTCAACAAGAATCTAGCACTAATAAATATTGGTATCTACTAGGGAACAAATAAGACCCATCCATATCTAAAGATAATGGTCAAAGTATTGGAGAAGTGAAGTCGTAATTCAATGATGATTTTTTATTGTAAATGTTGATGATTCAAATTGCTAGATTTCAAATAGCACATTATTGTATAATGAATTTTACTAGAAAAAGGCATTTAAAATATTGATAATAAAATTAAAAATAAACTCATTTGGTTGCAAGGTAGTAGCTCCAAAATTTTAATATGCAAGATCCTAAATTTCTCAAATTATATATATGGACATATATAGAGATAAAATGAAAAACTAAACAAAATTAGGGGATTACATGAAAATGAATAATAACATGCTTCATAGATTAGACCTTATCAACTTTTCAATCACGATATTTAAAGATAAGTTCAACTCTTTCTTCAAGGTAACATCCCAAAAATGTACTTCCAGCATAGCTAAAAATCCTAGCTTATTAATATGAAGATATATTTATAAAGTATTCACTGAAAGATAACAATGTGTACATGAATTTGTACATAGACATTCAATGGCACATTTATGTGAAATCCATGCAAAACCTTTCTAGGTCTTACACACACATACAAATAGATAGATAGATAAATAGATTGAAAGTGTGTGTGTGTGTGTGAGAGAGAGAGAGAGAGAGAGAGAGAGAGAGAGAGAGAGAGAGAGAATAAAGGTGATCTTGACCCTCTTATTTGTTTGTTGATGTAAAAGTAAATAATGGATATGATGAAGGGTGAGAGTAAGAGCCGAAGTAGAAGAGAAGTTTATGTGAGTGTTCAAAATGAAAAGATTAGGGGGGGAATTAGAAGAGGTTTTGGGTTGATGACAAATATGGAGAAGGTAGGGAGTAAAATTTTTTTGTGACACATGTAAAAATTTAGTTGCCTTGAAATTATTGGAGGTGCAAAATAACTATTATGAGAAATTGTTAATAAATTAGGTTGATATTTATCCTCCTTGAAAACTTTTAAATATATAATTTATTATATTATAATAAAGGTGTTGGTAAAAGTATATTTTATTGTAGTGGTCATAGCTATTAATTAATATTCAAACTTAAGAAAGTATTGGGGTTTGGATCAAAAATTATTTCCATGATATAAGAAGTTGTCCTAGAAGTGTAAGTTCCTCACATTGAAGTTTATACATTATGACCTAGTGTAAAGGACTTGCAATAGCTTGCTTCTCATTTTGAAGTAAAAGAGTAAGATATGACTCTATTGGTAGATCAAGATATTGCCAAAGTCATATGATCCAAATCTAATATTAAAGTCACATTTCTCTTGGTTAAGGTTAATGGTTAGGCACAAAAATAATTAATCTTAACTTCAATTAAGTAAAAAATATTAATTTATTTAGTTAACCCAACACTCCATTCAAGTCCAAAAAAAAATGTTGAAATATGCTTACTTATCATATCTCAAACTCAGGCTAGCCAAGTTTGTTTAAAAACTCAATTAGTATGATTTGGTTTTAATTCAGTTTGCCTAGGTCAAAATAAAATTAACTTATGTGGCTAGATGGCTATTTCAATTGTTAGGTTAGGTATGCCCTATGGACACCTAAGGTACTTTAAGTCAATCCTAGGCTAGGATAGGAAGATAATTGAGCCATTTGACTCAAGTAATCTAATTTATATTTATTTAAAATTAATATGTCAAGGTCAATTTAGGGATTGGTTAAAACAAAAACTTGACAAAGTTTGTCAGGCATGATTGTAAGTTTATTAGGTTAGCTAGAGTAGCTCATTAATATTTATGGTCATATGAGCTATACTTTATTAAGGTTAAATAAGGTCTAGTTTTGTCTAAATTACTATTGTTTAGCCTAGGGTTTACCTTGGACGAATGCATAAGGACATAAAACCTTATAGATATATGAATGTATATATGCAACTTGATAAGTTAAGTATTGGTTAATTTATTAAATATTTGGTGTAGCACAAGGAGGTCCAATCATAAGAGTTCTTTGAACTCCAAAAATTAGTGTACGACCTCTCCATGAAGAGAGGTTTCTTCATCATTTTGCAAGGACTTTAGATTTAATTCTAGGTGTCTATAGACATAAGCAACTATTGTTAATTATCCCTCATAGTGATGAGAGAGAACTTTTAATTAAGGCTAGTTATTAGGTTGCTAATTGCATATCGTATAGTAGTAGTAAATTAGATTTAATTTTTGAGAAATTCAACCTCATTAACTTAAAGGTGGAATTTAGAGGAAATGATGACAAGCCCTTTTAAGATCACATGGTTTTGTCATCATAGGTTATCGTAGTCTTTGGTCTACTTAGTCATATGAGATAATCATGCAACCATACAAAATGATCATTATTAGTAACCATGGCTTGCTTTATGTAAAAGAACTATGTACTTGGGGTGGTTATTGCTCAAAAGGGATAATAAAAGTTGACTTTAAGTCATAAAAGGATTTATAATCTACCAAGTGCATTCTATAATTCATGACCTAAGAAAAAAATTTATTGGATAAAATACGCTATAGCCATGTTAATTATTTAATGGCATAATTTGGTGGAAAACTAATTGATCATAGGCTGTAGTCATAGCCTCAACTTTATATGGTTCCATTTGATGATAAAATCACCCAAACATAAAATATGAGTCACATCCATAGAAGCACAAGATTATTTGAGAGTGAATATAGTGATGCACTTAATTTGATATTGACTTCAATGTGAGTTAAAGTTCACTCCAGACAAACATTTGTGGTGAGTGAATGAATTTTAATTTAAGTTCTCAAATGATTAACTTCATATGAAAAACCTTTATATCTTATAATTTTCTTGATTTTTTAATATTTTGTTAGGATTTAAGTATGGAACTATTTACAATAGAGCTTTAAACATTTCAAATGATAATATTCTCTTTAATTGAAGTCTTCAATCAACAAGGCCATCAATGAGATATTCAAATCTTGTTAACTCTGTTTATTTACTTCAGATGATTCATCCTATGATTTATGACTCATTTAAATTATTTGGGAATTTAGTAGGTTTAAATTCATCTAAAAATTTACTAGTTTATAAACCTTATCAACTGTACTTCAAATGTATTAGATTGGGTTTATGATCAAAACTTATGATCATAATTTAGGCTTAAAATAATAGTTTACATTATTAAATATAAAATTTCTTTGTTAAGGCCTTTAATGACCATATGCAAATATAAAACAAAATGAATTATCTTTTTAAAACATGAATATTTAACTTTCAATCAAACATGTTAACTCAAGATCATGTTGGTTAAACATGACTTACAACTCCTTGTCATAAATGAAGCAGGCCATTTAAGAGAATGTGCATGATTGATAAGTTTAGGTTTATCCTTAAAAAGGAGAGGTTACATTTTTAATAAAAATAATGATTGATGATTGAAAACACTTGAATGATTCTTAAAATAAGAGTGAACTTGAGTTAACTTTGATTATTATCCACTTAGTATTCTCAAATCATTTGATTGAGCATTCAATGTCTAATTGGAGTGCATTTAGGAGTTATTTTCAAGTTTACTTTATAATTCTTGGCACACACATATTATGCATTTGTATGAATTTTAGTACAATTACATGATATATTTGCACGCCTTTCAATATCAAGCAATTTGACTCACCTAATATCCTTAGACATTAGCTTTAGGAGTTAAGCACATATGCTAGGACACAAGTAGATAATTTCAATTTCAATGATTGTCATACATTTTAAGAGCTTTGCATGCTTTTTAAGACATTTTAAGCTTAGCTTGAAGAGCATATCGTAAAGCATGAAAATAATTAAAAGATGCTTGCATGCTCTTTGGGACATTAAATTTGAGTTAATTTTCTTCATGATTCATGCATGTAATTAATCCCATTATTCATTTAGATTTTGAGGCATCAACTTTTATGTGATGCCTAATTATTTTATTTCATTTGAGGATTTGTGATTGTTTGCATGAATTTTAATATAATAAATTTTAAAATGAGAACACCTCAAAATACAAGAAAGATTCAATCTTTTAAACTATTTGCAAGTATTTCAGTGTAATGGACTTTAATACAAAGCTGTCTTGAGATGTGTGCATACTTTATACCTTTAAGTTATTTGCATACATTTCAATGCAATGATTTTGAATATCAAATTGCCTTGTAATGCATGAAAAATCCATTTATTTTGAGTGTTTGAATGGATTTTAAAGCACTTAAGTTAATTAAAAAGGTATTTTATAATGCATACAAAGTTCATTCAAAGTCTCATTATCTTCATGACTGATCATTCAATGAGTTTCCTTATTTTTATGACATGTTAATTAATATGTTCTCTTATTTTATAATTTGTTAATTAACATAGTAGGTCCATGGAGAGTCAATTTCAAGATATATACCATTCCTCAAATTCACATCCATTTCCATTTGAGTTCTCCTATGTGTGTTTGTTTTGAGTTTTATGCATTCATATGAATTTTTTTGGCTTGTGTTCCAAGCTAAACTTTAGTTTCTTCACTCTTTACTTATAAATCCAATTTGATTCTTGAATATTTAGTTTTTTTATTTTATTTTGTAATTTTGTATTTATATTCAATTCATAGTTCTTTTATTTAAGGTTTTTTAAGTCTCAAATCTTATAACCTTTTGGTGTAATTCCTACGTAGGGACCACTTTGAGAGAGGCAGGCATTCCCACCTCTCGTAGTGCACATGGTTGGTGCCTTGAGATATTATGATCAAGAGATTTGTGTATCCACCTTACTTATAAGAGTGCACATATGCCTTCAATAACTTGCACAAAAACACAAGCAAGAGATTTTTTAGTTACATTGAAATAGCACATGTGAGTACTTAATTTGCATGCATTTTTTCTTTATGTTGGAATAACATGAACAATTATTATTTTTCTTTGACTTCTCTTGTTGATTTTGTTTTCACATAAATTTAGGAAATGCTTTGACGAGTTGAGAGCAAGATCTAATGCAAGGTAGAGAGAAGGAGAGGTTTGTCTCACTTTTTTATCTTATGATTTTGTGAAAAGAGAATATTTTATTCTCTCCCCATGTTTTAATAAGAAAAAGAGTGAAAGGAGGTGAGAGAGAGAGAGAGAGAGAGAGAGAGAGAGAGAGAGAGAGAGAAAGAGTTGGGAAGAGAGGAAAATTCTTCTTTGTTTAGAGAAGGGAAGGGGTTAGTTGGGTGGTAAGCATAGGAGAGTTACCAAATAGAGTCAAGGGAAGAGAATGGTCAACAATGGCTTTATAAGTAGGGTGAAGAGATAGGACATAAGATAAAGAGTAGTAGGTGAATATTTTGCAAGAAGTAAGAGTGAAGAGTAAAGTAGTCAAGGTGTATGGGTTAGAGGAAGAAATAGAGGAAGAGAGAAAGGAGAGGTGCAAGATTTGGGGCAAAGGAGAAGGAAAGACATGTGCATCATTGTTCATTCAGGTTGAGAGTAGGAAAAAGGGAGGCATGGCTGGCGATGCAAGCTATAAGAATAAAGAACTAGGATGGGTAGAGGTGTGTGTGGATGATAAGAGATATGTTGGGATGTTCTTTGCATGTGAGGAAAGGTGGAGAAGACATTGGCAAGAGGAGTGGAAGACGGAAACATGCATATGGTTCATCAACCTAAGGAATCAGAGAGAGAGAGAGAGAGAGAGAGAGAGAGACAGATGCCAACATGGGGGCTAAATGGGTTTGCATATGTAAGGAAGAAGGGGATAAAAATCATTTTGCTTGAGGATCTTTAGGTATTTTTTAGTTTTTTTGTTCTTTCTTTTCTTAATTATACAAATTAATTGACCATAGAATGATAGGTAATGGGAGCAAAAGAAAGAAATGTGATTTTTGAGTTTTAAGAGAGATTTAAGTGGTTAATAAACATTTAATTATATTTTGATAGAATTTTAAATTTTAAATTAATATTAATATTTTTTTAATTTAACTATTTATAAATGTGGGATGAAGTGTTTGTAACTATAATTATTGAATAAATTATTTTAAGTGAAATATTTCTCTTTTCTCTAACTTGGTGGCTTAAGTTTGTATTTTCATTGGTGAGATTATGAATTCATTGTTCTATTTTATATTTGATTTTACTCCCTTAATCATTTGCTCTTAATTTACTTAAGGCTTTTTTCAAATCCTTAGCTTCCTCTAAGATTAGACATTTCTTATCTTAAATCTCACATCCACTCCTAAGTCCCATCGAAAGCTTTTGGCCAAACTAATAAGACTAAGACCTAGTCTCGTTCTCTACTTATCGACACTTTTATAAATTCTACCGAACCTATCCATTTACTCCATATTATTAGTTCAAATCTTTATCTAAACATTTATTATTATTTTCAGCAATATAACTCACCTAAAACTCATTTTCTAAAGTAATCTTTTAAATTTGCCTAAAATAGCTTATTCCAAGCTAATCTTAGAAGTTCCAATGGAAGACGATACTAAATTCATAAATATTTCACCAAACACTCTAAAGTTTTTCTTTAGATATTAATCTAAAGATCCATAGAATATTTTATCTCATAATCTCACCAAAAGGCGTCCCACCATCATTATATATAGTATTAGAGTAAAATCTAGGAAGAAGTAGATTTTTGTCAAGACATTTTAACAAGAAGATTTTCTTGTTGTTACCTCCAAGAGGCTTGTCAATCACTCAAAAAAATTTGAGGTTTGTTAATCCCTTTTTATGATATTCTTACGTATATTATTTTCTTGGATATTTGACATATTTTTTTTGCAAATATATGGTATTAGTATAAAAACTAATTTAAAGAGTTCCACTATGTAGCCTAACCATTATCTATTGTGTGAAAATATCTAAAAAAAAATTTTCTTGAGTGAAATCCTTGGTAAGAGAGTACTCCACTTTAAGAAAATTCAATCTTACTTTCATGCAAATAAAAATTTTTGTAACCTTTTTTTATTCTTTATGTTAATTATTTATGATAAAACTAGTTGTTTATTTATCAAAGCTTGAAAATAATTTATAATCTTAAGAACTTGAAGCTGATTAGTCATAATAATTTTTCTTATATATGCATAAAACTTGATGTTTTTGAGGCTAAAAATTCTTTGAATAGAGAGCTTAAATTGCCTAGGTAGAGCTTGAAACTTAATTGATCTTTATGCTCTCCTCATCACCTAAAAGTTCTTGTAGCTTGAATCTTACTTTATTTTTTGCTTTATATTTTTCATTTTCTCTTCTATTATCTTTTCCCTTTCATCATTCTTTTCACTTTTTAAAATCACATCATGACACCTAAATTAGTCACCCAAGACTACATCAAAAACGTAATTAGTAAATGCTCTATACTTTAGGATCCAAGATAATGAAATAAGAATTAGAGAAATATTTGGAAGGAGTAATTCTCAATTGCTTTAAATTAAAGAATAAATACAAGCCATAATGAATCAACTATAAAATATCAAAAAAGTCTACCCCACTTAATCCTACTTAGATATAGTGGATGAACAATTCATTGAAAGACCACCAACTTCATAAGAATATAAGAAGAAGAAACAACAATTGTAGAAATGTTAAAGATTTTAATAACTCATCTTGAAGAACTAAAAATTATAGCACTCACTTATGATGTCATCCATGACTTAAATAAATTATTAGATTGGTTGGTTTAAATGGATAATTTTTTTGATTGACATAAAAAGGATGATTACCAAAGAGTAACTTTTACTAAGATGAAGTTGGCTCGACATGCTAAAATTTATTGGATGAATATACTAGGCAACAAATAATGGTTAGGTAGGATCAACCTAACATGAGTAAAAATAAAGAAGATGTTTAAATATAGAGATTGTTTTAGGTACCATGATAAGAAACTACATAATTAGTTAACATTTTAAGATAAGGTAGTATTTATGTAACTTAATATTTAAATGCTTGTGAAGACCTAGTATCTATAAGTAATTATGTTGATAATGATTGGCAACTAACAAACAAATTTGTCATAGGGATTAGAATTGAATTTTAAAAAAATGTGGTTAAACTATTTGACCCACAAACCTTAGATTAAAGTCTCATTATGCTTTATTAGTTGAATAATAAAAGAAATCTGCTTCTATCTCAAGATCAAAGAGTCAAATTCCATCTTATCCAACTCATAGGTCTATCATTATAACACTCCAACTATTAACATAACTCAACTTAATGCTTCTAGTAATGGGTGCTCTAAGAACTATAAAGACATAATCTATTTTAAATGTCATAAGAAAGGATAGATGTAAGATTAATGCAAAAGCTCAAATCCTACTCTTAAAGAAAACTAAGGAACTAGTAAATGATGGCCTAGAAGAAGTTTACGATGACACCTTGCTACTTGATGAAGAATTTAATGATGAACCTCACATTAATAGGATGATATACCTTATAATAACAAAGATTATGGTTGAAGATTTGAGAAGAAAAAAATATTTTTAGCATGTATGTGCATGAGAAAAGATGTACATTAAATATAGATAATGGAAGTGTAATGAATATTAATTTTACTCACATAATTATCAGAGCCAACTTAAAAATTGTAACTAACCTTGAGCCTTTTCATGTTAGTAGGGTCAATCATACATCTTTCCCCAACACCAATAGATGTTTAGTTCCCATTAAGACTGATAGTTATGAAGATCAAATTTGGTGTGATGTCCTCCATATGGACATTGCTTATGTTTTGTTAGGATGATCTTAATTATATGATTTGAATGTAATTCATTATGGTAAAGAGAACACCTATGTTTTTAATCATAATAATAAAATCATCAAACTTTTATCTATCAAGCCTTTAGAGAAAACATCCTTTGTAACACATAAGTCCACCCCTGTGGTGTTTTAATTTGGAGTCGTAAGGGCACAACACAAATCTTAAGGGGTACTTATTGAAGTGATCAGGTGTGACATTAAGGTATGATATGCTATCTTGAAAGATAGAAATAGCCTCTTACAATGGACTCAAATCACCTAATAAGGACTCCGAAGGTAGATGGGTCTACATATACCAGAGATCTTTTCCCTACTTTTCATGGATAAATAAAGCAGGGTTTATTTTATGTCAGGTTCTTTAGTTTCCTATGGAAGCTTAGTTAATTACATCCTAAGAAATAGAAATTATTTAAAAATACTCTCTATTAAAGTACTCAATAAATATCTCTAAAGATTTCAAGCCTAGACTATCAAAGGATTGGTTGTTATTAGATTAAATGGGAAGAGTTCAAATAAGAAGACTCATTAATAGATTCCAAAGGAGAATAAGTAAGAAGCACACATGATACTAGGAAGCCTAGTGAGTGCTTCAATCTACCATATAGTGAGGCTTTTTATTTTTGAAATAGAAAAAAATATTTTTGTTTAAGTTAGAATCTTATTAGAATGCAAGAACTTATAACAAAGGATTGTAAGAATGCCTAAGAGGTGAGGACTTATACTCATAGTAAAAGAGAAATAAGACACCTCAAAACTTAAATCTAGGGTGATCTAGCACAAGCTAAGAGCTCGACCTAATTCTACTAAGGAAAAATGGGATATAATGGTCCACATCCATAAAAGAGAGTGAGCACATCCCAACTCTTCTAGACTTATAGCCACCTAGAGTGGCCACTAGTTAATTCCTCCTACACTTCAAAATTATGTGGGCTGGTCTTATGTAGATGCAAGATAGTTAGGCTATTATTTAATTAGAAAGGAAGCTAGAATCCTAAACTTATTCCCTAAGAGACTAGATAATATTTGGTATGCAAACATGATTTAGACTAATGTTAAAAATTTATAAATTTTTTTATCATTTTGATATATTTATTTTAGACCGAGGCTTAGGACAATTATGCCTAAATGCATGATGAAATTGAGTTATAGGATAAATCCATGAGAAGAGGTGTTCTCCACTATAAGGGATGGCTCTTAAATGTTAAGCTTGTCCTCTATCATGCAAGAGTGAAGATTTTATCTATTCAAGAGTGAGACAATATGATATGCATATTATTATAGCATACAATTATTCAACTAAGTGGTTTCTAAATCTTTTATTATCTTATTTATATACCCAGGCTTTAGAGTGAAGTTATAAATTGTATTAGAATTTAATTATGGGTTATTTAATGAAGATAAAAAAATTTAATTTTTGTCCTAAAGAGCCTACTACGTCCAGACCACACATTAAGTCATCACACTTTAAGAAACCTATGAAAAGCATGCCATTTATATTGCATAATCTTAACACAATAATCAAACATTTGAGTTGTGTAAAAGAATAAAGGCCAGTGCAGCCTACCGTATACACCTAAAAAGAAAAAAGTTGGGTAGCCAATCTCTACCCTTACACAACCCATATTATAATTAAATTTTACAAATGAAATGAATGCTATGGGGGTCTTCAATTCATGTTCCTTTTTTCCTTCTTGGATTTGAATATTCTAAGCTTCATAGGATCTCCCAGGTCTTTGCTTTCTAGCCACTACTCATCCTAAATCTCATAGCACTATTCCTAATCCTATTACAAAAATTATATTTTTATGAAAATTAAATTTAACTACACCTATAAAATAGATGTTAGCTAAACAAATATATAAGCTAAGTAATTATATCTCACATATTTAGACTTAGCACCATGCACTTGGGTAACCAAGTGCACCTGTCTTAAATTGGATTGTGCTTAGGGGTATAAGCAGCACCTAGAAGTAAGAACATTTATATTCATTTATTATTATGATGGCTCCTCAAACACAATCTCATGTATGAAACACCATTAAGCTAATAATGACCTAACATCTAGTCTATGCACAAATAATCCTACCATATAGTCTAAAATATTACATTACAAAATAAAACATATCATCACAATATACACCGGCCTAACCTAATACTAAGGTTGGTGACTAAGTATTCTAATATGCCTGCTAAGACTTAGTGTGGTATGTCTTGATTAAGCTTTGGAATTATGAATGTCTAAAGTTGTAGGATTGTTTAAATTATTCATTAATGATGGTTTCATTTTAAGTCTTTTAGCAGTTTGATTTGATTTTAACTCATATGTTATCATTTTTGTTCAATACTCACTTAATATCTAATTATTATAAAGAGAAGAAAGAGGCTTAACTCTTTCTTTCCTAACATAAGTTATTTTCTAAAGGTCGGTTATTATGGCTTTAATTTTCTTAAAGAATCACTTATGAATTTTATTGAGCCTAAATTTATATTAGCTTTAAGGAATCTTATTCAATATGAAAGTCATCTTAGGATTAATGAAATTAAGTCACCATTACATGAGTAACACTCCACTATTCCCTTTCATTATCAATAATATTCACGCTCTTTGATTTCCAATTTCTTTAATATTTGATTTAATACATACATATGCATGCAATATATCCATGTTTTGCAACACTTAATGAATGTGATAGAAAGGGGAATTTCACCTCATAGCTAAGCATATGCAAGTATGTATTATAAACTTAAACAAGTACGTGCCATTGTTAAACCAAGGAAGCGAGATTATATAAGACCTCCTTAGGGCTACTTAAAGCCACATGTTCCCAGGATATCCAGACAATATACTTGGCAATTTAAATATACATAAGCATAGAAATAAAATAATGCAAAGGTTATGTATGCAATCCTTTATTTATGTAAAGTTTAATGGAATAAAGAAAGAGATTTTACTTTATATTCTAGCATAAGTATACTCATAAATGAAATTAAGAAAATACGTGCCATTGTTATGGTAGAGAAGTGAGATTATCTAAGACCTTCTTGGAGCTGCTTAAAGCCTCGTGTTCCGAGATGTCTAGACTATATACTTGATAGTTCAAATACATGTAAACATAAGCATAAAACTTAAAGATAAAATGATCCATTGCCATCTTTAAGTTACAACCAAATAAAAACTTCATTAAGTATTTATAACAAATATTGATTTAAATTTCAAACTATTTAATTCATCATTAACTTATAATTTTAAAAAAATTGAGATTTATTAGTGATAATAGCCATACTAAATAATATCATTTATCCAACTCATGCAATTTGAATGCAATCATATTCTTTTAATTTTCTTTTAAAACATGAATACATTGAACACATGGCATGCACATTTATAATAATTGAAAGGGAGTAATTAAATGTTACCACAAAACATACCCAATTTAATTGAATCTTTAGGATAATCAAGTTAAATAATCATTCCTTAATGCCAACCAAAGCTTTCATAAGGTTTAATTCTAACATTCAAGTTATTAAAACATAAAAGGAGAAATGATACTTAAGGTTCACTCCATCCCACATTGGTTATTTGATATGTTTATGGAAAGAAATTACTTATATTTTATGAATTAATTAGGTTCAATCCATGAATTACATTAATTTGATTACCCTTCCCGAAACTTCTTTAATTTAATTAATCACTTAATCATGAGCCTTCAATGATATGATTTGGGAAAATAAAATTGCCAATGCACCTAAAGAGATCTAATGTAATTTGACTCATGCTTAAGAGTTATAAATCAAAGAAGATAAAATATTTAAGCTAAATACTCTTATGATTTTCCCACACTAATGGGGAAATCATTATTTATTTAATAACTTTATGTTATTAAACACATAAAGGGATTAATGGGTTACACTTGAGTTATTTAAACCAATTTCACTTGAATTTCATCATTAATTTCCTTAATTTATCCTTAATTACAAAACATGTTAATTAAGTTCATTAAGGGACCACATTTGAAATTAATTAGAAAAAAGGGATCCTAATTAATTCTCAAGTTATCCTCATTGCTTTCATCAGTTAATCATCCCTTACCCAATTTCAATGTTCATTAATTTTTAATAATTATTAATTTATTTAAAAGTGGTACTTAGGATTAAAACTTAGGAATTTCCTAAATTACATGGAAAATAATTCCATGAAAAGGACATCCCATAGAATCAGCATGCCAAATTTGGAATTAATTAACCAAGTAATTTATCCTCAATTAAAATAATTAGCCTAAGTTTCAAACTTTAATTAAGCACTATTCATTAAGTATTAATTATAGATTTTATTTTTATTAAATTCTCCTATATCTACGTTTTTAAAATGTGTTTATTTGTATTTTTTTTGATTTTTCTACTATTAGTTATGATTTTTTTGAAATTTTAGCCATTTCAATTTATTTTTAAACATACTTAATCGATTTAAATCTTCGACACCGCGTGGACAATGATGTGATAGTACTTTCCATGTGGCGTCGTGATATTAGTTATTTAAAAAGTTTGACTCAACTGTTGACTTCGCGGTGACAGACGTAGTTTCATCTCGACTGTTTGATCTTAGATTGGACAATCAAGATTAATCCCATGATTATGAAAAGATTAAATTGAGATTTTAGAGTGATTAATCATGAATGTTTATTCTAATTACACATAATGAATGATGTGATCTGTCATCCCACAAGCATTAGAAGATAGACACAGTAGCCTTCCTCCACTCGGCAGAGCTCGTTTGACAATGAAAATAGCTCCAAAATGATCAAGGGAAAATTCTAGGGAAATCCTACAGTGGAAATCTCATGAATATGAATTTTGAATCATAAAACACCAACACCTAGAGGCTGAATATATAATTGCTTGAATTTTATCTCGATAGAGCTAAAGACTAATGGTCTGTCGATAGAGGTAGCTTCATCTTGAAGAGATGAATCCTTGTTGAGAAGATCTCGAGCTACCTCCCCGCCGAATGGTCTATGGATCAAACACCACCATGAAAGTCACCAGAGTTGGTCTAGGGGTGCCTTCTGGTGGTTAAATTGACCGAGAATCAATTCATTTTAGAATGCCATAGTGTGGTGAAGATGTGAGAAAAGTTAATTTATCTTTGGTGGAGATTTGGTGAGATTTGACGGATTGGGCTCTCAGGTTTGAAGGGAGCTTGGTCTCTCTAGCAATGGGGTGCATGGGGAGCATAGAGAATGCTCTAACGAAGGACTTTGATCAATTTGAATGGATGGGGAGAAGTGTACTCTCCTCCCCATTTAAACCAAGGGTTGAGATTGACTCAGCCTTTGGTAGTAGTCTGACCAAAGTTGGTGGTGGGAGGTGGCATGGGACTGTTGAGGTGGATTTGTGTGAGAGATTGAGGGAAGTGCGATTTCCATAGTGTGTACACTCCTCCTTAGGTGGACCAATGGTTGCCCATCGATGAATTCACCCTCTCTTAGCTAAAGGTTGAACCCAATAACCTTGGATTAGGTTAGGTCAGTGGTCATTTGTCCAAGGAAGGCTAAAGGTGGCTCCCAAGAGGTGGGAGTTGGATAACCCCTCAAAATGAGGATTTTATCCCATTTAGAGGGCTTAGTTCAATGGGTTTGACCAAACCTAAGTTCACCATGGGTTGGGCCCATGACCCATGAGCCATGCCCAAGTTTGGTTGGTTTGGCTCAATTTGACTCATGTAGGTCAAATGGGTCATGTTATTGTTGACCATTTTGACCAAATTGGGTCAAAGTGGGGGTTTGGTTAAGTTTAATTAATCATTTGGAATGAATTAGTGTAATTGGTTTGGTTCAATTTGGACTAGATTTGGATTTGAGTCATATGGTTTAATTTGGGTCAAATGGTCATGTTGATCAATTTGACTAAATTGGCCAAATTGGCTTGAGCATAGGTTAAGTATATGTTTAATTGATCATTTATGACTGATTGGAAGAGTTGATTTGAATTGATTTAGATTATGGAGTGGTTTAATTCAAACCTTTTAGGTCAAATTGGGCTAAGTAGGCCAATTGGGATGGGTTGACCAAATTGGGTCCAATTGAAGGTTGGATCATATTCAATATTTAATTGGTGATTAAAGAGAAGCATTAGTTTCAATGAATTTGGTTTAGGATTTGATTTAATCCAATTTTTCCCTTTAGGTAAAATTGGGTTAACTTGGGTTAAGAGGTCAAATTAGCTTGGCTAGGTTCCATGGGCTTTAATTGGTGGTTGAGTCATGTTAAATATTCAAATTGTGATTGATGAGAGTTATTGGTTGTAATTAATTTGGATTAAAATATAATTTGGTCCAATTTAGTGCTTCAGGTCATTTGGGTCAACTTGGGTTAAGGAAGGCCAATGTGGCTTAATTATGTTCAATTGATTATAGTGGAGTATTTAATAGTGACCTATAATTATCAATGAAGAGAATGGATAGCTTGATTTGATTCAATGGGGGGTTTGATTGAAGTTTAGTCTAATTGGACCTTTTAAGTCACCTTGGGTTAAGTGGTTTGGTCAAGCCAACTTGGAACAATTGAGATTATGGATGGTTGGAATATATTCAATGATGAATTTGAAATTGATTGGTTGATTTGAATATAATTGATTTGGATTTGATTGGGTATTGACTCATTTGAATCCTTTAGATCAAATTGGTCAACTTGAGTTATTTGAATCTAATAATCTTAGTTTGCTTGATTGCAAGTGTTGGAAATGGTTTGAAATGATCTGTTAAAAAATTAGAGTAATTGAGAGAATTGAATTATGTTTGATTTGCTTAGGTTGGTTTGAATGGAATTATAGGATTGATGTGGGTTAGCTTGAGTTAAGGTTCCAATTAATTTGGCATGGAGCTTGGATTGGGAAGCAAATTCAATCATGGTCAATTGATGGGTTGAGGTTGAGGCATCAGTCATTTGGTTTAGGTTCAAATAAATTGGTGGGTATGAGTGTCAGTCTAGGCCTTAAGGTAGGTGATGCCTACTCGTCCTAAGGTAAGCTATAGGCCTAAGGTTATGCCCTACAAGTCTCTAAGCTTAGATTTAGTGTTCTCTTAATCACTAGAAGTGTTCTAGTACTAAGAAAACCTTAGTGTCTAGAAGAATTCTAGACCTAAGGTTGGGATGAACAATCCTCACTTCAAAAGTGAGGTCAACAACCTCTAACTTGCTACTAAAACACATTATTAAGAAAAGAATCAAATTTTAATTGATTATAAAAATAAATCTTCTCATAGAAATAGTTTTATCACTTTTAATCTTAATCCTAGCTTATCTACTTTGTCTTCTTCTTTAATCTTTGGGGTATAAAGGCCATAGGATTTGATATTATAAAAATAGATTTTTATATCCAACTAATTTTTATATTTTACATGTAAAAGAAGTACCCTAGATTTTAATAATATTAACATACTTGTTGACCTCACTTTTGGAGTGATGATTCATCCTCCCTATCTTAGACTTAGGAATCTTCTAGACACTAGGACTTCCCTAGTCATAAGACACTTAGTGATTAAGAGAATACTAAACCCAAGCCCAAAAACTTAAGAAGATAATACCCCGAGCTTAGTTTATACCCTAGGATAAATAGGTCCTACCTATCTTATGGCCTGAACCATGACCCATACTTGTCCACCTATCTAAAAGCAACCTTAAGCCAATATAATTAACTTTAATTGAATTTTGTTTCATATCCAAGCTCCAAGCCAAATTAACTTAACCATTAACCTAAACTAATTCCACCATCATCTTATGGATCCAACCCATGCCTATTTAATTGAATCAAGTTCAATCAATTTTCACAAAGCACTCAAATCATCCAAATTTCTATTTCAAACCCTTTCAAGAACCACAATCAAGCCAATTGAACTAAGCCAATCTAATCAACCAAAATTAACCCACATGACCCAAAGGGTCCACATGAGCCAAAATAAATCCAAATAAATTACAATCAAAGCTATCAATCAACATAAACCCATTAAACTCAGTTCCAACACAATTCAACATAATCCAACTCAATTAATCCATTTGGTCCACTTGACCCAAAGTGACCTAAAGGACCCATTTGATACAAAATTTAATCCAACCCAAATTGTATTGAATCAAACCATCCAATCTCCTCTACAATGATTTTTGATCATCCTTGATTAACCAATTGCAATCAATTGGGTCAAACTAAGTCAATTTGATTATTTGATCAAGTTGACCTAATTAACCCATGTACTAAAATAAACTAAATCTCATTTTAACTTTAATTGATTGAAATTAATAACTCTAGTCAATCATAAATTCAATATTGAACATGACTCAACCACCAATTAAACCAAACCAAACCAACTTGGGCTCTTGACCAAAATTGACCCAATTTGATCTAAAGGGCCAAATTGGTCCAAATCAAATCTTTAACCCAATTGATTCAAATCAATGTCTCCAATCAATCAAATTGATCACTGAGCATGATCCAACCATCAATTGAATCTAATTTGATCAAACCAACCCAATTAACCCATTTAGCCCTATTTGACCTAAAGGGTCAAATTGAACTTAATCATTCTCAAATACAAATCAATTCAACTCAACACCTACATTCATTCTCAAATCATCATTTGAACCTAAACCAATCTTCCACCCAAGCCAATTTGGCCAATTTGACCAAATTGGTCAACTTAGCCATTTGACCCATATGAACCTATATGAGTCAAAACCATATTGACTTCAAATTAAACCAAACCAATTAAACTAATACATTCCAAATGATCAAATGAACTTACCCAAATCATCAATTTGACCCAATTTGACCAATTGGCCAACCTCAACTAATTAAAACCCATTTGACCCATATGAGTCAAATTGAGCCAAACCCATCCAAACCAACTCCAAACCCAATCAAACTTGGCATGACTCATCATTGGGTTAGCCCAAATAGGCTCAACTCATGGTGAACCCAGGTTGGGTCAATACCCATGAACCAAACCACCCAAATAGGACAAAATCCCCATTTGGATAGTCTCACCTACTCACCAACCCATGGCAGCCACCCTTAGCTCATTTTGGACACTTGGACCACTGACCCAACTCAGTCCAAGGCTGTTGGGTTCAGCTTTAGGTCATGATAGGGTGAGCTTACCCTTAGCCCATCATTAGTTCACTTGGGGGATCATGAGAGGGTGAGCTTACCCTTAGTCCACCATTAGTTCACTTGGGGGAGGAGGTACATACCTTGCCAGCCCTTGTAGCTCCCTCAACCTCTCAAGACCCATCACCTCAGCAGTCCACTGCCATCTCTGGCCACCTACCCTAGTTAGACGCCTGCCAAAGGTTGAGCTAATCTCAGCCCTTAGTTCACTTGGGAGGAGAGTATACTCCCCCCCAGTTTGATTTAAATTTCACATAGAGCTTCCCTAGGTGATTATGAGCAATCCTAGAGCCTTCTTTGATCCCCTAGTGGACCACATCACCAGTGACACCAAGCTCCATTTGAACCTGAGCCCTCTGCCAGTCCAATCTCACTTAAACCCCATAAAACTTCAATTAACTTCTTCTACACCTTCCCCAAGCTTCGGCAAGTCTAAACAAATTGATTCTTGATCGATTCGAGCATCAGAGACTACTCCTAGATCAACTCTGTTGACTGTTGTGGTGATGTTTGGTCCATAGAGGTGTCGGGGAGAGGCAACTTGAAGAGCTTCTCAACAGGGCTTCATCTCTTCAAGATGAAACTTCCTCAGTCGTTGGACTGCTGGTCTTGAGCTTCGACTAGGTAAATTTTGACAAATCATAGAAAATCTCATAGGTGTTGGTCTTTTGTGAATTATTTTATAATTTCATGTGATTTTCACCATAGGATCTTCTTAGATTTCCTCCTCGAACATTTTGGAGTCAATCTTGATGCCTCATATTCTTTGGTGAGCTCAGATTAAGTGGCAAAAGATGGATGGTGTCTGTCTTCTAGAGCTCGGGAGGATGAAGAATCATACACCGTCCGTTCCACATGATTAGAATGGATGGCCATGATTTAATCTGTAGAAATTTTATTTGATGCAATATAAACCACAAGATTAATCCCCACCGTCCGATTGAGATCAAACTGCAGGGATGAAACCACGTCCGTCGTCGCCGACTTAGTCATCACGGGGGACTGTTTAAGTTGCCTATCCCATGGCGCCACATGGAAAGCGACACCACATCAGCTCCCATGTGGTGTCGATGGGTTAAGAGGATAATTAAGTGTTTAAAATGTGATTAATCACTAAAAACTTTAAAAAATTATAGCTAATTATTAAAAAAATCCTAAATATATGAGTAAACCCATTTTGGAATGAGTAAACATAAGAGAATTTAATAAAAATAAAATCCCTAATGTTTGAATAATGAATAATGCTTAATTAGGGTTTGAAGTTTTTATGAATTATTTTAATTAAGCCTTAATTTCTTAGCCAATTGATCTCAAATTGGATATGTTGATTCCTTGGGATGTCCTCTACTTCCCATAATTTTCTTGAGATTTATTGGTTAGGTAATTAGGATAATCCAAAATTCAAATCTTAATTACCCTCATTAAGTGATTTAATAATTATTAAAAATGCCAAATTGTAAAAATTAATTAATTAAACTTGATTAATCATTGTTAATAGTGGAATAATGTGGGTAAATGACTTAGGTCTCTTTCTTGGTCATTTGTCTAAGTATCTTTTCGTAGAAGGGCTAATTAACTTAGGCTTAATTAAGAATTAATTAAGTGAATTAATGATGAAATTAAATCAAATTGAAGTGATAATTAGATCATATAATTTAATTTGAATTCGTGGGTCCCTCTTTATGTGTTTAATAATATAAAACCCTTAAGGAACATATGGTTAACCCATGTGGGGAAACCATGTATGTACTTAATTAGATTCCTCATTTAATCCAATTAATCTTTAATCATGAGCCAAATTGCATTTTGTCTTGTTAGGAGCATTGCAAATCTTAATTTCTCATTTTCATATCATTGGAGGCTTATGGTTAAATGACTAATTAAATTAAAGAGACTTAGAAAGGGAAATTAAATGAATTGCTTAATGATTCAAACTAAATTAATCCATAAAAGTCACTTAATTATGTTTTCTTTAAACACATTAAGTCATTCACATGGGATGGGGAAAACAATAAATGTTATTTCTCCTTTTTAAATTTAATAATTTAAACACAAAATCAAATTTCATAAGAAACTTTTTTTAACCTTAAATGATTTCATTCAACTTGATTGTCATTAGGAATTAATGTGATTGAATGTATTATGTGGTAATGTTTAATTATTCCTTTTCAATCATTGTAAGCTTGCATGCCATTTGATATCATGCATTCATGCTTGAAAATAAAGGAATCAAATGAATATAATTATATATGTGTAAGATGCATGTGTTGGATTAGTCCTATTATATGTGTGGCTATTATCACTAATAAATTTAAAATTATTTTCAAAGTTATAAGTTAATAATGAAAATTTAGATTGATGATTGTCTATGAATATTCCATATGATTTACATTTGTTTATATCTTAGACATGTTAAAGTATTATTTTATTTTCATAATTCATGTGTATGCTTACATGTATTTGAATGTTAGTAAGTATATAGTCTGGACATCTCAAGAATACGATACTTTAAGTAGCCCCAAGGAGGTTTTAGATTACCTCACTTCCGTAGTTAACAATGTCACGTACTTACTTAATTTCAGTCATATGTTTACATGCATTAGAATTTAGATAGAACTTTACTTTACATGAATAAATAAATTTATTAACATACAACATTTTGCATGATTTTCATTCTCATGGTTGTATATACATTTATATGTATCTAAGATAATAATTATATAGTATGGACATCACAGGAATACGAGACTTTAAGTAGCCCCAAAGAGGTCATAGATTATCTCACTTCCCGATTTATACAATGACACATACTTGCTTAAATCTTGAATACATGTGTATGTGTACTTAGCTAAGAAATGAGATTCCTCTTTCCTACCAAAAATATATGCATTCATAATCATTTAAGTGTGCCAAAAATGCATTGCATGTATAGGTATGTTAAGTTCTAAATCATTTGCATGCTATTGATGATGAAAAAGAATAATACAATATTATCCATATGATAGTAATTCAATCTCATTAGTCTTAAGATGCATTTCATGTCTGAATAGGGTTCTTTAAGATTAACCCAAACTTAAGATTAATAAATATTTAATAAATCATTCACTAAGAAAACCAAGTCATAATAACATGTCCTTAGAAAATAACTTAGGATATGAATGAAGAGGGTCAAACCTCTTTCTTCATTTTACAATACTTAGATGCTAAGTGAATATCAATTGAAACAAAAGAAAATATAAATTAAAATACACTAAATCTATGAATAACTTAAAATAAAACCAACCTTCATGTTTAAATTAAACAATCTCCAAACTTAGATAATTAGAATTCTAAAGCCTAGCTAAGACATACCACACTAAGCCTAAGCATACATATTAGAATGCTAAGTCATCTCTTCTAGATCTAAATTAGGACAATGTATGTTGTGATGTTGTGTTTTATTTTATGATATAATGTTTTAGATTGGATGTTAGGATTATTTATGTGTAGACTAGATGTTAGGTCGTTGTTAGCCTAATGTTATTTTTGTAGGGTATTGTGCTAAAGGGACCACTATAATCATAAATATAAATGCTTGTACTTGTTGGTTGCTTATGCCCCTTTGCATAATTCACATTAGGATAGGTGGGATTGGTTACCCATATGTAGGGTACTAATTCCAAATCATGGAATATAATTGTTTGGATTTGTATGGTTGATGTAACTAACATCTGCTTTAAATATGTAGTTAGATTTTACTTTTCCAAATATGTAATTTTGCAATAAGAATTAAGATTAGTGCTGGGGTTTAAGATGAGCAGTGGCTAGAAGGAAAAGTCCTACGAGGCTATGAAGCCTTGGAGCTAAATCAAATCAAAGAGGAAGAAAGAAGATGAAGAATGAAGACCCCATAACATCTTATTTCAATTGTAATTGTAATATTATTTTATAATTCGGGTTGTATAAGGGTAGAACTCGGCTACCCAACTTCATTTATGTTTTGGGGTATACGGCAGTATCCAGCCACACTAACCTTTTATTATTTTATGGAACTTATGAATGTTTGATTGTTGTGTTTATATTGCGTAATAAAAATTGCATGTTCTTCATAGGTTTCTTAAGCTTGATATTTGAATGTGTGTGGCCTAGATGTGGTAGGCTCTTTAAGATAAAATTAACTTTTCTACCCCACTATTAACTCATAACTAAATTTTAAAATAATTCATAATCTCACTTTAAAGCTTAGGTTATAATCAAGATAATTAAAAGATTTAGCAACCCCTTAGCTGAATGTTGAATGTTCTAACATCATGCATAACATATTATTTCATTCTTGAATGGGGAGGGTCTCCACTCTGCATAAGGGGATGCTTGACCTGTGATGGCATCCCTTATAGTGGAGAACACTTCCTCCACTGATTTAGCTAATAACCATATTTCATCATGCATTTAAACATACTTATCTCAAGCCTTTGTCCAAATGAATGTGTCCAAAATGATATAAAAAGTATGCATTTAGTCTAAGTCATGTCTTCAAGCTAGTCATGATCTAGTCTCTTAGGGAGTGAGTTTAGGATTCTAGTCTCCTTTCCAAAATAAATAATAACCTAGCTATCTTGCACATACATAAGACTGACCTACATGGTTTTGAATCGTAGTAGGTGTTAGCTGGCGGCCACTCCAGGTAGTTGTAAGTCCAGAATAGTCGGGATAGGTTTACCATCTCTCGTGGAGGTAAACCATTATGTCCCATTTTTATTTAGGTTTAGAGTTTCTAGCTTGTGCTAAAGCATTATAGATTTAGATTCGAGGCTACTTATTCCTTCAGGTTACGAGTATATATCCTCACCTCTTAGGTATTTTCATAATCTTGTGTTGATGGACTATAAGCCCTAGTTTTTTAATAAAATTTCAACCCAAATTAAAATAAATTATCTCATTCAAACATATAAAACCTCACCATAGGATAAATTTGAGTGCTCACTAGGCTTCCTAGTATCATGAGTGCTCCATACTTATCTTTCTTTGGAATCTAAAATAAGTCTTTCCAAATTGAACATTCTCAATTGATTTTCCAAAAATACCCAATACTTTGATAGTCTAACCTTGAAGTCTTTGTATATATGATTAACTACTTTAATCAAGGGTGTTCTTACAAAATTTCCATTTCCAAGGATGTAATTAACTATAGAAGCTTGCATCCATAGGGAACTAAAGAACCCATCATAAAGTAAACCCTACTTTTCTTTTTCATGTAAAGTAGGAGAAAGATCTCTGGTATATACAAAGACCCATCTATCTTAGGAGTCCTTATTAGGTGATTATGTCTATTATAGGGTGATGTTTCCATCTTTTGAGGTGGTATATCATACCTTAGTATTGTACCTGATCACTTCAATAAGTACCCCCTAAGATTTGTGTGGTATCCACAATGACTCCAAATTAAAACACCACAGTACCTAATGAGATCACATTCATCCTTTCTAAATTTAATGATGTAGCTCATGATGAATTACCTCCTCGTAGAACTATTCAACATGTTATTTACTTAAATCTCAGTTCATAGCTTCCCAACCTTTTACATTATATAATGAATTTTACTAAATAGATTAAAATTAAGAGGCAATTTCTAACTAAAACATTATCTATTATTTTTGATTGATTAGTTTATCAAAAATGCCATCAATTATAACCGCTTTTATAAGTTGAGGAGTTACATAAAAACCTTTTTATACAAGAAAACCTTAATCCTTGTGTTATCACTGCTTTAATAACCTAAAATAAGAATGGACGTGGTGAATGTTTGTTGATAGTTGGGTCATAAAAAGATTACAGCCAAGTATGGATTTTTATTCCATGATTAGATGATCTGTTAGATGTAGTCTCCATAATTAATATTTTTTAAAATTGATTTAAATAGTGGTTATAAATAATGTTGGATTCAATCAAAAGATATATGCAAATTAGCTTTCAAGACTTGCTAATAGACTTTATGAATGGTTAGTTATGCTCTTCGACCTCTAAAATACCCCTAGGATGTTCACAAGGCTAATGAGCATAATCCTTAAGTTTTTTATAAATAATTTTCTAATGGTATACTTAATAATATTTTATTTTTTAACCTAAATAAAGTAGATAACCTTTATCATCTTTGATAAGTTTTTAAAACACTTATAAATAAAAAAATTACACATTAATTTTAAGAAATATGTTTTTTACAAGTTAAGGTGATTTCCTTAAGATTTATTATCTTAATAATTATAATAATACCTGACTCTACCAAGTTAGAGTGACTTTAGATTGGCCAACACCTAAGCATTTCATTATTGTTTGTAATTTTCATGGCCTAACCACTTTTTATAGATGATTCATTAAAAATTTTAGCACTATTATATCTCCAATTATAGATGTTTCTTGGACCTTAGCTACTAAAAAGCCTTTGATAAAATTAAGATTTTAATGATGTCTTGATTTTTATGCTTTTAGATTTCTCTAAAACTTTCAAAGTGATTCATAAGAAATCTAGAGTTAGAATTAGTGGAATATTAAGTCAGATAGATCATCCTATAGCTTTATGAAGTCAAAACATAAATGAGAAAAATAATGATAAATGAGATATGAACATGGAAGCATGATTTTAAGAAGATTTGTCAATGGATTTAATCTTAGGATTTCCATGCACAACTAAAAGAAATGATAACATTTTTTTATAGTTGATAGATTCTCTAAGATGAACATTTCTTATCCTACTTCAAAACTAATGATATTTTGATACTGCTAATTTATTAAAAAAATTTTAATGACTTTTGACCATATTCTTAAGCTTCCTAATTTCTTTAAAATCTTTGAAGTGACTTGTGATGAATTTAGAGTTAGAATTGGAAAAAATTTTAGTAGGAAAAATCATCTTTCAGCTTTTTATAGTGAAAACTTAAATGAGATAAAAATAACATAATTTAACATATGATAAAGAGTTTTATACCATCATTCAATCTTTTAGATGCTAGCACCACTTCCTCTTACAAAAGGAGTTCATTCTCAACTAGATTGTCATTTCTCAAATTCATAAACACCAAATGAAAGTTAAGTCATAGACATGCCAAATGAGTTGAATTTTTTTAATATTATTCTTATGTCCTTAAACAAAATCTTAGATCTAAAAACAAACATACTGATGCCTTATCAAGAGTAACATTGACTATTTTTCTTTATAACTTAAAATTTTAAGATTTAAACTAATGTGAGATGGTTATCCAATTTCTCTTGACTTTTATTTAATCTATGCTTAACACTTAAACAAATTTATAACTTTAAATGTGACATTTTATGTCATTAATTGGTATCTTTATCGGAAAATAACTTTGTATCACTAGATCTTCTATTAAAGAAATTTTTTATTACTAAATTACATTTAGAAGGAATTGCTGGTCATTTTAAAAAGATAATATAATTAGTTTAATGGGAAATCAAATTTTTTTGGCCATATTTTAAGAGAGATGTTTAAAAACTTATTGCTCGATGTTTGACTTGTAAACAGGCTAAAGCACCAAATAAAAATTTGGCCAAGATGGTGCTTTATCTATTCCTTACAGATTGTGAGAAGATTTGTTAATGGATTTCATGTTAGGATTGTCATGCACTACTCAAGAAAATGATGTCATTCTTGTGGTAGTTGATAAATTCCTTAAGATGACCCATCTCTTATCTTGCTTTAGCACTATTGATGTTTCTCACATTACTAAATTATTTGATAAAATTAAGATTTTAAAGACTTCTATCCCTTTTCTTAAAATTTCTACTTTCTCTAAAAACTTCAAAGTGATTTGTAATGAATATAGAGTTATAATTGGTAAAATATTAAGTTAGAAAATTAATCTTATATCTTTAAGCATTGAAAACTTAAATGAGGCAAAATAATGATATTCCACATATAATAGAGAGTTTTGTGCCATCATTCAATCTTTGAGATATTAGCACCATTACCTCTTATATAGTGAGTTAATTCTTAACATATATCATCATGTCCTTAAATTCATCATCACCCGATGAAAGTTAAGTCATAAACATTCTAAATAGATTAAATGTTTTCAATAGTATATTTTTATTTATAATCATAAACCTAGAATTGAAAATAATTCTAGTGATGTACTATCTAGATTAACATTGATTATTTCTTCCTTAGAACTTAAAATTATATTATTTGAATAAATTCAAGATGGTTACCCAACTTGTCTTAACTTTCATTTAATTTCTGCTGAACACTTAGACAAACCTATATCTTTAAATGTGACATTTCATGTTATCAAGGAAAATAACTTTGTATCCTTAGATTCTCTCTTAAATAATTTTTTATTATTAAATTACATTTAAAAGAAATTGCTAGTCATTTTAAAAAAATAAATATTCTATTTAATAAAATATTAATTTTTGGCCATCTTTTAAGAGAAATGTTTAAAAACTTGTGGCTTACGCTTAATGTTCGACATGTCAACAAGTAAAAGCCATGAAATAAAAAATTGGCCAATATGCTAAGACCCTGAAAAGATTTGTAAGTAGATTTCATCTTAGGATTGCTATGAACAACTTGAAGAACTGATATTATTTTTGTGGTAGTTGAAAGATTATCTTAAATGATTTATTTTTTATCTTGCTCCAAAACTAATGATGCTTCCTACATCATTAAATTAGTTTTAAGAAAAATTTTGCATCTTCATGCCCTTTATGTAACCATCATGTCTAATTATGATGTTACATATGATTTATACTTTTGGAAGACTTTATAAAAATTACTTGACACTAAATTAAAATTCTATTTTACTTTTCACCCTCAAACTGTTGTTCAAATTGAAGCAGTAAATCAAACCTTAGGGAACACACTTTGATTTCTTATAGGAAAAGTTTTAAAAAAAAAGACTTGCGTTTGACAATAATTGAATTTGCATAGAGTAATACCATTTATAAAATAACTAAAACTTCACCTTTTGAAATAGTTTATGATCATAATTCTAGAAGACCTATTAATGTAGCTAACATCTCTTCTCATGCATTTTTTGATTCAATATTTTTATTTTTCAAAGACTTTCATAGCTTCCATGATACCATAAAGACAATAAGTTACCTTAAGTAATGTCAAATATGCTTCCAGTATAAATCATAATCAATCAACAAAGAATTTAAACAAGATGATTATGTATTGATTCATATCAGCCTAGAATGATACAACAACCCTAAGTTTAAGTAATTACATGCAAAAACTTATGGCCCATTCAAAGTAATTAGAAAAAAATAGATAAAATGCTTATCACTATGATTTACATGCTGATATACTAATTCATCAATTTATTAATATTAAAGATATTCTATTATATGAGAAGGTTAACAAATCTCCACTTATTTAGTCTAACTCTTTGGTAAGATATGTAGTTCCCAATTAGAATCCATCATTTTTAAAATTTGATTATATTATCATTAAGAAGGTGCCCATTGAACCAAGTATTAAGCCTTGATTTTTTTTCGTTGAAAAAATAAACCACTTACCAATGATGTTTGGCTAACCTACATTGACTTTGAGACCTTGGCCTCATAATTAGTAGAAGACTTCTTAGATTTTAACTCTTAGGAGCAAAGTTTAACTGAGTTTGGGGAGTTGATATATCACCTCATAAAATCAAGAATATGATGATCATACAAATCAACATAATCAAATGAAAGGTCCAATTATTAGAGTTAAGATTTAAGCTTAAGAAAGATATCAAAGATTAGACCTAGTTACAAGAGCCCAATCAATAACCTAATAAAAATCCCATCACTAAGAAAATTTTAAATGTATGTTGTATTTTAATATGTGTGTATTTTTATTTATCATCTAGGAGCTTGTATGACTGGCCTCTACTTCATAAATGGCCACCTACCTCAACTTTTCCATCCCCTTTTCCCTCCATTTTTTTTCTAAAAATCTTAGCCATAGAGTCTTATAATTCCTATAAAAATTGGATGAGATTCTTGTAACCCTAGTTGTTAAATAAATTATTTTGAGTGAAGTATTGCTCTTTTCTTTATCTTGGTTATTGGTGGCTCAAGTTCATAATTTTTTTTGGCGAGATTAGATAGTTTTCCTTCATTCTATTTTATATTTACTTTTACTCTCTTAATTTCTTACTCTTAATTTCATTATTTCTTTCTTTAAATCTTTAACTTTCTCTGAGACTAGCAATCACCCATTTCAAACCTCACATCTAATCCAAAATCTCATATAAAGCTCTTGACCAAACTAGGTAAGACTAAGACCTTGTTTCATTATCTACTCATTGACACCCTTATGAACTCCATTAAACCTAAAAATTTACTCTAGATCATTAGTTCACATATTAAACTAACCATCCATATAGTCATTTATCCTACCTAAAACTAATTTTCTTAAAGAGATCCTCTAAATCAACATAAACTAGCTTTGTCTAAGCTAGCCTTAAAAGTTTCACTAGAAGACTATGCTAAAGCCGCTCAAAATTTAACCAAAAGCTCTAAATATCATATTTAGATATTAATTTAAATATCTATAGATTTTTTGAACTTTAATCTCACCAAAAGGCTTCTAACTACCATTACCTCTCTCTCTCTCTCTCACACACACACACACACACACACACATTCTCTTTCTATATCTTTGCATTTTGAATTGTGTGTGTTGTATAAAACTCTTATGTACTGTTTAATGAAGTTTTGGGTGACTTCTAAATGCAGTAAATTGGAAGAAAAATCCAAAGAGTTAAGCCTTGGTGATCGGCCAAAATTGTGAAGGGATTAGTGATCTTCATGCTTAGATCACCCAGGTGATTGATATAAACTTATGTTATTAGTTTTACTTGTCTTCTCTCAAATGTTATTTTGTTTTGTCTTCCTTAAGTCTCCAAAGAATGTTTTCTACATAAATTCCCCACTTAAAAGCATCTAATTCTCTATTTGAAGTGGTCGACTAAAATAGGTCAAATCAAATCTAGTTTTATTCGAATTAAGGTTTTGTGGGTTCAAACTTCTCAAAATGTCTTGAAAAACTTTAGAATTGTAGTAAACACCATTAAATTTCATCTACAAAAGTTTATTTGAGTTTTCCTCCACTATAATACTAGTTCCAAACAACCTTAAGCAATTAAAAGTTAGCTGGGTAGTGACCAGACTAGCCATGAGGGAAAGTCCAAAATAATTATCTCTATAAAACTCTTTATATTGAAACTAATATATATATATATATATATATATATATATATATATTAGAGAGAGAGAGAGAGAGAACAAGATTTGAATCCCTTTGCTGATGGAAAGCCTTTGTTTTATCTGAAATCTCTTAAAGTTTGTATCTTTGATAGTCCTCTGTTGCTTGTACGGTTCATGATCAATTCAATTTGAAGTCTTTTTGCTTGGTTATAAGAAGAAGTGAAATCCATCTCTCAACTCTTTATTCATCTTATTTGCATCGATACATAGCATTTTTGATAAGGGAATTACATGCAAGCTTCTCTTTATTGCTTAGCATTTGCTTGATTAACTTTCTTGTTTGGGTTAAAAATCTACTACTTAGCTAGTTGATAAGATAACTGATATATAATTTTTTTTGTCGATTAAGAGTACTTGCCTTCAATCATCACCATCGTGAAATCTTTCATTTTGATGATTTAACCATTGGAATTTATCTAACAAAGGTTATGTGCTTAATTAGTATGATCTTTTAAGAGACACAACAATGAATTCCATTTCTTGAAGTGGATTTTAGATTGATTTCCTACATTATTTTGAAGGATGGTTAAAGATAATATTATAAGTTTAGAGAGAAAGATCAGTCAGTAAAAATGCTAAGATGGGAGTAAGTGCCTTGGGGTGAGTCCTCTATAATTAAGGTCTTTGATTCTTACAAGATTGGAATGTGAGTGGCAAGAATTTGGTGTGAATCTCTATAGTGAGTGTCCAAGATGAATTCTTCATATCAGCACCTCTTGTTGAATTCATGGTAACCATTTTTTTTTGTAGGGTTACATCTATGGCATGTAACATATCATGTATACTTCTACAGGGGGTGAGTGTTTTATAAGCTATGTTTTCCTAAGACAAATTTATTTATGATAAGTTTCTTCTCCACAATTGGGGCCAAGAGACTCCGTGGATGAGCTATCTAATGGCCAACATGTCTAATAATATCACTTTGACCACTCACTCATTTGAGTGTACTGTATGTACAATATAATAGGTTTTATTTTCATTTATTTTAATTTTTAGCCTCTAGCTTATGAGAGATGGATGAAAACTCTATGAGAATTTTCTTTTTAACATTATTAATACAAATGTGTTTTTGTTGATATTAAGAGATGAATTACATCTATAAATGTACAAATCGATTACAATTCTTCTTTTCTAATAAATTGGCCAATTTCATTGAATTCATGTTCAAATTCAATATTTATAATATCTCCAACTAAGGCCTTTCCTAGTCTAATTCAAATTCAATTCTTCATTGATTGCATGTTCAAACCCAAATGTCTTCTAGGATATATGGGCTCTCTACATTTTTCTATAAGCTCATCTTTTAAAGGATCAACCTCTATAGGGTTTTGGATCATAGGTGGGGTTTGTGCCCTAACATTCATGTTTTGAACTTGGATAGCTAAGCTTATCACAAGATCATGGATCATATTAAATTCCTCCTCAATTTTTAAGGCAACCTTTCCAACTCTTCTATTCAAGTTGTTCTTCTAATCTTGGATGTTAGATTTAGAAGGCACGTTGACACAATTGAAAATATAATATAACACTAATTTTTTTTATAATTTTTAAATATGCAATGATGATTGTTAAAATTGAGGGAGCATATGCAAATGAAAAGCAAAATAATAAATTAAATATTTCACAAAATGTAAACAATAATACAAAGTAAACTAGTATAAAACAAGTGAAATAGAACAAACATGAAATCTTAAGTTATTCGATGTAAGTTCCTTATGTTAACTTGAATCAAGGTTAGAGTTCTAAATGATATATTGGATAAATTCATCACTAATGTAGGTGCCACTCAGGTCAAATATGGTTAAGGTAAGTTTATGGTAAATGGTTTGGTTAATTTAGTAGAGCCAAACTATTGACACTAGGTTTTAAGTTCATAGAATTGTCTTAAACATAAGTTGTAACACATGAATTTGTGAAGAAAAATAAAATACAATAAAAGAAAATTAGTAAGTCCAAAGTACTGTAATAGCCTTAATAAAAATCAACTTTATCCTCAACAAACATCTTACCAAATAAATAATTCTTTTGGTGTCCTAAAGTAATTCACCAAACCCATGCTCTAATACAAAATAATGGTGTGGGAAGTGTTACAGCCACTTGGGTGACTTAATTAGTAAATTAAGTCTATCCAAGATATATGGGTGACATAAGTTGTACCATATGAATTTTCAAAGAAAAATATAATACAATAAAAGAAAATTAGTAAGTCCAAAGTACTATAATGTCCTTAATAAAAATCAACTTTGACCTCTACGAACATCTTACCTAATAAATAATTCTTTTGGTGTCCTAAACTAATTCACCAAACCCATGCTCTAATACAAAATAATGGTGTGGGCAATGTTTCAGCCACTTTGGTGACTTAATTAGTGAAATAAGCCTATCGAAGATATCTAGGAGAGTAAGGAAGGATCTAATAGAGTTTAATTTTATGTAGTGTTAAAGATATGTAAAGGATATGTGCTGGACAATACAAGACAACAACAACTAATAATTTTGGATCCCAACTTCAAACAATTCAACATTTTTCTCTAGAAATCCAAATCATTTGAAAGAAAAGGAATTTTGTATAATAAAAGCTTTGACTATTATCTAAAAAGTTTTATTAATTTTAGAAAGCTGTAGATATTTTTTTAAGATTTTCTTCCATGATTTGTGACATAAATAACAACAAGACAAACTCATTAATTTTACAATTAATGTGGATAGAACTTTAGAAATCATTAAACCATGCCATTCAAACAAATGAAAATACAAGAAAATTATATTGGGAATATTTATGGAGAAAGTTATAAAATTTTATGGACTTTAAAGCCACTAAACATCTACCATAATAGCCACTTGTTAGATCAACCATAAAGTTGCTGACCACTAAAACATGTAAAGAATACAATTTTACTTTGTAAAAACAATTATTGAATTAATTTTCATACATATTAGGGAATTTTAAAAATAATTCACAATAAGAATTACATTAAAACACAAAGTGGATAAATTCTATATCACTCACCTAAGTAGTCTAAGTAAAAGATCACCAAATCTTCTGTCTTGCTTTGGGTAGCAACCTAGCCTTCACCAATGAAGAAACTCCTTTAATTTTTATTATAAATTGACATTAAACTTTATTAAATAGTATAAGAAGAGTTTTATTATTGGTTACACATTTCAAATTTGGAATTTGTAGGGAATAAGTAAGAGGAGGGCGCCAACCATTAACTAGGAATAACTAATCCCACCTAGTTCTTCTTAGGCAGCCAGCCATGTCATCAAATTTCAATAATCATAATTAATTAATTGTAATAACATTTAAACTTAATCTCTTCCCAAATTTAATTTTGTGACCCTTAGATTCACTTACATGACAAAAATACACAAAAAATAGAGATATGTTTTAATAGTTTTAATAACATAAAAAGTATTACAACATAAGCACAAAACATAGAATAACATGATGCTAGTTATTCAAAAGATCTTCATTTCTTCAATCTTGAATTTCTTCACATGGCTATTTACATCAAAAGAAATAAAATAAAATAATAAAATAAAATTTTATTTTTGGCTATAACATCGTGGTGTTGCCCTGATCTTCTATAAGAAATAACTGCCTAATCTAGCTGTCGAATTACGGTATAGCACCACGCTACCACAATCTTGGTGTCAAGGTGATTCTTAACTACCCAGTCCAGCTATCAAATTATGGTATAGCACTATAGCACCGATGTGCTGCATCGGTATTTGAGAGGGAATAGTTATCAGCCTAGTCCTATAAATTGGAGTGAGTAGTTCACTATAGGGATCTTCTTCCCCACTTGATTTCACTCTTCTAAACAGGTTATGAAAATTTTATTTAGAACACCACACAAATTTTGGGGGTACTTATTTAGGTAATCAAATATGTCATTAAAAGATAAATATATTATCTCGAAAGATAAATATATTACACTACAATGGATTCAATTACTTAATAAGGACTCCTAAGACTGATGGGTCTTCGATGCACTAGAGATTCTTCCCATGAACTATATGGAGAGGTAGAAAAGATTTATTTTATTGCAGGTTCATGGTTCTCTATAAGGGTAAGCTCCTCCAGTTAATTACATCTTAGAAGAAAAAGAATTCCTCTAAGAATACTTTTGACTAAAGAAAGTGATTTTCTTTTTATGGATTTCAAAGAATATAGTCAATGGATGGTTAATTTAGAAATTCAAGTAAGAATGCTTCAAGGTGGGAAGATTTCTTTTGGAAGCAAAATGAAAATGAGTAGGAAATACTTTTGGATATTGAGAAACTCAATAAGAATTTCAACTATCCTATTATTGGGCTTTGTATTTTTAAAATTGAAATTATTTAGAATTTTGAGTTTGCATTTTATTAGAAATTTAAGATTTAGATTCTAACAACACAATATTGTAGAGATGCCTAAGAGCTGAAGATTTATTCCAAAAGGATGCTTTACCACCTAAGTTTAAAAATGCTTCTAACATAAGTTAGAAACTCGACCTAGCTTAATTTTATGATTTTGGGAATTATTAGTTCTTTTTATCATTTGAGAAAGAAACCTATCCTGACTCATTTGGACTTACTTCTTACCTGGAAGAGGTTGCTAGCTAACACCATCTAAGAGATTTAAAATCATGTAGACTAGTCTTATGCAAGTGTAAGGTGGCTTGGTTGTTATATTTAGGAAAGAGAGTTTAAACTCACTCCCTAAGAAACTAGATCATGTGTGGTATGCATTCCATGACTTAGACTAATGCTATAAAATTTATAAATTTTTATTTCATTTTGACTCATCAATTTTTGGACTTAGACTTAGGAGGATTTATGCTTAAATTCATGATGAAAATCAATTATGGGCTAAATCAGAGAGAACAGGTGTTCTCCACTACAAGGGACTACTCTCACAAGTCAAGCCTATCCCTTATCATTCAAGAATGGAGACCCCCTATTTACAAGAGTGAAATAATATGTATGCATGTTGTTGAAAAATACAACCATTCAGCAAAGGGGTTACTAAATCATTTATTTCTTGATTAAGATCATAGGCTTTAAAGTGAGGTTATGAGTTGATTAAAATTTAATTAAAATTACTAATTGAGATAGAAAATTTGGTTTTCTAAGAGCCTAATGCATCCATGCTTTATTTCAAAATACAACAATCATAGAAATAAACTTATGAAATGCATGTAGTTCTATTACACATACCAAAATAAATCAAGCCAAATTTAAATAAATAAAATAGGCCCGGTCTGCTATACACCCTAGAAATAAAGATGACCCAGCTGCCTTATATCCTCCTAGAACTAAGAGTTTGATCTATGGGGTCTTTATTAACTTCAGGTTCGTCACCTTCTTCAGGGACCTCATTAGACTCCATAGGGGACCATCAAATAGGTACAATCAGCTCTTGTTAATCCTAAACTCCATAGATCATAACTTATTTCTAAACTCAAATTATATTTTTAAATTTCAAAATAAAATCCTAAATCATGCAAAATAGACGTTAGGAAAAACATACAACATACCAATAGTTTATATTTCAAACATATGAGCTTACCATCAATGATTGCTAAGCCCACCTATCCTATTGGGCTATGTTTAGGAACTTAAGTAACACATGCAAGCAAATAGTATTTATTTTATATTTATTATAATAGTCCCTTTTTAAGCATAATGCCCTGCAAAAAATAATGTTAGCCTAAGAAGAATGCCCTAATATCCAAACTAGTGAGAAAATAATCCTAACCATTCAATCTAAAATAATACACCACAAAATAAGAAAAAGCATCATATCACTGTTGTGTTTATTTTTGGATGTGGGGGGACACCACGTAGATCGTAGGGGGTACTTATTGGAGTGATCGGGTATGATATTATAGTATGATGTACTATCTCAAAAGATAGAGACATCACCCTACAATAGACCTAATCACCTAATAAGGACTCCTAAGGCATGATGAGTCTTCGAATATACCAGAGATTTTTCCCTATTTTACATGGAAAAATAATGCAGGGTTTATATTAAGCTGGGTTTTTAAGTTTCCAAGCAAGCATCCATAGATAATTACATCCTAGGAATGAGATTCCCTAAGAATACTCTCGATTAAAATAAATAATTATTATCTCCAAAGATTTTAAGGTTAAACTATCAAAGAATTGATCATGTTTGGAAAATCAAGTGGGAGAGACTAAGTGGAAGACATATTTTTGGAATTCAAAGGGAGGAAGTAGGAAATGCTCATGATACTAGGAAACCTAGTGAGCATTCCAATTTATCCTATGGCGAGGCTTTATACATTTGAAAATCAAGAGATTTATTTATTTGAACTATACCCACTCTCTAAGAGACTAGAGCATGAGTGGTATGAGCATATGACTTAGTCTACAAATGCAAAATCTATTCAAATCTTATTTTATTTTGACACGATAGACAAAGGCTTAGGAGTTTTTATTGCCTAAATGTATGATGAAATAGATTATTAGATAAATCAGCAAGAAGAGGGTATTCTCCACCATAAGGGATGCCCTCACAGGTCAAACATTCCCCTATCGTGCAAGGATGGAGATCCCCCATACACAAGGAAGAAGGAATATGCATGCATGATGTGAGACATACACTTATACAACTTAGGGTTGTAAATATTTTAATTATCTTATTTAAAATCTAAGCTTTATGGTGAGGTTATGAATTATTTTAAGACTTGGTTACGAGTTGTTAGTTGGGAAGAAAAATTAATTTTTATCCTAAAAGCCTACCACATCCAAGCCACACATTAAAACATCAAACATTAAGAAACTACAAAGAGGAGGCAATCTTATTACGTAGTCTAAATAATCATTAATTAATTTTATAGGCTATTGTAAAAGAATAAGAGGCCGGTGCGATCAGGTATTGCTATACATCCCGAAAAGAGAAAAGATGGCTAGTTGAGCTCTACCCTTATACAACCCAAAAATATAAAAGAGTAATTTTACAATTAGAATGAATACATACTATGGGGGGTCTTCATTCTTGACTTCTTCATATCCTCCTTCTCTTTTCTTTTGATTTGATTATGCTCCAAAGGCATCACATGACCTCCCAGGATAAAGCCTTCTAGCCACTACTCATTCTGATCCCCCATAACATTAATCCTAATTTCTATTACAAAATTACATTTATATGGGAAAAGTAAATCTAACTACACCTGCAAAATAGAGGTTAGCTAAACATACATACAATCACAATTAGTTATATTATATAATTTGGACTTAGCACCCTACATATAGGTAACCAAGCCCAGCTGTCCTAACTTGGATTATGCTTAGGGGTTTAAGCAACTTGCAAAGATAACATTTATATTCATTTTTAAGCAACCCCTTAAGCATAATCCCCTATAAGAAAAAAAATAAGGCTAAGAGTGTCCTAAGATCCAGTCTATGAAACATACACCCTAACATCCAGTCTAAAATTTTACAACACAAATAAAACATACATCACACATACACCATCCTAACTTATGACTAGATATGGTGGCTTAATTCTAATGTGTGTGCTAAAGCTTTGTGTAGTATGTCTTAACTAAGCATTAAAGTTATGATTTTGTAAGTGTAGAAGGATTTAATTTAACACAAAGGTTGGTTTTATTTCAATTTGTTTAAGTGATTTGTGAATTTTAATTTATGCTTTACTTGGTTTCATCTAAGTGTTATAAAAAGAGGAAATAGGAATACCCCCTTCATCTCTACCTTAGGCCATTTTTCTAAGACATATTTTTATGATTTAGTTTTCTTTAGTGAATGGCTTATTAAATATTTTATTAATTCTAAGTTTAGTTTAACTTTAAATAACCCTATTTAACATGAAAAGCATCTTAATATTAATATAATTGAATTATTACCACATGAAATATATTAAACCATTCCTTTCCATCACATGTAATATGCATATGAATTAATACTTAGCATATCTATACATACAAGATATTTTAGCACACTTTAATGATGAATGCATACATTTAAAACTTATATTTTATTTGATTGAATTATTTAATACATGTAAATTAAAACTCTATTCAAATTCTTATACAAAAATACATATGAATGAAATCAAATAAGTATGTGCCTTTGTTAACGAGGGAATTGAGGTAATCAAATGACATCATTGGGGCTACTTAAAGCCTCATATTCCTGGGATATCTAAACTATATACTTATTAACATTCAAACACATGTAAATTCATATATGAATCTTAAGGAAGCGAGCATTATCTTTACATGTAATATAGTTCAATGACTTAGATGATTTTGGATGCATAGATTTTTAATAGAAAAGGAAGGATTATCATTCTCTAATCAAATACACATACACATATATAAAAGATGTAAGCAAGTACGTGCCAATATTAAACTGTGGAAGTGAAGTAATCAAATGACCTTCTTGGGGATACTTAAAGCCTCGTGTTCTTAGGATGTTCAGATTAAACACTTGCTATCTTAAATACATATGAATGTATAAATAACTATAAGAATAGAAAATCATGCAAAACTATTTTTTTATTTAGTTGAATTATTTATGTATGTGAATTAAAGTTCTATCCAAAATTTAATATAAAAATACATAGAAATGAAATCAAATAAGCACATGTCATTGTTAACTAGGAAGTGAGGTAATCAAATGACCTCCTTGGGGATACTTAAAGCCTCATATTCCCGGGATGTCTAGATTATATACTTATTAACATCCAAATTTATGTAAATAATATATATATATATATATATATATATATATATATATATATATATATATATATATATAAACATAGGAAAGAGAGCTTTATTTCACATACTTAAGATATAAGCACGTGAAAATTCTATATGTATTCATAACTATTATTACTCCATATATTTTTATCAATTTATAAACTTTGAAAAATAGATTAGAATTTATTAGTGATAATAGCCACACATATAATTAAGTCAACACATGCAAGCTTACAAAAATAACTTTCATTTGATTCATTTAAATTTGAAAGAATGAATGCATGAAATTATGTGACATACAATATTTAAAGTGATTGGAAAGGAATAACTAAATATAAGCACATGGTTCATTCAACTAAATTAATTCCTAAGGATAATCACATTAAATAAAATCATTTAAAGAAAACCAAAGCTTATTATTAATTTGATTTTGGATTTGGATTAACTTCAAAGAAGAGAGATTATCATTTGCTATTTTACTCCCATTCCCAAGTTGGTGATCTTAATTGGTTTAAGGAAAAAAATTAAGTATATTTTATGAATAATATTAAATAATAAATTTAAATTTATCATTGATAACATTTAGTAATTTAATTAATTAATTCTTACTATTTATGTATTAATTAAACTTTTTTTAATTAAGAAATTAAATTTAATCATAATTTCCTCTAATTATTAATAAATTCCAGAAAAGACATAAATCATACAATAATCACAAATTTAAATCATTTTAATAATTTAGGAAATTAATAATTAATTTATAATTAAACATAATTACTCTAAAGTACCTTTAAAATGAGCATTTATTTATATTTTTTCTAATTTTCTATAATTTGTTATGATTTTCTAAAGTTTTAGCCATTAAAATGAATTAATTAAGGCTAATTAAGCCTAATCTTGTCGGCGTCACATGGAGCACTGACATTGCATACTTTCCACGTGGCACCACAAGATTAGTTATTTAATACCATCCGAGTCGGTGCTAATGTGGCTGGTGGTGGACGCATTTTCATCCTTGCCGTCCGATCTAAGGTCGGACGATAGAGATTAATTCAGTGATTTTAAAGTATTAAATCATATTAAATCTAATCGGAAGATTAGGGCCATCCATTCCAATTAAGCAGAACAGATGATGAATGATCTATTCTTTCCCGCTTGATTGAAGATGGACATCATCCACCTTCCTCCGCCCAATTCATGCTAGTCAGAGCTCAGATTGGCTCAGGATTGATCCCACACCTTCACAGGGAGGATCCTAAGAGCTCTAATGATCGAATTCAAGTGAAATCAACATTCTCTTTGGAAAGCCTAGAAAAAATTGAGAAATCTCAGTTTGAAGGAATAGTACCTCACCCTAGCTCAAGATCGATGATGAACTGATTGAGGTAGATCGCCTTGACGAGGAAAAGCTCAGTTGAGAAGTTCGTGTGATGCCTCCCCACCATTTACTCCATGGAATAAGAACTACTATATAACTCACCAGAGTTGGTCTAGAAGGTACTTTCGATGATTTAAGAGCTCAGGAAAAGATTCATTTCACCTCGCCACAGCTTGGTGAACGTATGGGTGAAGTTAATTTGGGATTGGTTGGGATTTGGTGAAGTTGGATGGAGTAGAGCCTAACCTATCTTGAGTGGGCTCGGTTTGATGTTTTCTAGCAATGGAATGCTTGGGGCACTCAAGAAACTCTCTGGAAGCTTCAAAATGACATAAGGGAGCTCACTATGGGTGTGTGTGCTCGGTTTAGTTTGAAATGAGGGGGGGGTATACCCTCCTCCCTTGGATCAGATGACCTTGATCCATTTGGATTCTAGTGGCCATCCAGCCGCCATAAGTGGTAGTGGGTGGTAGGAATCATTTGAGGTGGCTCAGTTTGGTTGGCCAAGTGGATAAGGAGTTGCCATGAGAGGAAGTGGTTGTCCTTAGATTTCCAAATGCTCCAATAAAGAAGGAGAGGTGAAATCCTCTTAGCTCTTGGCCTACCCAAATACCTTTGGGTCAGGTGAGCCAGTGTCCTACTTGCCTATGTGGAGGTTTAAGAGGCTGCCAAGTGGATAGGAGTGGGTTTGACCATTTAAATAGGGTATTAGTCCTATATGTTGGCCCTAACCCATTTGATTTTGGGTCAATTCGAGTTGGGTTTGATTTGGGCTGACCCAAGGTGAGCCAATGATGGGTCATGCCAAGTTTTATTGGGTTTGGCTCAATTTGACCAATGTAGGTCAAATTAGGCTAAGTTGGGTCAAGTCGATCAATTGGTTAAATTGAGTCAAATCAAGGGTTGAGTCAAGTTTAAATGAGTATTTGGAATGTTTTGGTGCAATTAGTTTGATTCAATTTTGCTGGGATTTGGATTTGACCTATTTGAGTTCAAATGGGTCAAATGGGTCAAGTTGACCAATTTGGCCAAATTGGCCAAATTGGCTTGGGTTAGGCATTAGTTCATGTTCAGTTGGTCAATTGAAGATGATTATACACTTTGGTTTTAATCAATTTGTATTTGGTTTTGATTTAGATCAAATTGACCCTTTAGGTCAATTTGGGCTAAATAGGTCAATTAGGATCAACCAAGGCTTTGATCATGTTTAGCGATCAATTTGAAATGAACATGAGCTATTGGTTAGAATTAATTTGGGTTGAATTTTGATTTGACCCAATTTGGTCTTTTAGGTCAAATTGGGTCAACTCGGGCCAAAGGGCCAATTAGGCTAGGTTTGGCTCAATTGATGGTCAAGTCATGTTCAAGGGTTGATGTTAGGTTGATGTGAATCACTGGTTTCCATTGATTTGGCTTAGGGTGAAATTTGGCTAATTTGGCTCAAGTAGGTTAAGTGTGTTGACTTAGTAAAATGACCAAGTTGACTTGGTTTGAACCAATTTATTGCAATTGTTCAATCAAGGATTATCAACAATCATCATAGGAGGCTTTGGAAGGTTTGATTCAATCCAATTTGGGTTGGATTGAAAATTGTCTCAAATGGGTCCTTTAGGTCACTTTGTGTCAAGTGAGCCTAAATAGGTTAATTAGCTTGATTGAGATTTGATTTGAGTTTAGTTGAGTTTGAATATTGATTTGGAATTGGTTTATAGCTTTAATTGCAATTGATTTGGGTTTGAATGTATTTTTGTTCATTTGGGCATTTTGGGTCAAGTGAGTTAACTTGGTTTGATTTGGATTGGTTTTTGTTTGATTGGATGTGATTGTGATTATAGATTTTGGTTTGGAATGGTGATTGAAAGATTGAATTGAATCATGAGAAAATCAATTAAGCTTGATTTGGATTGAAGAGATTTGGCTAAGTACATAAGAATGAATCATAAGGCTTAGGAAAGGTTTGGGTTATGGACTTTATTTGAAATTGGTTTGGAGGTTTGAATTTGATTGTTGATCTTGGTATGTTGATTGAAGGGTTAAATTGGTTTTGAGAAAATAAATTGAGTTTGGTTTGGATTGAAGGAATTTTGGTTAAGTCCATAGGGTTAAATCATAAGGCTTGGGAGAGGTTTGATTGAATTAATTTTCAATTGGATTTGATTGTAGATTTAATTGAAATTGGATGGATTGAATTTGAGGTTTGGCTTAGGTTAAGCAGGTAGACATATGTAGGATATAGGGTAGGTGGGTCATCCTAGTCCCTAAGGTATAATATAAACTCTATGGCTAATCCTTCTAAGTCTCTAAGCCTGGGTTAAGTGTTCACCTAGTCAATAGAAGTGTCTTATATGACTGAGGAGCTCTTAGTGTCTAGAAAACTCCTAGATCTATAATGGAGGATTGGACCCTCACTCCAAAAGTGAGGTCCACAATCACAATCAATACATTAACTTAATTATAGGGTCAGTGACCTAATATTCTAGTGTGTTAAAAGAAGGATTGTGTGGAAAATTTGTTCTAGGCTTTGTTTCATTTTAAGTTTGATTTAACTTTAGAATTTGTTTACTTTTACCATTGGTTGGTTTTGATATAAATAATTTAATTGATTTTTGATTTTTTTTTTCAAATTTTAGATTTACTTTTGTGCTCAAGTTGAATTTAGATTTTAAAGAATGATGAATAGAATAAATTCTGTCATGAACAGAATCAAATCTATTCAACATCCTGATCCTAACATTGAAATTTTTATGATGAGATGAAAATTTATTCTAAGGGTTAAACTAAGAACCTAAGTATCTTCATTAGCCCATTTAAATCTATTTAAATGATTTAACTAAATCAATTTGATTTGATTAATATTTTTTGATTTGATTTGGATTTCAAAGTTTGAGTTTGTTTAACTTCAAATATTTTGATTGATTAATTTTTGATTAGATATTTGATTTAATTAAATTTTGATAATTCAATATCCTTTGAATTAATTTCTAATTCTTCTCTCTTGGGTTTTAATTTAAGATTTTAATCTATATGATTAATATTGATTAGATTGTTTCAATGTTATTTAAAATTAATGATTTCATCTTTTCATTTAAGTTTGATTTGATTTAGTTAAAATATTTTAGTTTAATTAAATTTTTATTTGATTAAGGTTTAATGCAACTTTTCATTTGGGTTCTAATTAGACTTTGATCATTTGATTTATTGAATTTGGTTGAATTTGATTTGATTTGCTAAGTTTTGTTAGTTTATGGTTTTCTTAAGTTAAGTGAATTAAATGTTTATTTTGGGTTCAAATAAATTTGTGTTCGCATTTAGAGTTTCATTTAATTTGATTAATTTATTAGAATTTGGTTAATGTCCTTGAATGTTAGTTCATGTTTAATTTGATTATTAAACTTATATATGTTTAATGATTAGTTAATTCATCTAATTCAAATTGATTGAATTGAACCTAATTTGATTATATATTGAATTGATTAAGGTTTACTTGAGTTTCATTTGATTTGATTTGATTCTGATTTGTGATTTATTTGATTTAAAGTTTGATGATTAGTTAGGGCTCTATTTGATTTCATTTTTATCATCGTATTAGTAAATATGAAGTTAGTGAAGCTTTAAAGAAAATGAAATGTGGAAAAGCAGTAGAACCGGATAATATTCCAATAGAAGTGTGGAAATGTTTAGGAGATCAAAGAATTTATTGGCTTACAAATCTTTTAATGTTATTTTAAAGACTAAAAGATGCCGATGAGTGGAGAAAGAGTTTTTGGTTCCTATATTTAAGAATAAAGGTGATGCACAAGAGTGTGCAAATTATAAAGGAATTAAGTTAATGTGCCATACATTAAAATTATGGGAGAGAGTAATGAGCATAGTTACGATGTGATGAAGTTTCTCACAATAAGTTTGGTTTCATGCTAGGTAGATCTACTATGGATGCTATACATTTGTTAAGAGGTTTGATGGAGAAGCATAGAGAAAGTAAGAAGGATCTACATATGATATTTATTGATTTAGAGAAAGATTATGATAAAGCCTCAAGAGATGTTCTTTGGAGAGTTCTAGAACAGAAAGGAGTTAATATTGGTTATATTCAAGTCATTAAGGATATGTATACTAGAGTTACTTGTGTCTAAACACAAGGAGGATTGACAAAATATTTTCTATTTCAGTTGGATTACATCAAGGATCAACATTAAGCCCTTATCTTTTTTACTTTAGTTATGGATGTTCTTACGAGGCATTTACAAGAAGACATACCTTGGTGTATGCTTTTCGATGACATTCTTTTGTTGATAAGACTAGAGAGGAGTCCAACAAACTTGAATTATGGAGGTCAACTTTAGAGTCTAAAGGTTTTCATTAAGTAGATCTAAAGTTGAATATATGGAGTGTAATTTTAGTTGTAGAAGTTTTAGTGGTAGTGTTGTGACTTTAGGTGATCAAGTCATTAATAAGAGTGGCGATTGATATTTAGGTTCTATTGTTCAAAATGATGGTGAAATAGATGGAGATGTTATTAGTAGAATTCAAGTTGGATGGTTGAAGTGGAGGAATGCATCCGCCTATTATGTGATAGAAAAGTTTCACTTAAACTTAAGGGAAAATTTTATAAGAAGGTGGTAAGACCTACAATGACTTATGGTGCAGAATGTTGGCCAATAAAAGAGAAGTATAAGACTAAGTTAAGTGTTATAGAGATGAGGATGCTCAGGTGGATGAGTGGCTTTACTCTTAGAGATATAATACAAAATGAGTATGTTCAAGAAAAAGTTGGAGTAGCTCCAGTGGTAGATAAGATTAGGGAGAGTCACCTTAGATGGTTAAGTGTCGGCCGTCCGATGACCCAATTAGGAGAGTAGATGCATTAGATTTGCCTTATGTTAAGAAAGGTAGAGGTAGACCTAAAAAGACTTGGTTAAGATGTATAAAAAATGATCTTAGTATACTTGAATTAAATGAGAATTTGACACATAATAGGACACAATGGAGACGAAGGATTCATGTAGCCGACCCCACCTAGTGGGATTAAGGCTTGTTGTTATTGTTGTTGTTGTTGTTGAGGTTTAGTGCTTAATTAAGATTTAATTAGGTTGGTTTCCATCATATAGTTAACCAAGTTGATTGGATAGTTTAAAATCGGCTTATTTATTTTATTTGTTTGTTTAAAATTTGATTTATATGGTTGATTAAATTAAATTTTAGTTATAACTCTTTGTCTTTATGATTAACTAAATTGAGTTTTGCATTGATTAATGGTTTAGTTGAATATGATTGAATGTTCATAACTGATTTGATTAGTTAGTAGAAGCTTGATTAGTAATTAGTCTATTTAAATTGATTCATTATAACTTATGTGTCACTTAGTTAAGCATTTGATTAACTTAGTTTATTTGGATTAAGTTTCCTTAAAATGAATTTTAATTTTATTGCACAATCAAATCAAATATGATTCGATTTAATTTGATCAATTATGTTTAGTTTGTTTAAAATGTATTTCATTTGTATATTGATCATTTTAATTTGATTTAATTTAATCTTTACTTAATTGATTTTATTGATTTAATTTATTTGATTAGCTTAATTAAGGTTTAATCATGGGTTGATCATAGTCATTTTATAAAGTTAATTAGAGTTTGATTTTATTTAGGTTATATGGTTATTGAAGACTTTGATTTCATGTTTGTTTAGATTAATGATGTAGTTAATGATTTGATGATTTAGGTTTACTAGGTTAAGCTTAATTTAGAATTTAATTTTTTACTTAATAGAATTTTATTAATCTAATTAGGTTCAAGTTTATGTTTGATTGGGTTAAAGTATTATTTTATTTCTAGTTTTGATTTAAATCTAATTGATTTGATATCTTGATTCATCTATTTTAGGTTATTTAGAAGGTAATTTAGTAATTTTGGGATTGTTATTTAATTCTTATGATGGAATGAGCTTTATTGGGTTCGAATTAAGAATATTTTGTTTAACTTTGTTTGAATTTGCTTATTTTCGATTAAACTTGTTGTGATTTAATTTGATTTTTTAATTTAATCTAACTTGAGTTTAATCTGACTTGAGTTTAATTGGTTGAATAATTATTTGAATATTTATGTTTATTTTGATTGATTGATATGGTTAAGGTTTATTTAATTTGACTTGTCATGACTTGATCAAGCTAAACAATGTTTAATTGTTTTAGTTTGTTTAAAGATCATTTAAGTTTTCATAAGGTCAGTTAATTTAGATGATTAACTTAATTAACATAAAATCAATGATTAACAAACCTTTTATTAAATGATTTATTTTATTACAAGTTTTATTAAGGAGTTTAAATTTTTTAAGGATCAATTAAATTAACCATAATTAAATGATCATTTATTAGCTTAAGTAATTAACATAACACAAACTTAGTTGATGATTAAGTTAGTCATTATTGATTGATTAAATGATTTGATTAAATCTAAATGATTCGATTAAATCAATGATTTAGTTAATCAAGATTACTTTAGTTAGACTTGCTAAATTTAATTAAGTATTTGATTTGGTTTAAGCTTAATTTAAGGATTGGTTTTGATATGACTTATTTAAATTAATTTAGTTTAATTAAATGATTGATTAATTTGATTTAGATTTTTATCATCAAAATTAACTAAGGGAATCTTAAATAGAAGTTGATGGATTATGTTAAATATGATTAGGTAATTAACTTATTTAACATAAGGTTAATAGTTCATTAAGCCTTTATTTTATTAAGTAATTAATTTGATAAAAAATTTTAATTTATTTAATGATTAATTAAATTAACTTTAATTAAGTGATCATTCATTGGATAATTAGATGCTTATTTTGACCAATTAACTAACACAACTAATTAAAATTCAATTGATGATTAGTCCAAATCTATCTTATTTATTCAAATTAAGTTTATTTTAGCTATATGTTTAATTGATTAGATTTAATTAAAGGTAATTTGATCTTAAATGATTTGATTGATTAAATATTATTTAATTAAATAAAAGATAATGATTTAATTATCCATATGAGCTTGACTTAATTCAATGAATTTTTATGATAAACTTAAGTATTTTGTTTAAGTTTAGTTGGCTTAGGAATTGTTATTATCATTATCATTTAATTACATTTAATTTGATTAATCAATTGATATTAGATTAATGATTAAGCTCTTTCTTTATTAAACATTTGGTTTTATTAGGAGCTTAACTAAGGAGTCTTATTTAATGATCAACTAAGTCAATCTTAGTTAAGTGTATACTTCCTATTATTAATTTCAATTGAATGGCTTTTAGGTTAAAGATTGATTGATTATTAATTACAATTAATTTGATTAAATAATTCATTTGATTAGGATTAGATTAATAATTAATTAGACATTAACTTTATTTAATAATTTGATTTGATAATTAACTAACTATACTTTAACCAAGGGCTAGCTTAATGATTCATTTAATCAAAGATTAGTTATTGATTGATTAAACTATCCATGGTTAATTTAACCCAAAGTTTAATGATAAAATTATTATAATTTTGATTGGCAATTAAAGTTCCATATTCACTTTGATTTACAGGATTTGAGTTTTATTGGTGATCATTTATTTTATGTAAATAATCTTATTAAATATGATTAAAAATTTGATTTATTTACTTATTGTTTGATTTAATTTTATTAGTTGATAATTCAGTTGAATGTTTGACTTTATTAGGGTTCAATTTGATTAATTCTTGGGTTAATTAATTTTTTTAATCAAGTTCCAATTAATCAAGATTTGAATCTTATGGCATTATAGTTTAGCTAAGTTTAAATATCTCAATAATTCATTTCAACTATTTTTGGTTATTTTCTTGGATCTATAATTTTAAGTATATTGATTAATTTTAGTTTGATAATCCATATATCATGAATTCCTTTTTTTTTTTCCTTTTTTATTAATTGGCTATGATTTTTAATATGTTTTAAACTTTATTTAATTGATTTTTTTTAATATATATATATATATATATATATATTGATGTTATGAGCTTAATCAAATTTTCTTTAACTATTTTAATGATTTTTCCTAATTTCTTTTATTTTAAATTATTTATTTCATGAAATTAAATCATTTTACATTTAAAATTTGATAACTTTTAATCCATTTATTATTTTAGCTTGTAATTTTTATGGTAGGTGTGTTTTAACCTCAATTTCATTCTCTAAAAATTTTTGGTCTATTTGAATAATATTTTAATATTAATTAATGAAATTTAGTTTTCACTAAAACTTAAATTAAGTTCAAAATTCCCAATGAAAATTGGGGATTTTATATTTATTTGATTCCTCTCGAAACATAAATCCAACGAGCCCTTATTTGTAATTTTTTGATTAGTATTTTATTTTTTATGATTTTTTAAAGAGGTGATTTTAGGTTATTTTTAAATTCAAAAAATCATTAAATTTTCTATTTAACCTAGTCAGCACTGACCGGGCACACTTATGCATGTGTTAAGGCTTGATTGGTCTGTGTGTATTCCGCATGGCAACGAGTGATAAACGATGAGTTAAATTATACTTTTAGATCAAAGATCAGACGGTCCATATTAAATCCACTAATCTAAGGGCTTGAATTAAATTATAATGGACTTTTAATCTCAACCATCTGTTCTATTTAAATATGATCAGATGGTTGTTGCTTCATCTTTTTCCTAATCGGTGAATCCATGATAGGAATGACAAGTTTCGCCCCATTCTAGCTTAATTTATGGTGAGCCTCACTAGAAATTCTCAATTTTTTTGTTCATTTAGCTTGTAAATGATGAGGAATGTTAATTCCTATGATTAAATACTAAATTTATGCAACTTTTCCTCATAAAGCATCAACACCTATCTTTTGGCTAAGCAATTTAGAAATTACCTTGTTGAAGGTGGTTTCTGGTGATTTTGACGAATCAGGGAGCTGTTGGGTCGAAAGGAACCTACCTAAGGAAAATCTTGAGGTGCCTCCCCACCAAACATAGTTGACACTATTTGGGCCGCTTGTCATCGAGTTTGATCAATTTCCTACTCACATTGAGGCACCTGAGTGAACAATTGATTTCACTCCTCTCCTCCCTAGAACATGCATGAAGCTTTAAATTGCCTTGAAGAGCTTGGTTTCCCTGGTTTTGAAAGTTACTTGAAAGCTTTGCATTGGAGGGGTTTGGAATGGCTGGAATCTGACCGTCGCCAATAAGAAACCTCGGGAAATAATTGGTTGAGCTCCTCTCTCTAGAATGCCTTGGAATGCATGGAATGGCTAGAAGAGCTTCCCCTCTCTCTCCTTCCTTCCTTGGTCGAGAGCCTACATGGAGAAGATGTCCACTATGCTTGGCATTGGGGTTAATCAAATATTGTTGACCATCCATGGTGATTTGAGTCCTTAGAAGCTTGCTCCCAAAAGTCCAACTTTTTGGCTATGAGTTCGGCATTATTCAATGGAGGGATGGGGAGGAGATTTAATGATTTAGGATTTAGGATTTTCCCCTTTTATTTTCTAATTATCTTCGCTTTAATTTGTCCCTCATTAGCTAAAGCTGAAATATCCATCCATGAATGAATGGATGGAATTGCTTGGGGATTTGGTGTACCAAAGCCCACATTTGATTTGACATATGGAGGTTTGAATTTGATGTGGTTTAGACTAATATGACCCCTTTGACCAAATTGGGTCAAGTTGGATTTTCTAACCTATATGACCACTTTATGAATTTATATTAGGTTTATTTATATTTAATCTATCATTTGTGATGACTTTGATTAATTAGATTCATTTAATTTGAATTAGATTTTGATTCAATTTCTAATTTTATCAATTTTAATATAAATGGGTTAAGTTAAGCTTAATTGAGTCAAATGATTAATTTAACAATCAAGATGTATTTAGGCTTTGATTTTGTTTAATTAAGTGTTTGAGGTGATTTTGAGCAATTAATTTTATTTGATTTGAAATTAATTTGAATTTAGACTCACTTTGACCCAAATTAAGCTTAATGGATTTATTTGGATTAAATGATCAAATTAGTCAATGTAAACCCTATGATTGACTAAAATATGTCTATGATGATTTTTAAATAATTATAGATATTTGATTGAAATTAATTCTGATTTAGTTTTGATTTAGTTTCAATAAGGTCAATTTGGGTTAAATGATCCAACTAACCCATATGAGATCTTATTTTATTTAGAATTATTTAGTTTTATGTTTAAGAATGTTCATTTGATGATTTTGAGCCTTCAGAGTGATTCAATTTATCCAATTTTTAATTGGTTGATTTTTGACTTAGTGGGGCCCACATGAGTCAACTCTAGGTCAAATGACATATTTACCACTTTGTTTCTAGTGATTTATTTATTTATTTGGGTTGTTTGTATTTATGCATTAATTTGTGTTTCTTGTTTGACTTAATTTTTATTTTCTTTGATTTTATTTGATTTTCTTGGATTTAGATGATTTTGAGTTTAAATGAGCTAATTAAGTTGATCAAACTTTACCTTAATTCAGGATCATTTAAATTTATATTTCAGTTCAGATTTTAAATTTATTAATTCCTTAACGAATTCAAAGTTAAGTCAAGAGTTTACTTGGATGACTTAAGCTTTCACTTTAGGGTACTTGGGTTTGATTTAGTTTTTTTTGTTTAGCTTTGATTTCAAATTTAATTTTAGTTTCAAATTCAATGTTTGGTTCAATTTGTTATTTTATTTTGATTTGTTTGCCTAGCCATTAAGTATAGTGTCCTAAGTGTCTAATTAGGGAACTCCTAATATAAGATTCAAGAGCCTAATTGCTAGGATTATGAATGATGCTAGCCTCATCCAAAAATGAGGTCAACACTGTACTCACATTTCACTCCATTTCTCACTTCATGTAAAGATTTTGTGATTTTCTTACTAGTTTAAAAGAAATCCCATTTTTGATCTTTGATTTGGTGTGGAAAACATAGAAATTTGAATACCTTTGCCGTTGAAATTTGATTCTAGCGAGATGAAAATTCCATCCCCTCCGTTGATCTTAGATTCAGAATAAGGGAGAAGAGTGCTCCACACTATACAATTTTAAAATATAATACTATTAAAGCAAAATGTTACCAAAATTTTTAAAAATTTAAAAGATTTGCTCTTTAAATTCAAAATTTGGCCTATAGCATTGAGGCGCTAGATATTGGCACCACTGCGCTCTCAGGTATTCATATTACAAAAGAGCAAATGTAGTACCTAATAATTAGTGTCGCATCACTCTAATAAAATTCCATAGCGCCACAAAGCCATAGCATCAGTGTCGAGGCATCATACCCACGTGCCACTCAGAATTTGACTAAGAACATTTTGATAGAAAATAAATAAAATCCAAAAGCACTGTGGCATTGTAGGAACTATGCTGGAGCACTGTGTTGCCTTGCTACATGTGACAAGGGATGTTGACCTCATTTTTGGATGAGGTTAACATTTCTTCCAAAGACAATCTTTATGACTTCTAATCTTAAATTATAAAGTCTACTAATTAAGCCCTTAAGTCATCACACTTAGTGATCTAGTGCACCCTCTTCGGATTAATCTAACTTAATGGGTTTAGTTAAATTCAGCCCAAATCTTCAACCAAAACATACATCACTCAAAATTTACTAAATATAATTATCTTAACTAAGCTAATGTCCATATAAACCTGAGGAAATTAAAATTAAATCCAAACCAAACCAAAATTAAATGAAATTAGAAGCACAAAACCATGATATAAAATTAAATGAATCCAAATCCAAATCAAAGGTTGAAGATTGGTCAACCCTTTTACGTAGGTTTGACTTATGTGGGTCCCACCAAGTCAAAGGTCAACTTACCAAAATTTGACAAAATAAAATCATTCCAATTGGTTAAGATGATGATTTAAACAAATGTAAACATGAATTTAAAAGAATATAAGTCCAATGTGGCCTTAATTATGCTAATTAGGTCTAAATGGGCCTAAATGGGTCTTGTTAGATTTAAACCCAAATAAAATTCAAATAAACTCAAATCAATTGTTAAAAATCATTTGAATATGATTATTGAACATAAACCAACTCATCATTGGGTCCAATTTGGCTAATTTGGTCATTTGACCCAAATGAACCCAAACTTAACATATTAAGCCCAACCTAGGTCAAATGGGTTCAAAATAAAATAAAATTAAAATTGTATAATCCAATGCATTCCAAATTGCTTGGATTAACCCAATTGAAAATTAAACATAATATAATTGAGCCAAATAAACTATTTGATGTAATTAAAATCAACCCAAATCCAATTACATCAAAATGAACTAAACCTAAAGTAAGCACTCCATAAATTTTAAAATCCTTGAAACCATTTGATTAAATAGTTCATTAATGATTAAATGGAAAAAAAATCCAAGCATTAATCCAAGACTAATATATCAAGTGAGGTAACTTAGATCAAATTAATGAAATAAATCATTAAATGATATAATTTAAAAGTATCTCAAACTAATCTTTAATTAATTCACTCAGGATGCAACCAAATCATTCCTAAACCTAATTAATGTTGATTCAAAGCCAAGATTAAGTCACTTAAGCAACTTCAAATAAATCCAAAGCCAAAAAATGCCATGGCAAGTCAAAGGCATGTAAAGCCAATTCCAACCCTAAAACCTCATTCCCATTCCACCTCTTTAGCTTAGGCAAGTGTTGGATGGTTGATAATCCATGTAACTAATTTCCAAGGATTCCAATCACACCAACTAACCAAGAGGAGAAGAAAAGCATGCTTAAGAGGCTCAACTTCAATGGTATCTTCACCTAGAGCAATTCCCAAGTGAAACAAACTATCCTATCACCTTCCTTACCTCACGCAAAGTTGAAACTTATCTTCCCATGATTCCCTCACCATTGGAGGTTGGAGAATGACCAAAGCCAAATTCAAGCCGAGGTTGGTCTAAGAGGCAATCCAGAGGGAGGCAACTAAATTCCATAGGTACAAAAGCTTCCCACACCATTTCGCAGCTATTGGAGTCAACCCAATCACTGGAGATCGGCGGGACTAAGGTATGCCATAACGACCTCCATGTAGTTTTTGACTTTAGAACTTTTTGAAGGGAATTCGATCTCAAGTGAGATCAAACTATTTATACCTCCATATTTGTATCCACTAATGGATTTGGCATCAATTTTGCATGATTTGATGGTTGGATGGCCGAAAATCATGCAAAAATGATGGACGACTCTCAGCCTCTATTATTTCCGTAAGAGACATAATCTCCACCGTATGTTCCTTTTAAAAGTATAGACAATCGAGATTTAGCTGGATCTCTAATTAAATCTGATAAGAGAAACCGCGGGTTGAATCACGACCGTCCATCTTTGATTGACAGTTTTTAATTAACCTACGTGCACCACCTTTTAAACACTGATCCATGTGGATCCCATGTGGTGTGATGATGTGGCGTCACGTGAAAAGTAGTGCCATGTTGTATCCACATGGATTCGACGCACTGAAATGAAAATTCAGATTTTTTAAATATAAAAATTAAGAAAAATGTTTAAAAATTTAAAAAATTATAAGAAATTAAATATAAATAAGAACAAAATGTAGACTCGAGCTCAATAGATTTATCGTGATGAGAGGAATCCATTAAAATTAAAATCCTTAAATTATGTTTTTGGGTATTTTGGCCATAATTTAGATTGAATGAAAAATTTCAAACCCCAATTAGTCCCAAACCAATAATCAAATTGAAATGAAACTTTGGGGAATTGAAATTAATGATAAGACACATAATAGGCAAAATTTTCATAATTTATTGAGCAATAAATCTTAATATTAAAAATTTCAAACCCTAAACCTTCATTTTCATGAAATAAATTAATAATAAATTAAATAAATGATCGAAGTTTATCAAATTAATTTAAAACACCATAACAAACCCTAATAATCATAAATAATCCATTAAAACCCATGGGAACATAATAAATCACAAAATGGCTTAATTAGGCCATTAATTAAATTAATTAATTCAACTAATTAACATGAACTTAAATAAATCACAAGAAGTAAACCAGAACCCTAAAAATTAAGAATGAACCATCTTTGGATGCATATTCCTGAAGGAAATTAAGAAAAAAATAAAACCCCTAAATAATTTCTACTAAATTAAGCCTAATTTAGGTTTAATAAAATTATTAAAACCTTAATTACACATCTAATCAAAGTATAACTTTTGAAAATAAAATAGGCAAGGTACCCCACTTGCCTTTAAAAGTTCAAATCTATTTGACCTCTGGATGGGGAGTATTTAAATTTCCAAGTCTTTAGGTCAATTTAAGGAAAATATCAAATCAAAAAAATTACAGAAATTATAAAATCTATAATTTAAATTTAAAACATTATAATTGATATTAGAACATTTAAATAAACTACCTAAGCCAACTGAAAGCAATAAAATCTAAATAATCATAAGTTAAAGCATGATTAAAGAAAAATATGAAACTTAATCATGTTTAGCAATAATAATTCCTTAAACCATAATAAATTCATTTATAAATTAAAATATAAAGTTCATTGATCTTTGAAATTCATAAGTTATCAATATATAAGTACATTAAAACCATGTAGATTAAGGAATGAAATTATATAAATGAAAATATGAAAGGTTAAGTATAATTAAAATCTTAAGCTAGGTTGAATTAAACTTAAAATAATAAAGTAACATAAGAAAATTTAATATTTAGAGGAATAAATTTTCTCTAAATTCCTTAGGTCATAAAAAAATACTTTAGACTAAGTGATCTTTCTAAATGACATAATGATCGATCCTTTCAAATTAATTAAAGTGAATTAAACCATTCCATAATGTATGAAATATACAAAGTCTAAATTCATTAACAAACCTTAAAGAATTTCATGGAATGAATAAATTAAAACAAGAAAGAATCATTAATGTGAATGAGTTATGGAATTTAAGAATAATAAATTGAATAATCTTAAACATAATAAATTGAATATAAATTTACTTAGGTTAATGAACATTAATGAAAATGAACAAATGAAATTAAATTGAATTGAATGAATGACATACTTACACCTAAATATAATGAGTAAACTATATACATTTGAAAATTAAATAAATGAAAATAAAATGAAACTATATACCTAAATCAAAATTAATAAAATAAAATAAACAAAAATTAATATTAAATCAAAGAATATAAACATTAAAAACTTAATCAATCTAAAGTTATACAACTAAAGTAAAATAAATTTAAAGTAAAGTAAACTTAATAACTTAATAATATATAAATCATCATAATCAATAAAAAAAAAAAAAAAGAATCAAACTAAGAGAATAAAAAATAAATTTCAATATCAAGCCAAAGAAATTAGAATGAAATTACAATCATAATAACAAGTCAATTAACTTAAAGAGAAAATTAAATTAAATCATAAAAAAATATGAATTAAAACCTCAAATCTCAACATTGTTGATAAAGAAATCAAAACATAAAACATTAAATGAAAGAGAAATAAATAAATTTAAAACAAATTGAAATAAATTGAACTAATTCAAATCTTCTAAATTTAAAGAAAAGTTTAATTAAAATACTTAGCCTCTTAGTTAAAGTTTTAGGATGAATCTTTACCTTAGAATAAATATCTCATCTTATTAGGACTTAAGATGTTGAGTGGAATGGGATCCACCCAAAATGGAACCTATTGTATTCTTCATTCTTAAAAATATAATTTAATTTTAACATAATAAAATATACCTAAAATAAAGACAAAAATCAGTAAATTATTAAATCATTTGAATTGAAATCATCCAAAGGTAAATAAACAAATACTCAAAATTAAAAATTGAAATCTAAAAGCCTAGTAATGTCTTGCCACTCAAACCCTCTTTCTTCACACATTAGAGTTATAGATCATAGCCCCTAGACTTAGGTTAGGCTGTTCTATGATTTTCTATAATTTTTTTGTAATGTTGTGATGAGAATTGCTTTTATTACTTTGTGGTGTACTATTTTATACTAGATAGCTAGGATTGATTGCCATTAGTTTGGATTGTAGGACGTTATTTCTAGAATTAACATCATCTTATGTAGGGGGCTGTATTAAAGGGACTACCATCACAAATAAAAATTATGAAATTTCTATTTGCTTTGCAAGTGTTGAATAGTCCCTTAACATAGTTCATAGGATAGGTGCGCTTGGCAAGCAACTAATGTTAAGCCTGTATGTTTATAAAATATAACTATTGTGTATTATTTGTCCTTTTTGACATTTATTTTGCAAGGCTTAAGATTTATTTTTGAATTTAAAAGTAAAAATTTGAGCTTAGAATTATGTTAGGATCTATAGGGTTTAGGATTAGCAGTCGCTGACATGAGATGGTGCAGAGGTCCTCTGTGAAGCCTAATGGAGGTCCCTGAAGAAGGAGACAATCTTGGAAAGAAAATCTGTAGATCTAAACTTGTAGTTCTAGGCTGGGCTGTATAAGAGCAGAGCTCGGCTGCCCATTTTTTTTTCTTCCAAGGTGTACAACAGTACCCGATTGCATTGACCTATTTTATAAATTTAAATTAGTTTGATTTATTTTGGGTCAACAATAAAATCAACCTACTTTTCTAGGTATTTTTATGTGTTGTGATTTTTTATGATGAATGCCTGGATGTAGGCTCATAAGAAAAAAAAATTTCTACCCAATTAAATTTAGTCAATTTAAACATAAATAATTCAATTCAAAACCTCACATAAAAGTAAAGCCCTAAAATCAATTAAAACAAATTAGCTTATGAAAATCATGCAATCATATTGCTTCAATCCTTGAATTAGGCAACTCCTCCCATTGCACAAAAGGGGCATCTGACCTATAAGGATGATCGTGTTCTTGGGGAAGCCTACCTTCTATTATTGATTTGGTGCATGACTTTCTTCTAATTGCATATCATGTAGGCATAAGTTACATACACATGGCCTAAAATGATTATCGAGTCAAAATATTAAAAATATGAAAAATTTGTATTACTTAGTGCATTTCATACCCTACATTATCTTAGGGATCAGGGAGTGAGTCTAGAATTCTTAATTATTTTTTTTAAAAAATACAACAACCCAACCATCTTGCATTCATAAGACTTGGCATTATAAATTTAAAATGTGCCTTAGTGGTGTTAGCTGGCAGCCCCTCCAGGCGGGTTGTAAGTTCAAAATAGTAGGGATAGGATAGTTCCCTCAAGTAAGAGGATTGATCGATAATTTCTAAAATAAAACTAGGTCAAGCATTTGACATGTGTAAGAATCATTTGTAGATTAGGTTCTGAAGCATCCTCCTTGGAGTAAGTCTTCAACCTTAGGCATTTTTGTAGTCTTGTACTGTTAGAATCTAAGCCTTAGATTTCTAAGAAAATATTTATTTAAAATCTAAATTAAATTCTAAGATTCAAAGCTTAATAATAGGATAGTTGAAATGCCTACTGGGTATCCCAGTATCAACAAGCATTTCCTACCTATTCTTATTAGTCTCCTAAAATAAATCATTCCACTTTGGATCAGTCCCAATTGAAAATCCCAAATATCAATCCTTTGAAAAACAACTTAGAAATTTTTAGAAATAATAACTTATTTCTTCAATTGAGAGTATTCTTAGGAAGAGACCCTTTTTAAGATGTAATCAACTATAGGGGCTTACTTCTATAACTATGAACTTAGTTTAAATTAAATCTTATTCTACCTTCCATGTAGTTCAAAGAAAAATCTATGGTACACGAAAGACCCATTAGCCTTAGGAGTTTTTTTTATTAAATAACCAAATCCATTATAGAAAATTATGTTTTCTTTTGAGATAATATATATTTTTCTTAATGATGCATTTGATCATTCAAATAAGAAATTCCTAAACTCTTCGTGGTGTCAAACAAATTTTTACTCATCAACGGACTTAGAAAATTTTCTCCTGGGGAGAAAATAATATCCCACAGCAGAACATCATGGTGATGTCTACCTCGGGTTCTTTAGTCTATCTTTAACATCGAGGTGTTGGCATATCAACACCATGATGTTACATCCTGATATGACCTTTTAAAGTGTTTTAAAAATTTTTAATTTTATCCTGGAGCATTAATAGAGATAAAAATATACAAGCATACAACATAGAGATAATAAAAAGTGGAATTTTATTCCTTCAAAGAAAATTATAAATTATAAATTAGAAAAGAGAAGGGGAAAAATACAAATAGTGGAAAATCTAGTTGTCATACTCGTCATCACCCTCTTCTTCCTCTTCTTTCTCCTCCTTTGCATAGTGGCGAGGTAATCACATAGGGATGATATTGAGGCGCTGTAAGGAAGGAGACCCGGCTAAGATCTGTAAGATTACAATTCTGAAATATGTTGACCAGTGTAGTGTTGAACTGGGTTATGTAGAAGAATTGCATCTACTGTTGATCCATATGGTGATCAAATTTGTATTCCAACCTTTCTACTTATGACTACTATTATCTACCCTCCTGCAAATTTGAGACCTGGTTACCGATCTCTTGAACTTGCTCAGCCAAGGACTTGGGAGTTTGGGATTTTGATAAGGAGGATGTGAACTCTCTCTCACTAAAAATCTATTCCTGAACTCCTCGATCACCCTCTTTATTAGAGGAGCCTTCTGAAATAGTACCATCTCATTAGGCCCCCCTATCACACCCATCATTGAAAATAAATCATAATTAATAGAAGGGTGTCCATACTCGATAGTAGTTCTCCCTTCAACATATTACAAATAGAATTAAAAATAACATTCTCGATATCAATCGAGAACACCTTTGAATAGAAAAATTCAAACTACACCAGTCCTTGGTAACCTCACTAATATTACCAGAGAGCATAAGCCTGATAGAAATGAAATAGTGTTAAGCTTTAGAGGCGTCTATTATACTGGCAATAAGAAAGTTGATAATTTTTTCTCATATCATTTTCATTGCATGCTTTCATTATCACCACAAAGAAAAAAAATAATCTCATCAAAATAGAGATGATCATTGTAGTAGGAGAGATATTGATCATACTCAATATTAGGTTGAGCATAATATGCATTTATAACACTATTGTCCTAACTTACTAGCTTTCCCTATATGTATGCTTTATTATCCTACCCGTCCTATGCATTCATGTAGAACTTGCTCACCATCGAGATGATGCACGAGTTGTTATCGTAAGCTAGTTTGAGCCACCTTCACTCTATGATTATCCCCTCTATGCTTCCACCGATATTTTGGAAACCCCTTTCTGAAATCAGGTGCTTGTGAAGGAGAGTGGTGATATTGCTCCTTAGAGTTGGCATTGATGAATTAGTCGGCATTGTTAGATGCCCTCTTCCTGCCCACAACTCCTCTAAAAGGCATGATTAATAGTGAAAATTGGAAAGTAGAAATAGTTAGAGAGAAATTAAATTCTTAAGAGAAGGGATCACTGAATGAAAATTCTTAATAACATGGGCCTTTATTTATAAATCATGATCCAGTGCCATGACGTCCATACCTGGAGCCGAGGCATGTTGAACTCACTTTTGGAGTGAGGATTAATCCATCCCATTTTAGATCTAGGATCCTTCTAGACACTTGGGACTCCTTAGTGCTAGGACATTTATAGTGATTAAGAGAACACTAAATCTGAGCCTAAAGGACTATATGGCATAATCCTAAGCCTATAGTTTTCCTTAGGATAAATAAGTTTCATCTACCCTAAGGTCTGAACCAAGACTCATAACCATTCACTCATACAAACTTAAGTTCATGTAGATGGTGCTAAACCAACCTTAAACCTATTCAATTAATCTTAATTGAATTGGGTTTTCTAATCCAAGCTCCAAGCAAAATTAACTTGGACCTTAACCCAAGTTAAACCCACCATAATTCTATAACTCCATTAAAACCCATTTAAGCAAACTAAACTCAATTTGATTTTCTCAATTACCCTAATTATTTAATAGATCATTTTAAGCCCCTCCAACACTTGCAATCAAGTCAATTGAACCAAGGGAATTTGATCAACCCAAGTTATCCCATTTGACCTAAAGGGTTCAAATGAGCCAAAACCTAATTAAGCCCAAATAAATTACAATCAATGCCACCAATCAACCTCAAATTTATAATTAAGCACATTCCAACCATCCATAACCCTAATCGGTCCAAGTTGGCTTGACTAAGCCACTTAACTCAAAGTGACCTAAAAGGGGTAATTAAGCCAAACTACAATTAAACTCCCATTGGATCAAATCAAGCCATCCAATCCCTTCATTGATAATTGTCCAATTAAACTCACATTGGACCAAATCAACCCACCAATCCCTTCATTGATGATTGTAGGCCATTATTAAACACTCCACTACAATGAATTGAACTTAATCAAGTTAACTTGACTCTTTGACCCAATTTGCCTAAAGGGTCAAATTGAACCAAATCAAATCTTATACCAAATTGGTTGAAACCAATACTTCTAATAAATCACCAATTTAATATTAAACATGATTCAACCTTCATTTGAACCCAATTTGGTCAACCCAACCCAATTAGTCCACTTAGCCCAATTTGACCTAAAGGATCAAATTGAACCAAATCATTACATAATTCAAATCAATTCAAGTCAACTCCACCAATAAATTACAAATGACCAATTGAACATAAACCTAACTCTTTCTTAAGCAAATTTAGCCAATTTGGTCAAATTGGTCAACTTGACCCGTTTGACCCATATGGGTTAAATTAAGCCAAACCTAGCTAAACTAAGCCCAAACCCAACTAAACTTGGCATGACTCATCATTGGGTCACCATGGGCCTGCCAAAGTGGGCCTAACCCATGGTGAACCCATTTTGGGACAAACTCATTGAACCAAGCCATCCAAATGGGACAAAATTCCCATTTGGCCGGGTTTTCCACACCCTAACCCCATGACAACCACCTTTGGCTTTTTTTGGATAGAGGACCACTAACTGAACCTAACCCAAAATTGTTGGGCTTAGTTTTTGGCCAAGAGAGGGTGAGTTCACCCATGGGTAACCATTGGTCCACCTAAGGAAGAGTGTACTCCTCATGGAAGCCCACTACACTCCCTCAGCCTCTCATCCTCAGCCACCTCAGTAGTCCCCTACCATCTCTGGCCACCTACTCTAGTTGGAAAGTTATCAGAGGTTGAACCAATCCCAACCTTTAGTTCAACTGAGGAGGAGAGTATACTCCTCCCCATCCATTCAAACTTAGTAGAAAGTTTCTTTAAAGCCATTTACAGTCTCATACCTTCTCTGAGCTCATTGTGCACTCTACCACCGAAGAGACCAAATCTAGATTGGACCCTAGAGCTTCATCCATCTAAACTTCCCAAATCTCCACCAAACTCAAATTAACTCTTCACACACCTTCACCTCACTCTCGCAAGCCAAAATGAATCATTTCCTGAGTAATTCGACCACTGAAAGATGTCCCTAGACCAACTTAGATGAGCTTTGTAGGGGTGTTTGGTTCACAGATCAATCGTCAGGGAGTAGCTCAAGATCTTCTCAATAGGGCATTATCTCTTTAATACAAAGCTACCATTATTGGTGGACTATCGATCTATAGCTCTAGCGAGGTTAAAATCTGGCAATCATAGTATCAGCTTCTAGGTGTTGGTCTTTTTTTGAAGTGAATCTTATTTTAATGTGATCTCCACTGTAGGACCTCCTAGATTCATTCCTCAATCATTTTGGAGTCTATTTTCAATGACAATTGAGCTCTGATGAGCTTAGATTGAGCGGTGGAAGGCTAATGTCTGACTTCTGGTGCTTGCGGGACGATGGATCACTGGTCATCTGTTCTGCATGATTAGAATGAATGATTATGAATCATGTTAAAAATTTTGATTTAATCTCTTTGAAATCATGAGATTAATCTTGACCATTTGATCTGAGATTAGACTGCCGAGATGAAACCACATCCATCACTGCTGAGTTAGCTACCACATCAGATGATTTAAGTGGCAATACTATAGTGCCATGTGGAAAGCATTATCGCATCAGCATCCACATGGCATTGAAAGTTTAAAGGCTTAATTAAGGTTTTAAAATGTAATTAAATAACAAGAACTTCAAAAAATTATAACTAATTGTAGAAAAATAAAAAATATAAATAAACCCATCTTAGAAAGGTCATACAGAGGAGAAATTTAATAAAAATAAAATCCCTAATTAATCCATAATGAATAGTACTTAATTAAAGTTTGATGTTTAGGATAATTACCTTAATTAAGGCCAAATTACTTGTCTAATTAATTTTAAATTTGGTGGGGATGAATCTATGGGATGTCCTCTATCTCCCATAATTTTCTTGGAATTATTTGCCATGTTGTTTAAAGATTTAAGAATTTCAATCCTAATTACCCTCTTTAATTAATTAAATGATTATCAAAAATTGGTGAATAATAAAGATCAAACATTTTTAATGTTAATTAATCAATGTAAATAGTGAATATAATGAGAGAAATAACTAGGATTCTTTTCCTAATTATTTTTCCAAACATCCTTTTCTAAGAGGGTTAATTAATGTGTTTAATAATTAATAAAAATTAATGATAAAATAAAAAAATAAAAAAATATGATTTAAATTAATCAAACATAATCTATTAATCCTTTTATGCATTTAATAGCATAAAGTCTTTAAGAAATTATGATTAGCTCATTGGTGTGAAAAATCATAAGAATATTTAACTTAGATTCTTTTCTTTTTTAATTTAGTTAACTCTTATGCATGAGCCTAATTGCATTAGACTCCTTTAGGTGCATTGCTAATTTTATTTTCTTAAAAGCATATCATTGAAGGCTCATGTTCAAGTAGTTAATTAAATCAAAGAAGTTTCATGAAGGGTAATTAAGTTGATGTGCTTAATTACTTGAACCTAATTGACAAGAAAAATCTATTTAGTTTTTTTTCTTTAAATATGTCAAATCACCAACATGGGATGGGGTAAATCTTAAGTATCATTTCTCCTCTTTAGGTTTTAACAACTTAAACATCAAAATCAAACCTTATAAGAACTTTTGTTAGAGTTAAAAAGTGTTTGCTTAATTATCCTTAGGATTCAATGTACTTGAGTATGTTATGTGGCAAACATTAAATTACTTCTTTTTAATTATTATAAATGTGCATGACCATTTGTTTAATATGTTCATATTTCAAAAAAAAAAAAATAGAAAAAAAGGAAAAAAGAAGAAGAGAGAATTAAAAGAATATGATTGCATTTAAGTTGCATGTGTTGGATAAATGTTATTATATAGTGTGACTATTATTACTAATAAATCTCAAATTTTTTTTAGAAACTATAAGCTAATAATGAATAAAAATGTGTGAATTTTAAGTTAATGTTGGCTATAAATACTTAATATAGTTTTCATTTAGTTATAACTTTATAGATAGTAAAGGATTATTTTATCTTTATGTTTCATGTGCATGGCTACATGTATTAAATTGGCAAGTATATAGTTTAGACATCCCGGGAACACGAGGCTTTAACTAGCCCCAAGGAGATCTTAGATAACCTCACTTCCCTAGTTTAACAAACTTGCTTAATTTCAATTATGTGTATACATGTGCTAGTATTTGGGATAAAACTTTGCTTTTCATGTCATTAAGCTTTATATGAATAGAGAATTTATTTTTACACAACCCTTGCATGATTTGATTCTTATGCTTATGGATATGTTCACATGTATTTGAATTAATAAGTATATAGTTTGGACATCCTAGGAACACAAGGCTTTAACTAGCCCCAAGGAGGTCTTAGATAACCTCACTTTTCTGGTTTAACAACGACATGCACTTGCTTAAATTTCTAATACATGTTTGCTTATGCTTAGTTATGAAATGAATTCTTTCTTTTCAACTAAATTCTTGCATTAATGATCATCAAGTGTGCAAAATATGAGTATGCATTGCATGTACAAATATGTATATTAAATCAAATATTAAGAACAAAGAAAAAAGTAAAAGAAAAATGAAAGAGTGTGTAAGCTATTGATAATGGAAAGAAGTAGTGGAATGTTACTCATGTGATAGTGACTCAATTTAATTAATCCTAAGATGCCTTTCATGTTTTAATGAGATTCTTAGGCTTAATAAAATGTTCATAAATGGTTCACTAAGGAAGCTAAAGCCATGATAATATACCTTTAGAAAATAACTTAGGATAAGGATAAAGAGGTCAAACCTCTTTCTTCTCTTTATAATAATTAGGTGTTAAGTAGGTATTAAATAAAATAAAAAAAATGAAAATTAAAATCAATCAAATTACTAAAAGATTTGAAGTGAAACCACACCTAATGATTAATTTAAATAATTTTAAAACTCTATACAATCATACTTCTAAAGCTTAATCAAGACACATAACACCAAGCCATATTGCACATATTAGAATGCTATATCATCAATTCTAGTGTTAAGTTAGGCCGATGTATGTTATGATGATATGTTTTATTTCATGATGTACTATTTTAGACTATATGTTAGGATTATTTGTACCAAGACTAGATGTTAGGTCGTTAGTAGCTTAATGATGTTTTATGCAGGGGATTGTGTTGAAGGGGCCGCCGTAATAATAAATAAATATAATGTTCTTGCTTGCAGGTGCTATTTATGCCCTTAAGCATAATCCAATTAGAGTGGGCTTGGTTACCCAAGTGAAGGGTGCTAAGTCCAAATATGTAAAATATACTTGCTTGACTTGTATGTTTAGTTAACTAACATCAATTTTGCAGGTGCAGTTAGATTTTCTTGTTTTTAAATATGTAATTTTATAATAGTATGGGGTTTAGGATGAGCAGTGGCTAGAAGAAAAAGACTTAGGAGGCCCTACGAAGCTTGGAGCAAATATATCTAAAGAAAAAAGAAGAAGGAATAAGGATTGAAGACTCCCATAATATTCATTTCATTTGTAAAATTCAATTGTAATCTAGATTGTATAATAGTAGAGCTTGGCTCCCCAACTCTTTCTCTTTTTGAGTTGTATGAAGATACCTGGCCTCACTGACCTTTTATTCTTTTACAAAGTTTCAATATTTGATTGTTGTGTTTAGTTTGTGCAATAGAAATGACATACTTTTTCATAGGTTTCTTAAAGTATGATGATTTGATGTGTGTCCTGGATGTTGTAGGCTCTTTAAGATAAAAATTAAATTTTATATCATCACTAAATAACTCATAACTAAAATTTTAAAATAACTCATAACCTCATTTTAAAGCATAGATTCTTAACCAAGATAATAAAAGATTAAGTAACCCCTTAGTTGAATGTTGTATGTTATTATACAATGCATATCATATTATGCCACTCTTAAATAGGGAGGGCCTCCACTCTTGCATGATAGGGGATATGGTTGACCTTTGACAGAAATCCCTTGTAGTGGAGAATACCTCTTCTAATTAATTTAACCTATAACTTAATTTCATCATGCATAGAGGCATAATTGTCCTAAGCCTTGGTCCAAAATAAATGTGTCAAAATAATCCAAAATTTGTAATTTTTTTAACTTTAGTCTATGGCATGCTTGCATACCAAACATTATCTAGTCTCTTAGAGAGTGAGTTTAGGACTTTAGCTTTCTTCATAATTAAATAATAACTTAGCTATCTTGCATTTACATAAGATGGGCCTACATGATTTTAAAGTGTAGGAGGTGTTAGCTGGTAGCCAGTCTAAGTGATTGTAAATCTAGAAGAGTCGAGATGTGTCTATTCTCTCTTGTGGAGGTAAACCATTATATCTTACTTTTCTCGAATAGACTTAAGTCATACTTTTATCTTGTGCTAAAGCATTTTAGATTTAGGTTTTGAGGCTACTTATTCAGGCTATGAGTATAAGCCCTCACCTCTTAGGCATTTTCATAATCTTATGTTATTGTACTATAAGCCCTAGCATTTTAATTAGATTTCAATTCAAACAAAAGTAAATTGTCTCTTTCAAAAATATAAAACCTCATTCTAGGGTAGATCAGAGCACCCATTAGGCTTCCTAGTATCTTGGGTGCTCCCTACTTGTCTTTCTATGGAATCTAAAACTAAGTCTTTTTATTTTAACTTACCCACTTGATTTTTGATAAGTACGTAATCTTTTGATAGTCAAGCTTTGAAATATTTAGAGATACTTATTTACTTCTTTAATTGAGGGTGTTCTTAGAAAACTCCCATTTTTTAAGATGTAATTAACTATAAGAGCTTACTTCCATAGGGAACTAAAGAACCCAGCATAAAATAAACCTACTTTACTTATCCATGTGAAGTAGAGAAAAAGAGTCTGGTATATACGTAGACCCATTTTTTTTAGGAGTCCTTATTAAGTGATAAGTCATTTGTAGGGTGATATTTCTATCTTTGAGATAATACATCATAATTTAATGTCACACCCATTCACTTCAATAAGTTTCCCTTAAGATCTGTGTGGTGTCACTACGACTCCAAATTAAAACATCACAAAGCATTACCCTCTCGGGTTGCAAAAAAAATGTTGCTTGCCAACATGTAGAACCGAGGTGCTAGTCAGCCCATCCAGTTGGTTACTTTGTAGGAAAAATATAGATTTAATTATAATAAATTTTTGTAATTGATCCACGTGAAAAGAGCACAATGCATCAGTGCTCTAACCCGGCGTTGTAACACTCATTAAAATGAAGTTGTCATCTCTCCTTAAAACCACCTACATGTTTGACAAGAATCTTGACCAGCACCGCAGTGCTACAAGGAGAAGCCATAATACTATTTAAATGGTCAAATGAACAATAATGGTCGTATGACACTACAAATGCAACGCTGAGGCATTGAGTCTCTAGCTCATATGTTTCTAGTTATGCCACATAAGCATTGGACTCCACTATCATAGTACCGGAGCACTGGGTTTTAGAATGAGAATTTTATCAATTTTTAATAAAATTCAATTTTTTATTCATTTGCTATGCAAACACAACTATGTCTACCTAATATGTGGATAATTCATCTATATGACATTCCGAAGGGATGTAAGACTAGCCTTTTATTTGGTCATCATGTGAACATCTATTTTCCATGTGAACACCCCATAATCCATTCTCCATGCTAACAAATTCATATCCATCCACCATGTGGACAACCCTAATTTTGGCATTCCAAAGGGTTATAAACCTAGCCTCATATTTGTTCACCATGTGAACATCTATTTATTCACTATGCGAACACCCCATAATCCATTTGCCACGTGAACAAAATTATATCCGTCCACCATGTGGACATCCTAATTTTGATATTCCAAAGTGTTATAAGCCTAGCCTTCTATTCATTCACCATGTGAACACCCCATAATTCGTTCACCACATGAATAATTTCATGCAAATACCCTAATATTGGCATTCCAAAGAGATGCAAGCCCAACCTTATATTCATTCATAATGTGATCATCTACACATTTTCCATGCGAACAACCTATAATTTGTTCACCACATGAACACTTTTGCACCATTTACACTAAAATTCTAAGTCTACTCGAGATATCTGAAATGAAGCAACCAATGGCTACTAATTAGATTCTTTGAACATTACAGCTATGTCCCTCTGATGTTGGTAGGCTATAATAACATAATCTTATGATGCCAAAACCTTTGCATCTTGATCAGGAATACACTCCTATTTTCTATAGTAATCTATGCCACACACACCTCTAGGACACCAATGCATATCAAAAAATATATGTCTATTTCCAACCATAATTGAGAGTTTTTTCTTACTAGGTAAGAGGTGTAATTAACTATAAAGGCTTGCATCCATATGGAGTAGAACCCAGATCAAAATAAATCTTAACCTAGATATTATGGGAAATATGGTTGAATATATACCAATCTACCTCATAAAAAATATACTCCTACCCACCCCACAAAGACTCTGGAGCAAATTCTTAAAGGTTTTTTTTTGGAGCGATCAATGGCACTCTTACTCCTTGTGATGGGATCACCATAATTAGTCTTCATGACCTTTCTATAACTCTTATCATGGGGCCTTGTGCTTGTGCTACACCATTTTCCCATTAGGTGGGTCTTAATAGTCTTTAGGAGGAACCCATGTTAGAGTGTTTTTTTTGCAAATCTTTCTTATATTATAAGTTTAACAATAGATTGTCTTAGGGTAAGCCTTTTTCACAAGTTAGGTTCAACCATTCCATAGTAGATGTAAGTGTTGATTTTAAATAAAAAATCTATTTAATTAATTTACTTATTTATATAATTAATCATGAGACTCTAAGGATTAAGTTGGCAATCCTTAAAACCAATTTAAAAGGTTTGACATATACTTAAGTTAAAAGTTCCCACCTACCCTTATCCCATTTTTATTTATTATCAAGTGACTACCCCACTTAGCCAATTTGGACAACTACTCTAGATATTCAATCTCGAGATATTTCTAGTGTGGTTATCAATCAAATTATAATGAATTCTTGGTTGAATCAAAGAAAATCAAACTTAGTCCAATCAAGTTCAACCTTAGGCTCAAATTAATCGAGAACTCCATGGAATTCTCATTAGCTTGTTCAAGTTAGCTAATGAATGTGTCTATATAATAAAATATTCTAATGAAAATACTAGTTCTATAATTGGGCCAATTGTATTTGACCCATATTGACACAATTGGGCTAATATAACCAAATTGGTCTTAACTTTCAAATTTATTGGGTCGATTAAATATGTGAGTTCTCCTAAATGAGATAAACATGATTCAAATATCAAATGGCCCAATGAAGACTTGGCCCAAACCTAATTGGCCAAATAAAGTACTTTCATCCTTTAATTCAAACACATATCTTCAGAGGTTGATTAAACTAAACTAATAATAGTATGCATTAAAATTATTTAGAGTTAATGTAGCTAGTGAAGAATATCTATTTCATTAACAAATGCATAGTAAGTAGCCTATTTAAGGTAGTCAGTTTGACAAAATGGGATAATGGGGGTCCACTTTTGGGCCAAAATGAGAATATCTACATTTTTGATGAAATTTAGTCCATATAATTGAATCACTTCAAACCCTTACCAGTGATTTTAGAAATGGGTCTTAAAATATTTGTCTAGTTCAACCAAAATTGATTTTAATACTCTAAATGGCTCAAAGCAACCCCTTATCTAATGAAAAGTTAAATTCATGTCCCCCAAATCTTTGTGTTTTTCAAAAATTCCTAAAACCCATGACTCTCCATTATCATGAAGAATTACACAATATTATTTCAAAAGATAATAGAGAGGTTAACATGTCAATTTGCATTTAATGAGTTTAATAACCAAAATATTTGGTCTAATTCTCTTTGAGCACTTCAAGCCTATCATAGACCTCAAGCTCTGTTCCTAAAAATAACAGCAAATGGCACTAGGTTGTAAGATAACTAGAGCATAACCATGGTTACCCATGGATAAGTTTGGGTCTCATGGAATTATATAGAGAAGAGCTCCAAAGAGGAGGCAAAAGAAATGTTCATGTTCTATGAGCTCAAAGATGCCTTGCTAGTCATTCCCCAATCTTCCTAGTCTACTTGATCGAGCCATTGATCTATTGTGTCTTAGCTCAATTCTAGTAGAGGTTCACTTGCATCTTAGCTCATAAAGCATTCCAAATCATCTTTTTTTTTTTCTAATCCTTACATATTAAGGTAATATCACCAAGCATGGGTTGAAGGTGATCCTTACATTCTTCATGACTTTTCTCTTCTTGACATTTATAATATGGCATGGCTTGTTTATCCATGTGTTCAACTCCTCACCCTCCCTTAAGTTTTCTAGTGAAGGATTTTGCTTGTGAAGGCTTGTAGAATGAGAAATTTTAATGTGGGATAGGGTAAGACCAACCCAAATTTAATAACACAGCTAAGTGAGAGGAAAAAGGTGATATTGTGAACAATAGATTTATTTTAAGTAGAACCTAGTGGTCCAGATCATGCTATGCCATGCAATAGCCCAACCTTTAAGTATTCTTAATAATTTTATTTTTTTAATTTTTTTCTAGATGGTCTATTGATGTAATTGAGATAAAATTATTATCATACATATTATTTGATATGAGAAATCTAAGAAAAATGCCAAAATGAAATATTCATATGAAAAATGTCTCTATTTTATCAAGTAAATTGTTAAATGAATTAAATTGTTTTTCATATCTCTTGGGGAGATCTTGACTAGTATTAAGAACCATCTATAAAATTTTGGAGGCACATAGAAGCATATAATATAAATTAAAATTTTTTATTAAATTTCTTCATTGTAAAATAATAATAATTAAACTATAATTTTTAAAATGTAACAAATTTAGAAAACATTATTAACGTAAATTCATATTATTATAAAATCTATTATTATTTTTTAAAACATTTTGATATTTATCTAATTTATAGTGATATATAGAAGATTTTGTATTTATAAAATACTTTAATAAGAGCAAAAATTCATGAGAAAACCTCAATATATTTTTGATATGAATGCAAGCTATTATGCAAGTTTTAATAAATTTTCAATATATTTATGTTACTTAATCAATTTTGGAAAGAAAATTAGCTAATTTTGAATTTTAAAATTTTGTTTAAAATACTCAAAATATTTCAAAAATTTTATGTTAACTTATTGATAATTCCATAAGCTTCTAAAATTTTTTATGACTTTTTATAATTTATAACATTAAAGATATTTTTATTATATTTTTTTTTGATAAAAATCATAATAATGGTAAATTACTATATTTCCCCTTGTAAGGCCAAGCCTTAAATAAAATTGTGATATAAGTAGGATTTGATATTGGTAACCTAGTTTAGTTTATTAAAATCCATTTGACACATATAGCCACATTCCATATAAAATTATGTAATTTTCATAATTATATATATAAATATAATAAAAAGTAATTAAGTTATTTAATTAAGTGTTATTCTAATAGGGACTATTTAATTTTAAGTTTTAAACAATGCCCTTATTAATGTCATCATTTATTTGGCCAGGATTTCAAATCAATATGTTAAGGAACATCTAGAGCTAAAATAGTAGAATGTCGTATGTGTGTGCACATGTGTTTTCTTCGAAATGTTTATGCATTTAGGAATATGCATCCAATTCACTAGTAGTATAATTGATTTTAATTTCAACTTAACTCTTTCTTATAGAGTCAAATATATCAATTGATTCTACTTTGGGTAATATTTGTGCATTGGCTATTTGGGTAGGTAGCTAGTTTGGTGGGGAACACGTATTCTAAGATTACTTTACACAACATCATATGACTTTGATTATATTTTAGATCATTTTGATAGTTTGCATTATCAACTTTATGGATTTTGATCATTCTCATAAGTCAATTCTATTGCCTGGTATTATTTACCCAATTTTCAATACTTAGCCAAGCTCTTTGGCTAAGTCGTTTCAGTTACGTGTACTAATCTTCTTACTCTTTTTTATCCCTTAATCATACTTGATTGAGAAAATACCATGGACTAATCATATACATAATTATTTAGTCCATTTATAACATGGTCACATTTGTATGATTATGCTAAGTCCTTTTGATGAACTTGGTTGTCCATTATATCAAATTATGTTAAAGTTTTGACCAATACTAGTTTCATTCAAATTCTTACTTGAGTCATACTAGTTTGATAAAGTCATTTTAAGTTCAATCATACACTATGATCAAGCACCGTTGGATTCTAAGTATACTTCTATACATGGTCCGCCATTTCTTTTGTGAATAGATAATTTCTATCCAACTCTACCTTACACTCTCAATAACTTCAATATTTTCTCTCTAGTTCACAACCTATATCCCAATTGGATAGTTGAATCATGTATATGTTACTTTATATTTCTAACTATTTATATCATATTGATGCATTTGCAAATACACAAGGTGGTGTTGGAATTTTAAGTTAGAATAATCTAATTATAACCAAGACTAATTATGATTATTATATTATTATTAGATAATGATTCATTTGATAGTATTACTTTTTTAATTAGAATCACATATGATATGATCAATTAAATACCTTAATTATTTGAAAGTCTATAACTTTGATTCACTATAAAGTAATATGCCTTGAGAAATAAAAATTCATAAATGACTTTGCTTGGTAAGCCATTTGGTCACATGAGTTAACCATAGTATACATTGACTCTTAAACACACTTAGGTGATATGATAGTCTGCAATCTTGTAGTCGCTTAGCATAGAAAGGATAAAGTTAGGTCATTTTGATGCATAAACCTTTTGATGTTTGGGTCGAGGTTGCTTGAGTGTGGCTAGGCTAAGAGATTGATTGTTATGTTTGTTATGTGATGCATTATACCACATTAATTGTTTTGTTTCATTAGGATATTAATATTTTCTAATAGGTACTCATTGTATGATCATTACTTTTACTTTTTATATTTATAGGAGCTGTGTTAAAAATAGAAATTTTATTATTCATTTACTATTTTATTTTTTTTGTTATATGTGTCCTATGGTTGGTCTATTTAGCTTAAGATAATTTGTTTACTACATGTAATTTTTTGAATTTATATGCGTACAAAAAAAGTATAAGCTAAGTTTCCAGACCTAGAATAAGATAACCTAATTTTGATGATCAAACATGTAGTTTTAGCTAGAAGAAAGGATTAGAAGTAGAAAGAAACTAAACTTAAACTTTATTATTTAAAATTGTCTAAGCTTGTTGGGTAAAACTTGCCTACTCCTTTTTATTTTTTATTTTGAGTTTGTATAAGTAGATTACCTAGTTACACCAGCATATCACTTATTCTTTTATAACCATCATAGCATAGTGATTTAATTTTTATTTGCTATGTTTGCTTCTTATTTTTTGCTTTAATATTGTATTGTGATTGTCTGGGACTATATACACTCTTATTCTAAGCTCATCAAAAAAAATGTTTTCTATCAAGTTAATAAAATGATAAATAATTTTAAAATTGATTAAATTTTTTTTAAATTAAAATTAAGGTTCTCTCAAGCAAACATTTAAAATTAATCTTAGTCTCTTACATTTCCTAAATGAGGTGTAGGATAGAGCTAACTAATGGACAAAATACTCAAGCACTAGTGCATGGTAATAACATAGCCAAGTCATCCATGCATTATAGGTCATCACTTAAGGATACATAACTGTTGACCTCACTTTTGGAGTGAGCTCTCAACTTCCTCATCATAGACCTAGGACTCTTGTAGACATTAAGAGCTCCTTAGTCTTAAGACACTTTTAGTGATTAGGTGAACACTTAACCTAAGCCTAGAGACTTAGAAGAGTTAGCTATAGGAATAGGTTATGCCTTAGGGATTTAGGAAAACTTGCTTACCCTATAGCCTTAAACCCAATCCATATTTCCTTCCTCAAACCAAACCTAAAATTCAAATCCAAATCATAAATCAATTCCAAATTAAATGACTAGAACCCAAAATCAAATTCAAATTCCAAAACCCCTTCCTAAGCCATATGAAACACCTTCATATGCTTAGCCAAAACCCCCTTTAAACCAAATCAAACTTGATTGATTTCTTTATAAATCATTCATTCCTTCATTTATATTCACAAATATAAATGAAATCAAAATTCAAATGAGCCAAATCAAATCAAACTAAATCAAACCAAGTCAATACTTTTCTTAAGCTATATGGACCTACCTCCATAAGCTTAATCAAATCTGAACCTAAATCAACCCAAAGTCAATTGATTTATTTATAAATCAGTTATTACTTCATTTATATTCACAAATATAAATGAAACCCACCCTCCAATGACAAAAATAAATCAAACTAAATCAATTCCCTACTTAAGCCCTTTCGACCTACATCTTTATGCATGGTCAAATTTTCTTCTAAATCCTCCAAACTCAAGTGATTTTCTATGAATCATTCATACCTTCAATTATAATCACAAATATAAATAAAATATAAATCCCAATAGCCAAATCAAACCCAAATCAAACCAAATCTCCAATTTTAGCATTTTTAGCCAATTTCTTGAACTCAGCTAAATGATATCCAAATATACTCAAAACCCATGGATTTATTCATGGATCAATCTTTCCTCTAATCACTTATTGAAATATAAACATAAATTATAGTTATCGAACCAAATCCAAGTCAACTCAAGTCAAGCCCATGTTGACCCCTTTTGACTTGAAAACTTCAAATGAGCCAAAATCCATTTGACCCAAAACCAATTGCAGTTGGATTTATATTTCAATGCTAAGCTCATATATGAGTTCAACTAAACTTGAACCAAGCCAAAATCAAACCAATTGACACATTTTGGTCCACTTGACCCAAAGTGACCTAAAGGCCCTTTTTGAGCCAAGTTCTAATCCAACCCAAATTGGATTGAACCAAGCCCATCCAAACCTCATACCAAGATCAACAATCATCCTAGGGTGATCAACTACCTTGGATTGGGTCAAACCAAGTCAACCTTTAGCTCAAATGAAATCAAAATTAGCCAAAACCCACAATATACAAAAATGATTGAAACCATTGATTCAAACCAATACATAATCAATGATTGAACATGACCAAACCATTAATTAAGCCAAACCAAGTCCAATTGACCATTTGACCTAAGTTAACCCAAATTGGCCTAAAAAGCTAAAATGAGTCAAATCATGATTTAACCCAAATTGATTGCAACCAATGGCTCAAGTTCATTCCAAATCATTTATTGAACTTGACTAAAGCCATGATTGAGCTCAATTTGACCAATTGGTCAACTTGACCCAACCTAGCCCAAATTGACTTAAAAGGTCAAATTGGCCAAAATCTAAATTAATTCCAAATTAAACCAACCAAAGCCTACAATCATTTTAAATTAACCAATTGAACATGAACTAACACATAACTCAACCCAATTTGATCAAATTGGTCAACTTAGCTCATTTGACCTATTTGAATCCAAATGAGCCAAAATCAAACCTAAGCCAAATTAATCAAAATCACTTGAACAAGAATACTCCAAATGATCATTTAAACCTAACCCAAGCCTTGGTTTGACCCAATTTGACTAATTGGCCAACCCAACCAACATGAACCCATATGAAGTCATTTGACAAAATGAAACCAAACCACTCCAACACCCATAAGACCCTAGGAGCTAGCCAAACCTGATACAAACTAGTCCTAGATCAGTCCCAAATTAGCCCAAAGTAAAGTGGACTCCACCCAAGGGAATTAACCATTGGACAAGCCCTCTTTCCATTGGATTCTCCCTTTAAGAAGCAAGGTCAACTCCCCAATCACCATGGATTCTCCCTAATCTTGTCCTTAAGTTTTCTTCATCCCCTCTTTAAAATTATTTAATTAAGACTCATTAGTTAATTAATTAAATAAATCAATCAAAACCCAAATTATATCTAAAATTTAATCAACTATTTGAAAAGATTTAGGGAATGAGACTTAGGCTTCCTTCTTTGTCTCTTTCCCTAAGTCCATTTCATATTGTTGATTAAGGATAATTAAGATTTAATTAGATAATTAATGAACTTAATTAACTTGATTAAATCTATTTTCCCTATTTAATTCTTGTAGCTCTTTGGGTGTTCAATAACCTAAAGAGAGAGAGTTAATGAAATTATGGTTAGCTCATATATGTGAGAAAACTATAAAAGTAATTAAATGAGTCCCTTAAGCTTAATTAATTATTAATTATGAGCTAATTACATTAGGCCCATTTCATTTCATAGGAGCATTGCTAATTTACTTTTCATGTGGTTGCATATCATATTAGCTCATAATTATTTAATTAAGTACCTTAAGGTGACATAGGTAAGGGTTAATTAATTGACTTAATCTATGCTTTACTTAATCAATTCATAAAATTAACCTAATTGCTTTTCATTAAATCAAATTAACTCACCATATGGGGAATGAGATTAGGATTAGCAAATCTCTTTCACATCCCTTAAATCAAATCAAACATGAAATTAAAATGGCTTTAAGAAACTTTGGTTTATTTTAAATAAGCTTGTTTAATGTGATTGTCCTTAGGAATTAGTTGAATTGAATGAAATTACATGCTTGTGTTACTTTATTTCTTTCCAATCTTTAAAATATTGTATGCCACTTCTATTCATGCATTCACTTCTTCCAAATTAATTAAATGAAGATGATTTCCTTTATGTAAATTTGCATGTGTTGGCTTAATTAAAAATATGTGTGGCTATTATCACTATTAAATTGAAAATGTATTTTCAAAAGCTTATAATGAATATATATATATATATATATATATATATATATATATATGACTTTATATATACATACATATATATATGAATGTGAATATAAGCTTAGTGTATGAAGTGAAGTCTCTTTCTTACATTCATATGTTGATTTACATAAGTTTAAATGTTAATGGGTATATTAGTCTGGACATCACAGAGATGCATGGCTTTAAGTTGCCCCAAGGAGGTTCCTAACTCACTCCCCTGGTGCAAAACAATGGTGATGTACCTGTTTGATTTCATTCTTATGCACTTTTACATTAGAATTTAGATAGAGCTTTAATTCATTTACACAAATAAATTAAATAAATTAAATTCTACTTTTGCATGGTTTTTTATTTTTATTGTTGTTTATACATCCATATTATTTAAGAATAGCGAATATTATTATGGACATTCCATGGACGCACGACTTTAAGTAGCCCCAAGGAGGTTCCTACCTCAATCCCCTAGTGTAGAATAATGGCGATGTACTTGCTTAAAACTTTCATACATTTGAATATGTATTTAGCTAATGAATGAAAAGCCCTCTCTTTCTATTAAAAAGACATGCATTCATATTTTGTTCAAGTGGTTGGGTTGATTGGTCATATGATTTAGAGTTCTTTTCTTATGCTTTTGTATAAGAATTTAGATAGAGCTTTAAATTAATATGACAAAATAATTCAACCAAATGAAACATCAATTCTAAGTATATGTGCTCACATTCATCATTTAAGTGTGCTAAGATACAAATTACTTGTATAGGTATGTTTGGACTTAATCATATGCATGCTATAAATGATGAAAAGAAATGAACAAACATGTGTTTTATGATTGTAATTAATTCCAATTAATCTTAAGATGGCTTTCTTATTGAATGAGATTATTTAAAGTTAACCTAAACTTAGGATTAATTTAAAATATGTAATATGCCATTCACTAAAGAGAATTGATTAATTAATAGCCTTAGATGTGACTTAAGGTAGGGAGAAAAAAGAGTGATCCTCTCCTTTCTTCTCTTTATAACACTTAGTTTTTAAGTGTAGGTCAAATGAAACAAAAGAAAACACTAAGTAAAATTTATAAATCAATTAAACCACTTAAAGTGAAACCACCCTTTATAATTAAATGTCTATTGACCTCACTTTTGGAGTGAGCTTTCAACATCTTCATCCTAGGCATAAGAACTCCTCTAAACACTAAGAGTTCCCTAGTCTTAAGACACTTCTAGTGATTAGGTGAACACTTAATCTAGCCCTAGAGACTTAGAAGAGTTAGCCATAGGAATAGGTTATGCCTTAGGGGTATTAGAAACTTGCCTATAGCTTGAACCAAATCCTTGCTTCCTTCTTTCAAGTCAAACTTCAAACTCAAATAAAATATTAAATAAATTTCAACTCAATTGATTTTCAGAAATCATAAATCAATTCCAAAGTTCAAATCATGAATCAAATCTCAGGTGATTAAAACCCATGATCAATTCCAAATCCAAAATCTTTCCTAAGCCCTTTGATTGAATCTTATGGACTTAGCCCAAATGAAATTCAAATCACTCCAAACTCAAAAGATTTTCTCATAACCCATTTATATTCTCATTTATATTCACAAATTTAAATGAAATATAAATTCAAATAATCAAAACCAATCTCAAAACTCAAATTCAAATCCAACTTAAAATCTAACCTATGCTCTTTCAAGTCAAATTCTTGAACTTAGTCAAATCATTCTCAAATCAATCCAAACCTTTGGATTCTATCTTCAAACAATAATTCCTTCAATCACATACCCAAATATAAACATAAACTTCAATCATCAAGCAAAAATCAAATTAACCCAAGTCAAATCCATATTCACCCTTTTGACTTGAAATTATCAAATGAATCAAAACCCATTTGACTCCAAATCACTTGCAATTGGATTTATATTTCAATTATAGGTCCATATGTGAGTTCAACCAAACTTGAGTCAAGCCTTGATCAAGCCAATTGACCCGTTTAGGCGTACTTGACCCAAAGTGACCTAAAGCACCTTTTTGAGCCAAATTCTAATCCAATTCAAATTGGATTGAACTAAGCCCATCAAAGCCTCACATTATGAGCAACAATCATCCTAGGATGATCAATCACTCAAATTGGGTCAAACCAAGTCAAACCTAGCCTTTGACCAAGTCAACACTTAGCCCAAATGAAACCCAAACTAGCCAAAATCTACCATAAGCCAAATTGATTGAAACCATTGATCTAAACAAATTCATAATTAATGATTGAACTTGACCAAGTCATCATTTGAGCCAAACCTAGCCCATTTGGCCACTTGAACTAAGTTGACCCAAGTTGACCTAAAAAGTCAAAATCTATCAAATCTTGATCTAAGCCAAATTGATTGCAACCAATGGGTAAAATTCATTCTAAATCACTTGTTAAACTTGATCAAAACTTCAATTGGTCAACTAGACCCAACCTAGCCAATTGACCATGAACCCAACTTGACTTAAAAGGTCAAATCAATTTGAAATCAAACCAAACCAAAATTGATTGAAACTAAATCTTGCAAAACATTTCAAATAATCAACCAAGCCAAAACCAACCCATGACCTAACCCAATTAGGTCAAATGGGTCAAATTGGTCAACTTGATCAACTTGATCCATTTGACCTAAATGAACCTAAATGAACCAAAACTAAATATAGGTCAAATTGAACTAAACCAATGACACCCATAGGCTCCAAATGATCATTTGAACTTGACCTAATGCATGGTTTGACCTAATTTGACCAATTGGTCAACCTAACCCAAATTGACTTAAATAGGTCAAATTGAACCAATTCAAACCAAATGAACTCCAAATCACTTCAAATTTGACCCAACCAATTTTTGAAAAATTTCAAATCTGTCCAAATCAAAATCAAGGCCAAATGATTGTTTTACCCCTAGGTCAAAGGGTAACCTATGGCCAAATTCACTTTGAATTTGGCCAATTCTTTCTGATGGCCACTTGGCATCTTCCTAGTGGTCCACATGAACACTAAGAAGGGTGGTGAACATGACCCAATCACCTTGGGTCAGCCATAACCCATCCCAAAGCCAAACTGACCCCTCCAATGCAAATTGGCCACTTGGATCACCTAATACACTCACCTAGCACATGTGCACTCATTCTCCTCCACTCCTCTGCCTAAAATAAACCACATGGAGTGTCTAACAACCAAAACAAACCAATCAATTAGAGTAGTTGATCAGAAATGGCAAAGCTAGTCTCGGTCATCTGATCCAAGGAGGGGGAGAAATACTCCCTCTCATTCTCACTCAAACTAGGGACATTGCATTCAATTGAGCTCTAGAGAGTGAAAGCAAGCTTCTCGAAGTTTCCAAAGCCATTTCCAAGCCTTCTCAATTTTTCCTTCTCGATTTTGCTCAAGCTGAAATAGGGGAGGTAATTCCAAACTCTAATTCACCTAATTCTCCACCAAACCCAAATTCACTTTGCAAGCACCATCAAGGGACCTAATCGAGCTCACCCAAGGTGTTACCCAAGTCTCAACACTGTGGGAAGGGGAACTTTGATCAAAGCGATTTCCATTGAAGGGGAGCTTGATCAACCAAAACATCCACTTCAAATCAAGGCTTGATACTTTCAACAGGGCTTCATCTCCACTATACGAAGCTACCTCCTCCATTAGAAGCGCCAGTGATAGCCTCCGATGAGGTATTGTTCAAAACTGATCCTAAGTTAAAAAATGCTTCATCCTTTATGAAGGGAATTGTAATCCCATTAGATCTTAGCCGTTGGATCTCTTACTTGTGCTCCTCCAAAGATGTGGGGTAAATCCTAGCCTAATCTGAGCTCAGGTGAGCTCGAATCAAGCAGTGGAGGACGGACGACCTTCGTCTCCTGCAACTTAGGAATGAATCATGAGCCATCCCACATGTTTCAGATGGATGACCATGATTTAATCATATTAGATCTCTATTTAAACCCTATAGAACCATAAGATTAATCCTGGCCATTCGATCCTTGATCGGACGGCCCAGGCGAAAGCACGTCCCACTGCCACTGACATGTAGCATGATTTGACAACTTAAATAACTAATCCCATCACGCCATGTGGAAACGGCATCACATCAGTAGTCCACGTGGCACTGACGTGATTAGTTAATTAATCAGGCTATTTTAATTATCCATTAATCATAAAAACTTCATAAAATCAGAATTAAATGTAGAAAAATTTAAAAATATAAATGATGGCTCATTTTAAAGGTATTTTAGAGGGGAATCCAATAAAATTATTTCTAATTGATTTTAAATAGTGAATTTTCCTTAATTAGGGTTTAATTAAAAATTTAATTACCTTAATTACTCTCTAATTACTTAATTAATTAATTCCAAATTTCTCAGGCATGTTTAGGAGGACTTCTGCATCCCTTAATTTTCTTGGAATTTATTAATAAGTTAATTAGGATAATTAATTAATGAACCCCTAATCACCCCCTCTATGTAATTAAGAGTAATTAAGCATATGAACTGTGATTTAATCCATTAATTAAGATAATTAAACATTATTTAAATAAGGAGGAGGTTTATGGAATGGGTTTGGGATCCCTAAACCCCCTTTCTTCCTTAATCCAAACATAATTAAATTAATCCACTAATGATCTACTTAATTAGTCTAATCAAACTTTCAAAACTAGTCTGGAGTTAATCAATCTCTTGCTGGGTAGATCTTTAGGTGTTCAAAAGCCTAAGGTAAGTTTGAGAAAATCATATCCAATTCACATGTGTGGGAAGGTTATGAAAGTACTTAATGAAAACCCTTTAGCTTAATTAATCAATAATTATGAGCCAATTGCATTAGGCCCCTTTATTTTTTAGGTGCATTGCTAATTTAATTTCTATGTGGTTGCATATCATGTGTTGGCTCATAATTATTTGGATAATTATGTTAAAGTGGTATTGGTAAGGTGTAATTAATGGACTTAATTTATACCTTAACCTAAACAAAATATAAAATCAACTTAATTGTTCTAAAAATTAAACTAAATCAATTCACACATGTGGGAAATGGGTTAGGACCAACAAACTCTCAATCACAAATCATTTAAAAATCAAATCCAAAAGTTAAAAATCTCCTTAAACAATTTTGATTCACTTTAAATGATCTTATTTCATAGGATTGTCTTTAGGAATTAATTAGGGTGAATGAAGTCATATGCTTACATCACTTTATTTCTTTTCAAGCATGCTAAATGTTATTTGCCACATGAAGTCATGCATCCATATCTTTTAATCAATTAAATAAAATATTTCCGTTTATGTCAAATTGCATATTTTGGCTAAAGATTAATAATATGAGTGGCTCTTATCACTATTAATGCAAAAAATGTTTTCAAAACTCATAAATAAAAGATTATAAATGAAGTGATCCTACTTGTAAGCACTTATAAGCTTGCATGTGATTATAACATAAGATGTGTTTTATATTAATTTCCTTTTCTTTTCTTAACATGGACTTGTATAGGATTTGCAAACTGTATAGTTCATTTGAAAAGAACATAACACTTGCTTAAATCTATTCTTACACACTCCCATGTTATGAGTTGAGAAGGATCTTCACATTACACATGTAAATTATACAACCAAGTCAAAATCAAACAAAAATCTTTTGCATGATCCTTCATCCGTTTGTTTGTTTTTGTACATTTTCATGTATTTAAGAAAAGTGGTATATTAGTCTGGACATCCCGGGGTTGCGAGGCTTTAAGTAGCCCAAAGTAGGTCTTGTATCTTACACCCTTGGTGTAGAAAACAATGGCATCATACTCACTTATGTCTTTATACATGTGAATGTGCATTATGTTAATGGATAAAGAATCTCTCCTTTCTACATAATAAGAACATGCATTCATGGAACTTCTAAATTTCCAAATCATATATCTTAGCATTCATCATCAAGGGGTGCTAAAATTTGCATTGCATGTATAGCTATGCTTAGGATTTATTCATATGCATGGTATACATGTTGGAAAGAAATAAATGTTTGTGTGTTATGTGATAGTAATTCACCTTAATTAATCCTAAGATGCTGTTCTTATTTGAATAAAACTATTTAGAGCAAATCTAAACTTAGGGTTAATTAAATCACATAATAAAACATTCACTAAAGAAAAATTATTAATGAATCTACCTTAGAAATTACTTAAGGTAGGGATGAAAGAGAAGTTCTCTTCTCTTTTCTTTTCTTTACAACATTTAGTAACTAAGTATAGGTTCATTCAAACTAAATCAAATCATCAAATAAAATTAACCAATCAACTAAATCACTTAAATAAAACCTCCCTCTCAGTTGAATCCTTCACACTTAGAAAATTTCAAACCTTAATGCTTACCTAAGACATACCACACAAGCCTTAAATAGGCACACACATTAGGCTAAGTAATCATTTCTAGCTCTATGTTAGGGCGGTGCATGGTTTGATGCCTGATTTTATTTTATGATGTAATATTTTTAGACTGGATGTTAAGGTGCATGTGTGTAGACTAGATGATAGGACGATCTTAGTCTAATCATGTCTTCTGTAGGGATTATTATGGGACACTGTAATAAAAATATAAATACTTTTGTTGTTCAGGTTGCCTATACCCCTAAGCATAATCCAAATTAGGACAAGTGGACTTGGTCACCCATGTGTGGGGTGCTAAGTCAAAATTATTCACATAATTTCTTGAGATTGTGTGGTATGTTTAGCTAATCTCTATTTTATAGGTTTAGTTAGATTTATCTTTTTCCATTTTGATGTAAATTTTATAATTAAAATTTGGAATGAATGTTATGGGGTAACTAAAGTGAACATTGGTTATAAGACCATGTCTTATGTACCATGTGAAGCCTTGGAGCAAAATACAACCCAAGTCAAATCAAAGGAAGAAAGGAATGAAGAAAGAAAGAAAGGAAGAAAGAAAGAAAGGGAGAAATAAAGAAATGAAGAAAGAAGACCCCCATAACATGAATTCCTTTTAATTGTAATTATGCATTTGTAATCCAGGTTGTATAAGGGTAGAGCTCGGCTACCCATGTTTCTTTTCGGGTTGTGCTATGGTACTTGACCACATCAACCTCTTATTCTTTTATGTTAGCTTTATAAAATTGCTTGATGTTTGTTGGTCTTGTGCATTAAGATGGCATGATTTTCTTAGTTTCTTAATTTTTTGGTGATTGTTGAATGGCCTGGATGCGATTAGACTCTTAGGAAAAAATAAATTTTCTATTCAATTAATCAACTCAAAATTAAATTAAACAACTCATAACTTCACTTAAAGCCCAGGATATAAATCAAGATAATAAAAGATTTAGCAACCCCTTTGCTGGATGTTGTATATCTCACATCATGCATAAATCATATTGCTTCACTCTTTCTAATGGAGGGCTTCCATATTTGCCAGAGAAAATGGCTTGACCTTTGAGATCCATGGTGAAAACACACCTCCTTCTTGTTGATTTTAGCCCATAACTAATCTTCTCATGCATTAGGAATATGAAGTCCCATAGCCTGTGTCAAATTAATTATCCAAAAATCAAAATTAAACTTAACAAAATTTGCATTAGATTTTGGTCATTATTAATGCCTACATTATCTAGTCTCTTAGGGAGTGTGTTTAAGGACTTAGTCTCCTTTCTAAATAAGCAACAACCTGACTATCTTGCAAAGCATAAGACTTGCCTACATGTATTTAAAATTATAGGAGGAGTTAGTTGGCAGCCACCCCCAAGCGGTTGTAAGTCCAACAATCGAGTGGTTTATCCTCTCTTGTGGAGGTAAACCATATACCCATTTTTTTCTTAGATTTAGGTCATGCTTAGGCCCTGACCAAAAATCCCTAGATTTAGGATCTGAGGTCGCTATTTCTCTTTGCGGGCTACAAGCATAAATCCTCACCTCTTAGGCATTTCCATGATATTGTGTTGTGAAATTGTAATCCCTAAATTTCTAATAAAAATTTAACTCAAATATATAATCCTCTTCAAATTTCAAAAATATAAAGCCCAACCATAAGATAGTTTGAGATGCTTACTAGGTTTCCTAATTTCATGAGCATCCCTACTCATCTCCCTTTGGTTTCAATAATAACTCCCTCCTTTTGATCAATCCCACTTGACTTTCCAAAAATAACCAATTTGTTGATAATTTTATCTTTGAAATCTTTAGAGATAATGATCATTTACCTTAATCGAGAGTATTCTTAAGAAATCTTATTCCTTAAGATGTAATTAACTATTGGGGCTTGCCTCCATAGGGAACTTAATGAACCTGGTTTAAAATAAACCATACTTTACTTTTTCATGTAAAGTAGGGGAAGAATCTCTGGTACATTCGAAGACCCATTGTCCTTAGGAGTCTTTATTAGGTGATTAGGTCCATTGTAGGATGGTGACTTCTGTCTCTCAAGATAATACATCATTTCTCAATGTCGTACTTGATCATCCTAATAAGTACATCTAGATCTACATGGTGTCCCAATAAATACACAATATATATTTATTTTTAATAACCACCATAATATCCTTCATACTTAGAGAATGATAACTCTAAAGCATAGTTAGAATATACCACACAAGCCTTACTACACACACACATTACATTAAGTCACCACTTCTAATATAATATTAGGGCGGTGCATGGTTTGATGTATGTTTATTTTATGATGTATAATTGTAGACTGGATGTTAGGGTGTATGCCTTGTAGACTGGATGTTAGGGTGTATAACTTATAGACTGGTTGTTAGGCTGTGATTAGCCTAATCATGTTTTTTGTAGGAGATTGTGCCCAACCATTGGATAGTTTAGGATGCTCGCTAGGCTTCCTAGTATCATGAGCATCCCCTGCTCATTTCCTTTTAGCTTCGATAATAAGTCTCTTCTTTTGATTTATCCCACTTGATTTTCCAAACATAGCCAATTTATTGATAGTCCTATCTTAAAAATCTTTGGTAACAATAATTGCCTACTTTAAACGAGAGTATTCCTAAGGAACTCACCTTCCTTAGGATGTAATTACTATGGGGCTTATGGAAAATTAGAACTCAATTTAAATAAACCTACTTTATTCATATAAGTAGGAAAAAATCTCTAGTATATTTGAAGACCCATCATGCCTTAAGAGTCCTTGTTAGGTGATTAGGTCCTTTATAGGGTAGTGATTTATATCTTTTGAGATAGTGCACTATTCCTTAATATCATACTCGATCATCTCAATAAGTACACCCTCAGATCTACGTGGTATCCCCCCATATACACATAAACGTCCCAAAAATAAACACCACAATAACCTATATTATATGTCATATCCCCTAGGATAGAGCCTTAGTTAAGCATAACTTTAATTATACTTAGAGAGTCATAGTAAGTTAGGAAGTGTCAACTTGACCCATACATGATTATAAGTCCAAAGCGTGTAGCTCGATTATGTATAAGTAAGTTATCTCATCTTTTTTTTCAAATAAATATTTCTTGACTTATGTAGAGATCACAAGTCTGGCATCCATTCCGCCTTTTTCTTAGAAATCATTTATCTAAGATATCCTCAATTTTTCTATTTTTATTTTATGCCATTATGGGAAAAATTTTGTGGCACCATGTAGACTTTAGAAATTTCTTATTTAGGTAATCAAATTCATCACTAAGGAATAAACATATTATCTTGAGAGATAAACATGTTATCCTATAATGGACTTGATTACTTAAATAAGGATGCTTAAGGTTAATTGGTCTTCTTAATGTTCTAGAGATTCTACCCTTGAATTATATGGAAAAGTAGGATAAGGTTTATTTTATACTCAGATCGCAATTCTCTATATGGGCAAATATTTACAGTTAATTATATTTTAGAAATGAATATCTCTTCATAAGAATACTCTTGATTAAAGAAATAGACTATTATTTCTATGGATTTCAAAATTGGTTCCAAAGGATGGTTAAATTAGAATGTCAAAAGGGAACACTTCAAAGAGGGAAGAAGTCTTTTCAAGGCCAATTGGGATAAAGTAATAAATGCCTAATAGGCATTTCAACTATCCTACCATTGGGCTTTATGATTTTGAGATAAATTTATTAAGATTTGAGTTAATGTTCTATTAGAAATCAAGGTCTTACATTCTAATAACATAAGACTACAAAAATGCCTAGGGTTGAAGACTTATTCCTAGAAGGATGCTTCAGAACCAAAGTCTTCAAGTGCTTTTAACACAAGTCAGAGGCTCAACCTAATTCCACTTTTTGGAAATCATTGACTCTTTCTCTCACTTGAGGAAAGGAACCTATCATTGACTCTTCTGGACTTATCACCCACTAGGAAGGGTTGCTAGCTAACACCACCTAATCAAATTTTTAAATTCATGATGTCAGTCTTATGTATGCAAGATGGCTGGGCTGTTATATTTTAAGAAAAAATTTAAGAGCCTAAACTCACTCCATAATCCTTAAGATCATGTTAGGTATGATATACACCTAACTAATGTAATATGTTTCAGCTTTTAAATATTTTAACTCATAATTCATTTAAGGACTCTAGGGTATGCAATTTATTCCAACAATGAGATGTAGTTAGAAACGGTTGGGGGCCAAATCAAAATAAGAAGGCACACTTCCCCAAGAAGGTGGTCATCCTCAAATGTTAAATATCCTTTATATGCAATGGGTGAAGTGCCCAATTCAAGAATTTTAAATAATATGCCAGTATGAATCACAAAAGCTAATTGTTTCTACTTATTTTTAAGTTTCACCTAAGGATTTAATTTATGTATGAAGTTTTGAATTTATTTATTTTTGTTTATGTTATTTATATTTAAGTTGGGTAGAAAATTTAACTTTTCTAAGAGCCTAAAGTCCAAGCATCCATCATAGAAAACACACCACATAAAGAATCCTACAAAATCAGATAATTTTTATTGCACCCAAAATGAATTACACTAATTTAATTGATAAGAATAGGTTATGGTCAGGTACTATTGTACACCCTAAAAGAAAAAAAATGGCCAGCTGATTTTTGCCCTTATATAGCCTGCCATAGAACAAAAATTCTAAATCTAGAGGTCTTTTTCTATGATCATCTTCTCTTTAGGGATCTCCACGGGCTTCAAAGGGACCACTAACCAATAGAGTTAGCTCTTGCTATTCCTAAACCCCAAAGATCTTAACCTAACTATTAAGCTCAAATTACATTTAAAATTATGAAGTACATTTCTAAATCTTGCAAAATAGATATTAGGAAATACACACAACACACCACATTTATATTTACAAACATATGGGCTTAGCATTAGTTGCTTGCCAAGCCCATCTATTCTATTGGGCTATGCTTAGGGACTTAAGCATACTTGCATGTAAATAATATTTATATATATTTTATTACAATAGTCCCTTTTTGCACAACCCCCTTACATAAAATGGCTAAAAAGAACATCCTAGCATCCAGACTAGTGGACAAATAATCCTAGCCATCCAGTCTAAAATAATACACCAAAAATAAGAAAAATATTTCACATCACATCAAAGAATATCATAAATTGAGCTAACCTAAGTCTAGGGTCGGTGACCTAATAGCTTAGTATGTGAAAGAGAGATTTGTGTGGTAAGACTTTGCTAGGCATTTTAGGTTCAAAATTCAATTTAGGTTTTCAAAAGTTGGTTTAATTTAATTTTGAGATTTTCACTTTTATAATTTCACTTCATAGGAATGTGTCATTGTTAAACCAGAAGTTTTAGGTATCAAAACCTCCTTTAGACCAGCCCTACAACCTTGGGTGTCCAGACTATATACCATATGTTTGGTAGATATGAGAAAGTTTGTCTTCATTCTTTTAATTTTTTTTAATCTTAAAATGTATTCAATTTATTTTTAGGTGGTACTACTTTAAGTAATTTAGTTGATTTATGATTTTATTTCTATTTTTAATTTCATTTTATGTTGAAGTGGAGTTTATGTTTTCAAGAATAAAGAATAAAATAAATTTTATTTTGGGTGGAACCCATTTTATTCAACATCCTAAATCCTAATAGAATGAAGTATTTTCCCTAAGGTAAAGATTCATTCTAAATTTATTTGAGTTTGATTTAATTTGATAAATACTTTAGTTTTATTTAGAAATTTGATTAAAGTTCATTCTTCATTTCAATTCTTTTGATTTGATTAAAACATTACTTGATTGTGTTTATAATTAATTTATTTATACTCTTTGATTGAGATTTACTATGTTTCCTTAAATATTAGTTAGAAAGTTAATGTTCATATTCTATGAATTTAGTCGATTTAGTTTTCATTTTAAGTTTGATTTTAATTCATTTATATTTGATGTTGTTCAGTTTATGTTTTATAGTTTTATTTCATGTTTAATCTTTTTGATTTTGTTTATTATTAATTTAATTTTGTTAATTTTTATTAATTTGATTATTTAATTTAGATTGATCTTGTTTATTCATTACATGACTATTTATGTTCATGTTTATTTTATTAATGTTTATTGTTTTAAAGAACTTATTTAACTTAAGTTAATATCTTACTTAATTTGTTTGATTTTGTTTAGTTTTATTTATTTATTTTATTAGTATTATGGAATTGAATAAGTTGATTTGATTTATTTCTCTTTTATGTTGTTATATATTGAATTCAATTTATTCATGTTTAATTTCATGTTCTTTTCTATTTAACTAAATCTATAATATGAGTTTAATTTGTGCATCAAAATTACCTAACTTTATCTTTTGCTAAGCGACTACAAGATTGTGGACTATCATAGCACCTAACTATGTTTAAGAGTCAGTGTATACTAGGGTTAACTCATGTGACCTAATGACTTACCAAGAAAAGTCATTTATAAATTTTAGTTTCTCAAGGCATATTACTTTATAGTGAATCAAAGTTATAGACTTTTGACTAATTGAGCTATTTAATTGATCATATCAGTTGTGATTCTAATTAAAAGATCAATACTATCAAATGAATCATTATCTAATAATAATATAATAATCATAATTAGTCTTGGTTCTAATTATATGTATTCTAACCTAAAATGCCAACATCACATTGTGCATTTGCAAATGCAACAATACAATAAAAATAGTTATAAATATCAAGTATCATATATAGGATTCTACTATCCAATTGGGATATAGGTTGTGAACTCTAGAGAAAATATTAAAGTCATTGAGAGTGTAAGGTAGAGTTGAATAGAAAATATTTATTCACAAAAGAAATGAGTGGGACCATGTATAGGAGTATACTTAGAATCCAATGGTGCTTGATCATAACGTATGATTGAACATCAAAATGACTTTATCAAACTAGTATGAATCAATCAGGTAAAATTTGAATAAAACTATTATTGGTCAAACAATTTGAGCCCAATGGTTCAAAAATGATGGCGACGGGTCAGCCTTCTCATTCAATGTCATAGTCTAAGATACGGGTCGAAATAATCAATTGAGCTGCTCCTTGCCTCTCGAGTCTTCCCAGCTTCTTAGACTAGACTACTAAAGTAAAATGAAATGGAATTTGATCTAATGGAAAGCCATGTTCATCAAAGGGACTTAGCATAGTCATACGAATGTGACCATACTATAAACGGACTAAATCATTATGTACATGATTAGTCTATGGGATTTGCTCAATCAAGTATGATTGAGGGCATAAATAGAGTGTCGATTGAGAGAAATACACCATTTTAAGAAGAATACTTAGCCAAAGAGCTTGGCTAAGCATTGAAAAGTTGGTAAACAATACAATACCATGCAATAGAATTGAATTATGAGAATGATCAATATGCATGAAGTTGATAATGCAAATTATCAAAATGATCTAAAAAATAATCAAAGTCATAAGATGTTGTGTAAAGTAATCTTAGAATATGTGTTTGCCACCAAACTAGCTACCTACCCAAATAGCCAACTTATGTGAACAAATATTAGCCAAAATAGAATCAATTGATATATTTGACTCTATAAGCAACAATTAAGTTGAAATTAAAATCAATTATACTACTAGTGAATTGGATGCACGTTCCAAAATGCAAAAACATTTCAAAGAAAACACGCGTGCGCACACACATACTTCGTTATACTATTTTTGCTCTAGATGTTCCTTAACATATTCATTTGAAATCATGGCCAAATAAATGATGACATTAATAAGGGAATTACTGAAACTTAAAATAAAATAGTCCCTATTAGATTAACACTTAATTAAATAATTTAATTACATATTATTATTATTATTATTATTATTGTTGTTGTTGTTGTTGTTGTTGTTGTTGTTGTTGTTGTTGTTATGTTGTTATTATATATAACTATGAAAATTACGTAATTTTATATGGAGTGTGGCTATATGTGTCAAATGAATTTTAAATATTTATATGGAGTGTGGGTAGGCCTTACAAGGGGAAAAATAGTAATTTTCCATTATTAAGATTTTTATCAAAAAAGTTTAAAAAAAATATCTTTAATGTTGTAAACTATAAAAAGTTATACAAATTTTTTTGAAGCTGATCAAATTATCAATAAGCTACATAAAATTTTTGAAATATTCTGAGTATTTTAAACAAAATTTTAAAATTCAAAATTAGCTAACATATCTTTCCTAAATTGGTTTAAGTAACATAAATATATTGAAAAATTATTAAAATTTTTATAATAGCTTGCATTCATATCAAAAATATATTGAGGTTTTCTCATAAATTTTTGCTCTTATTAAAGTATTTTATAAATGTAAAATCTCTTATATCTCACTATAAATTAGATAAATATATCAAAATGTTTAAAAATTATAAAAGATTTTATATTAATATGAATTCACATTAATAATATTTTCTAAATTTGTTTCATTTTTAGATTTATAGTTTAATTATTATTCTTTTAAATAATGAAAAAATTTCATAGAAAACTTTTAATTTCTATTATATGCTTCTAGGTGCCTCCAAAATTTTATAGATGGTTCTTAATACTAGTTAAGATCTCCCCAAAAAACATGAAAATTTTTTTAATTGATTTAACAATTTACATAATTAAAATAGAGAAAATTTTCATATGAATATTTACGTTTTGACATTTTTCTTAGATTCCTCATATCAAATAATACGTATGATAATAATTTCATTTCAATTACATTAATGGACCATCTTTAAAAAAATTAAAAAGAAAATGTTTAAGAATACTTAAAGGTTGGACTATTGTGTGGCCTAGTATGTTCTAGACCACTAGGTTCTACTTAAAATAATTCTAATGTTCACAAGATCATCTTTTTTCTCTCACCTAGCTGTGTTATTAAATTCAGGTTGGTCTTACCCTAACCCATTAAAAATTCTCATTCTACAACCCTTCCTCAATAAAATCCTTCACTAGAAAGCTTAAGGGAGGGGTGAGGAGTCGAACGCATGGTTAAACAAGCTATGCCACAACCTATAGTGTCAAGAAGATAAAAGCCATGAAGAATGTAAGGATCACTTTCAACCCATGCTTGGTGATATTACCTTGAGTTGTAAGGATTAGAAAAAAAAGATGATTTGGAATGCTTTATGAGCTAAGATGCAAGTGAACCTCTACTAGAATTGAGCTATGACACAATAGATGAATGGCTTGATAAATCTTTGATCACCTTCAACCATGCTTGGTGGCATAGCTAGTTCAGTAGACTAGGAAGACTGGGGAATGACTAGAAAGGCATCTTTGAGCTCATAAAACATGAACATCTCCTCAGCCTCTTTATGGAGTTGTTCTCTATATAATGCCATGAGACCCAAACTTATTTATGGCTAACCATGGTTATGCTCTAGTTATCCTAAAACCTAGTGCAATTTGTTGTTATGGAGAGAGTCATAGAGAGTTCAGGAGCAGAGCTTGAGGTCTATGATAGGCATGAAGTGGTCAAAAAAATTTAGACCAAATATTTTGATTGTTAAGCTCATTCAATGCAAATTGACTTGTTAACCTCTCTATTATCTTATGAAATAAGAGTGTGTAATTGTTCATGATAGTGGAGAATCATGGGTTTTATGGATTTTTGAAAAAACTCAAAGATTTGGGGAACATGAATTTAATTTTTCATTAGGTAAGGGGTTACTTTGTGCTATTTGGAGTGATCAAATCAATTTGGGTTGAACTATACAAATATTTTAAGAGCCATTTCTAAAATCACTAGCAAGGGTTTGATGTGATTCAATTATTTGGACTTAATTTCATGATAAACATAGATATTCTCATTTTGGCCTAAAACTGGACCCCCATTGTCCCATTTTGTCAAATTGCCTACCTTAAAGAGGCCAATTTCATGTGGGTTGAACTATGCATTTGTTAATAACGTAAATATTCTCACTAGCTACATTAACTCTTGAGAATTTCAATACATCCTATTATTAGTTTAATTTAATAAACCTCTAAGGATATGTGTTTGAATTAATAGATGAAAGTACTTTATTTGACCAATTAGGTTTGGGCCAAGTATTTATTGGGCCATTTGATATTTCCAACAGGTTTAGAGCATTTAGGAGAACTAATCAACCCAATATATTTGAAATTTAAGACCAATTTGGTTATATCAGTCTAATTATGTCAATTTTGGTCAAGTATAATTGGCCCAATTATAGAATTAGTATTTTCATTAGAATATTTTTATTATATAAATACATTCATAGCTAACTTGAACTAGCTAATGAGAATTCCATGGAGTTTTGGATTAATTTTGAGCCCGCAGTTGACCTCGATTGGACTATGTTTAACTTTCTGTGGTCATCTAGTCAACCAAGAATTTGTTTAGGGGTTTTAGTTACAATTTGTTTATAACCACACTATGTTAAACTTAAGTATATCTAGAGTCATTGTCCAAATTGGCTAAGTGGGGGTAGTCACTTGGTTATAATTAAATATGGGATAAGGGTAGGTGGGTACTTTTAACTTAAGTATAGGTCAAACCTTTTCAATTAGTTTTAAGGATTGGCAAGCTAATCCTCGAGTCCCATGATCAATTATATAAATAAGTGAATCAATAAGGTAGATTATTTATTTAAAATCAACACTTACATTTACTATGGAATGGTTAAACCTAACAAGTGAAAAAGGCCTACCTAAAGACAATCTAATGTTAAACTTATAATATAGGAAAGGTTTGCAAGAAACACTCCAACATGGGTTCCTCCAAAAAGACTACTAAGACCCACCTAATGGGATAATGGTGTAGCACAAGCACAAGACCCCATGATAAGAATGATAACAAAGGCCATGAAGACTAATTATGGCGATCCCATCTCAAGAAGTAAGAGTGTCATTGATCACTCCAAAAAAAACACCTTTAAAGTTGCACTCCACAATCTTTGTGGGATGGGTAAGAGTATGTTTTTTCATGAGGCAGATAGGGATATATTCAACTAGATTTCCCCTAACATTTAGGTTAAGATTTATTTTGATATGGGTTCTACTTTGTATGGATGCAAGCCTCCATAATTAATTACCCCTCTTACTTAGTAAGAGAGAACTCTTGATTAAGGTTGGAAATAGACATATCTTTCTGATATGCATTGGTGTCCTAGAGGTGTGTGTGGCATAGATGACTGTAGAAAATAAGAGTTTAATCTGGTCAAGATCCCATGGTTCCGTCATCCTAGGATTACATTATTCCACCCTACCAATATCAAAGGGACATAGTCATAATGTCCAAAGAATTTGATTAACAGCCATTGGTTGCTTCATTTCAGGTATCTCGAATAGACTTAGAATTTTAGTGTAAATGGTGCAAAAGTGTTCAAGTGATGAACAAATTATAAAGTGTTCCCATAGAGAATGTGTAGATGTTCACTTTATGAATGAGTATAAGGCTGGGCTTACATCCATTTGGACTTCAACATTAGGGTTTTTGCATGAATTTGTTTATGTGGCGAACAGATTATGGGGTGTTTGCATGGCTAATGAATAGGAGGCTGTTATAGCCCATTGGAATGTCAAAATTAGGGTTATCCACATACAGACATATATGAATTTGTTCGCATGTCTAACGAATTATTGGGTGTTTGCATGGAGAACAATTACATGTTTTCATTATGAACGAATAAAAGGCTGAGCTTATAACCCTTCGAAATGCCAAAATTAGGGTTGTCCACATGGTGGATGGATATGAATTTGTTTACGTGGTGAATGGATTATGGGTATTCACATGGTGATTGAGTAGATGTTAATATGATGAATGAATAAGAGGATGGGCTTACACCCCTTTTGAATGCCATATAGATGAATTATACATATTAGGTAGACATAGTTGTATTTGCATAGAAAATGAATAAAAATTTGAATTTTATTAAAAATTGATAAAATTCTTATTTTAGGACCCAACACCTAGACACTAGGATTCAACATTATGACACTATGATAGTGAAGCCCAGTACTTCTGTGGCATGACATGGGATAGATGAACTAGAGGCTCAGCACCTCAGTGTTGTGTATGTAGTGTCGTGGCACAGCCATTATTGGTCATTTGATCATTTGAACAACATTATGGTGCCACTTTATAGCATTACGGTGCTGGTCAAGATTCTTGATAGACATGTAGTGGTTTTAAAGGGAAATGACAACATCATTTTAATGAGTGCCACATGGGTCAGAGCATTGCATTGCTATGTTATTTTTGTGTGCATCAATTATTAAAATTGATTATAATTAAATTTATCTTTTTGCCTGTATAGCAATCGATGGGACGGGTTGACCAGCACCTTGACGCTGCATGTTGGTGCTGCAACATTGAGGCCATGTTTTGCAACATGAGAGGGTAAAGCCTTGGCACTTTGTTTGGGTGCCTAAGCGCTAGACCTGATTTATAAATAGAGGCTTAGGTTGTTGAGGATTTTTAGTCAATGATCCCTTTTCTTAAGGATTTTTTCTCTAGCTATTTCGGCTTTCTAATTTTCACTATTAATCATTCCACTTAGAGGATTTGTAGGCAAGAAGAGGGCATCCAACGATGCCAACCACTTCATCAATGCCAAAGGAGTGCTATCAGCATGCTCTTCTTTACAAGCCCCGATTTTGGAAAGGGGTTTCTAAAATCCCAGTGGCAGCATAGAGGGGATAATCATGGAGCAAAGGTGGATCAAACTATCCTATGATAACAACTCATTCATCATCCTGGTAGTGTGCAAATTCTTCATGAATGCATGGGATGATTAGGATAATAAAGCATATGTTTGGGGAAAGCTGGTGAGTTACGATAATAGTGCTATAAATGCATATTATGGTCTCCCTAATATTGAGTATGATCAATATCTCTCCTACTACAATGATCATCTCGATTTTGATGAGATTATTCTTTTTCTTTGTGGTGAAAATGAAAGCATGCAATGGAAATGGTGGGAGGAAAGGATTATCAACTTTCTTGCTACCAACATAATAGCCACCTCTAAGGGTTGACATTATTTCATTTCTACTGGGCTTATGCTCTTAGGTAACATTAGTGAGGTTACCAAGAACAAGGATATTTTAAATGTTGCTATTCTATCAGGAATGTTATTTTTAATTATATTTGTAATATATTGAAGGGGAGCACTACTATCAGGTACAACCACCCATCTCTTATTTATGGTTTATATGTAGCGACAGGTGTAGTAGGGGGGCTTGATGAGGAGGTACTCCTTTATAAGGTTCCTCTAACGAAGAGGGTGATTGTGGGGTTTGGGAATAGATTTTAGGTGGGAGAGAGTTCACATCCTCCCCTATCAAAATCCCAAACTCCAAGTCCTTGGCCATGCAAGTTCAAGAGATCGACCGCCAGGTCTCAAACTTGCAAAAGAGGGTGGATAATCAATAGTAGGAGATGCTAGAATGCAAATTTGATCATCATATAGATTGATAATAGATGCAGTTCTCCTACATGGCCTAGTTCAACACTGCACTGGTCAACATAATTTAAAATTTTAATCTTGTAGATCTTAGCCAGGTCTCCTTCCCTATAATGTCTCAATATTAGCCCTGTGTACTTACCTCATTACTATCAAGCACAGAAGAGGAGGAATAAGAGGAAGAGGAGGGTGGTAATGAGTATGACTACTAGCTTTCCCCCCATTTGTATTATTTCCCTTCACATTTTTATTTATAATTAATTATTTTTTTAAAGAAATAAAATTCTATTTTTATTATCTTTGTGGTGTATGCTTGTATATTTTTGTCTCTATTGACGTTGAAGGAAAAAAAGGATAAAATTAAAAATTTTCAAACACTTAAAAAAAGTCACATTAGGATATAGTGTCATGGCGCTGATATGCCAGAGCCTCGATGCTAGAGATAGATTGATGAACCCAAGAGACGGTGCCACAGCAATGTCCTGTAATATTGCAACACACTGGGATATTATTTTCTCTATAGTAGAAAATTTTCTAAGTTTCTTTTCACATGTAGTAAGGAGACACATCATTGCGGCACTGTTCTTATAGCACCACAGTGCTATGGGACTTTATTTCTTTTTGATCAAAATGTTCTTAGTCATATTTTGAGTGATAGGTGGGTATGGCACCATGACGCTGATGCTATGGCATCGTGGTTCTATGGGATTCTATTAGAGCGCTGCTGACACTAATTCTTAAGTCCTACAACATCTCTTTCATAATATGAATACCCGAGAGCACGGTGCCGATATCTAGCACCTTGGTGCTATAAGCTAAATTTTAAATTTTAAATATGAATCTTTTAAATTTTTAAGAAATTTCAGCAACATTTTGCTTTAACAGTGCTAGATTTTAAAATTGTATTGTGTGGAGCACTCTTCTCCCTTATTCTGGATCTAAGATCAATGGAGGGGAGGGATTTTGTCTCGTGCTAGAATATAATTTCAACACAGAGGTCTTGAAATCTCTAAGTTTTCTACACTCAATCAAAGATCAACAGTGCAATTTTTGTTAAACTAGTAAGCAAAATCATTAACATTACCATTGCTGGTTCCAAGTCCGGATGCAAAAAGTAGAGGGTTGCGTTTGGTAGTCGACAGCTAGCATAAAATTTATCAAAATAATTATGACATGAATCCTTTAAATCATTGTGTTAATGCTAGGGCATCCCCGAAGTAACTCAGTATGGTTGAATGCTGAAACATGTCCTAGAGTCTACGCGGGTGCAAAAATAAGCAAGGGTTCCCACATTATGGACGGATGCGGGCAAAGAAGTTAGTCCATGAAACTTGAATTAGGTTAGGATCTTGGAATATAGGTACTCTTACAGGTAAATTAATGGAATTAATAGATATTATGGTTCATAGAAAGATAAATATTTTATGTGTTCAAGAAACTAAATGGGTTGGTGAGAAGGCCAAGGAGATTGATAGTTTAGGTTTTAAAATTTGGTATTAGGTAAAAGTCAACTAGAAATGGTGTAGGTGTGATTATAGATAAAAGTTTGAAGGATAATGTTATAAGTATTAATAGATGGGATAAAATTATAGCTTTAAAGATTATTGTTGATACTAAGATTATCAATGTTATAAGTGTCTATGCCTCAAGTAGGTTTGGAGGTAAGCTCAAAAGAAAATTTTGGAATGAATTAGGGATTAATAAAAAGATACCTCTTGAAGAAAATATTTATTGGGGAGATTTAAATGAACATGTTGGTAGAGTGGTAGAAGATTTTAAAAGTATTCATGGTGGTTATGGATTTGGAGTGACTAATGAAGAAGGTAGGACTATATTAGATTTTGCTTTAGCTTATGATTTTGTAGTTGCTAATTCTTTATTTAAGAAAAGAGATAAATATTATTACTTATAAAATGGATCTAGTAAAATTGATTATTTTTTGATAAGAAAAATAGATCGCTTTAGATTGTAAAGATTGTAAGGTCATTCCAAGTGAAATTTTAAGTACCCAACATCTAATTATTAGTTTTAGATTTTAAGATGAAAGGTTGTAAGAGAAAAAATAAATTAAATTATTATCCTAGGATTAGATGGGGACACTTAAAGAACACAAATAAAAATATTTTTAAGAGCAAGCTACAAGAAATTAGAATTTGGGATGCTCATAAGGAAGCTAACATTATGTGGGAAATATCAAGTGAAATTAAGTAAGTTGCTAAAGATGTGCTTGGAGAATCAAAAGGAAAAACTTCTTTTAATAAGAATAGTTGATGGTGGAGTCAGAGTGTTCAAGAAAAGATAAGAAATAAGAAGCATTGTTATAAAACTTGGTTTAGATGTAAAACCTCAGAGAATTGGGAAAGATATTAAGTGGCTGAGAGGTTCTGTGGTGCAAAAAAAAATTTATCTTTAGTGATTTATACAATAGATTAGATAACAAAGAAGGTGAAAGATGTATGTATAAGTTAGCCAACCAAAGAGATAGAGAAGTAAAGACATAGTTCAAGTGAGGGGTATTAAGGATGAAAATAATAAAGTGCTTTTTTAGAAAAAAGATATTGAAAATAGGTGGATGAGGTATTTTAATAAACATTTCAATGAAGGATCTGAAAGTACAATTGATTTTAGCAGCTTTAATATCCTAAACAAAATAGAATTTCATTTTATCATTTATTAGTAAATGAAGTTAGTGACTTTAAAGAAAATGAAATGTGGAAAAGCAAGGACCGATAATATTCCAATAGAAGTGTGGAAATGTTTAGAGATCAAGGAATTTCTTAGCTTACAAATCTTTTAATGTTATTTTAAAGACTAAAAGATGCTAGATGAGTGGAGAAAGAGTTTGTTGGTTCCTATATTTAAGAATAAAGTGATGCACAAGAGTGTGCAAATTATAGAGGAATTAAGTTAATGTGCCGCATACATTAAATTATGGGAGAGTAATTGAGCATATGATGATGTGAAAAGTTTCTCACCAACTTGGTTTCATGCCGTAGATCTACTATGGATGCTATACATTTGTTAAGAGGTTTGATGGAGAAGCAGAGAAAGTAAGAAGGATCTACATATGATATTTATTGATTTAGAGAAAGCTTATGATAAAGTCTCAAGAGATGTTCTTTGGAGAGTTCTAAAGAAAGGAGTTAATATTGGTTATATTCAAGTCATTAAGGATATGTATACTAGAGCTATTACTTGTGTCCAAACACAACGAGGATTAACAAAATATTTTCCTATTTCAGTTGGATTACATCAAGGATCAACATTAAGCCCATATATTTTTTACTTTAGTTATGGATGTTCTTACAAGGCATTTACAAGAAGATGTACCTTGGTGTATGCTTTTTACTGATGACATTCTTCTTGTTGATAAGACTAGAGAGGGAGTCCAACAGAAACTTGAATTTAGATCTAAAACTGAATATATGGAGTGTAATTTTAGTTGTAGAAGTTTTAGTGGAGTGTTGTCACTTTAGGTGATCAAGTCATTAATAAGAGTGAGCGATTTAGATATTTAGGTTCTATTGTTCAAAATGATGGTGAAATAGATGGAGATGTTATTAGTAGAATTCAAGTTGGATGGTTGAAGTGGAGGAATGCATTTGGCCTATTATGTGATAGAAAAGTTCCACTTAAACTTAAGGGAAAATTTTATAAGATGGTGGTAAGACTAATGACTTATGGTAATGTTGGCCAATAAAAGAGAAGCATAAGACTAAGTTAAGTGTTACAGATGAGGATGCTCGTGGATGAGTGGCTTTACTCTAGAGATAGAATGCAAAATGAGTATGTTCGGGAAAAGTTGAGTAGCTCCAATGGTAGATAAGATTAGGGAGAGTCACCTTAGATGGTTTGGCCACATAAAGCACCGCCTAATGACCCAATTAAGAGTAGATGCATTAGATTTGCCTTATGTTAAGAAAGGTAGAGGTAGTCCTAAAAGACTTGGTTAAGATGTATAAAAATGATCTTAGTTTACTTGAATTAATGAGAATTTGACACATAATAGGACACAATGGAGATGAAGGATTCATGTAGCCAACCCCACCTAGTGGGATTAAGGCTTGTTGTTGTTGTTGTAGTAAGCAAAATCATAAAATATTTACTTGAAGTGAGAAATGGAGAGAAATGTGAGCACCAGTCTAGAGAAAGTGAAGTCAAGTGGAGAAGAAGAACCCTATAGTGAACTACTTACTCATATTTATAGAAGTGGGCTGATAACTATTCCCCTATATACCAAGCAATGCTCACATTGGCATTGTGCCATAATTAGCAGCTTGACCAAAATAGGCACCTTGGTGCCAAGATTAATGAAGTAATCAATTCAATAGCTAAATCAGGAAATTATTTCTTCTATAAGAATAGGGCAGTGCCTCGGCAATATAGCCAAAACAACATTTATTTTATTTTATTTTGTTTTTTATTTTATTTCATTTCTATCGATTTAAACATCCATGTGAAGAAATTCAAGTTTTAAAAAAATGAAGATCTTTTGAATGACTGCCATCATGTTATTCTATGTTTTTTTGCTTATGTTGTAATACTTTTTATCTTGTTAAAATTGTTAAAATAAATCTCTATTTTTGTGCATATTTTTGTTATGTAAGTGAATCTAAGGGTTACAAAATTAAATTTGGGAAGATATTAAGTGTTAATGTTATTACATTTAATTAATTATGATTATTAAATTAGATGACATGGTTGGCTTCCTAAGGAGAAATAGGTGGGATTAGTTATTCCTAGTTAGTGGTTGGCGTCTTCCTCTTACCTATTCCCTACAAATTCTAAATTTGAAATGTGTAACCAATAATAAAACTCTTCTTATACTATCTAATAATTTTTAATGTCATTTTCTAACAAAAATTAAAAGAAGTCTCTCTATTGGTGAAGGCTAGGTTGCTGCCCAAAGCAAGATATGAGATTTCATGATCTTCTACTTAAACTACTTATGTGAGTGATATAGAATTTATCCACTCTATTTTTTTATATAATTATTATTGTGAATTATTTTAAAAATCCTCTAGTATGTATAAAAATAAATTCAATAATTTATTTACAAAATAAAATTGTTTTCTTTACATGTTTTTAGTGGTTAGCAACTTTATGGTTAATCTAACAGTGGCTATTATGGTTGATGTTTAATGGCTTTAAAGTCCATCAAATTTTATAACTTTCTCCATAAATATTCCCAATACAATTTTCCTATATTTTCATTAATTTTTATGGTCATGTTTGAATGATTTCTAAACTTCTATCCACATTAATTGTAAAATTAATGAGTTTGTTTTGCTGTTTGTGTCACGGGTCATGGAAGAATATCTTTAAAAAAATCTACACCTTTCTAAAATTAAATTTTTTTTCAGATAATAGTGAAAATTTTCATTATACAAAATTACTTTTGTTTCAAGTGATTTGGATTTCTAGAGAAAAAAGTCGAATTATTTGAAGTTGGGATTTGAAATTATGATTGTTTATTGTATTGTGTTGTACAGCCCATATCCTTTATATTTCTTTAACACCACATCAAATTAAACTCTATTAGATCCATCCTTACTCTCCTAGATATCTTGGATAGCCTTAATTCACTAATTAAGTCACCTAAGTGGTTGCACATTTCCCACACCATTGTTTTGTATTAGAGCATGGGTTTGGTGAATTAGTTCAGGACACCAAAATAATTATTTATTTGGTGAGATGTTTGTAAAGGAAGAAGTTCATTTTCTTTAAAGCTATTACAATAATTTTGTCAAACTAATTTTCTTTTATTGTATTTTCTTTTTCTTTGCAAATTCTTGTGGTATAGCTTATGTCACCTAGATATCTTAGATAGACTTAATTCACTGCAACACCACCCACACCATTATTTTGTATTAAAGCATGGGTTTAGTGAATTACTTTAGGACACCATAAGAATTATTTATTTGGTAAGATGTTTACAAAGGACAAAGTTGATTTCTATTTAGGATATTACATTTCTTTGGATTTTCTAATTTTCTATTATTGTATTTTATTTTTCTTCAAAACTTCATGTGATACAGCTTATGTTTAAGGCAATTCTATGAACTTAAAACCTAGTGTCAATAGTTTGGCTCTACTAAATCAACCAAACCATTTACCATAAACTTACCTTAACCATATTTGACTTGAGTGGCAACTACATTAATGATGGATTTATCCAATAAATCATTTAGAACTCTAACCTTGATTCAAACTAACATAAGGTACTTACATTGAATAATTCAAGATTTTATGTTAGTTCTAATTCACTTGTTTTATAATAGTTTACTTTGTAATATTGTTTACATTTTGTGAAATCTTTAATTTGTTATTTTGTTTTTCATTTTCATATGTTTCCTTAAAATTTAACAATCATCATTGCATATTTAAAAATTATAAAAAATATTTAGTGTTATATTGTATTTTTAATTTTATCAACATGCCTTCTAAATATAAGAGCCAAAATTAGAAGAACAACTTGAATAGAAGAGTATAAAAGTTTTCCTTAAAAATTGAGGAGAATTTAATATGATTCATGGCTTAGAAATAAACTTAGTGTGGTGAATTATTTTCAGTTCTTCATCTAATCTTTCCAAGAGAAAAAAAAGAAGAACTAAAAATATACAAATAGTTTTTTTGTGTTGGACACCACGTAGATCCGTAGATGTTCTTATTAGGGTGATTGGGTATGACATTGAGGAATGATGTACTATCTCGAGAGACAAAAGTCACCATCCTGCAAATGGATCTAATCTTCTTAATAAGGACTCCTAAGGACTATGGGTCTTCGGATGTACCAGAGATCCTTCCCCTACTTTACTTGGAAAAGTAAAGTAGAGTTTATTTTAAATCGGGTTCATTAAGTTCCCTATGGAGGAAAGCCCCCATAGTTAATTACATCCTAAGGAATGAGATTCCTTAAGAATACTCTCGATTAAGGTAAATGATAATTGTCTCCAATGATTTCAAAGATAGGACTATCAATCTTAGTTTATTTTAGAAGATCAAGTGGGATTGATCAAGAGAGGGAGTTATTATCAAAATTAAAAGGAAGATAAGTAGGGATGCTTATGATACTGGAAGCTTAATAAGCATCCCAAACTATCATATGGTTGGGCTTTATATTTTGAAATTGAAGTGATTTATTTGTTTGAGTTGAATTTTTATTAGAAATCTAGGGCTTATAATTCTACAACACAAGATCATAGAAATGCCTAAGAGGTGAGGATTTATGCCTATAGCCCTCATAAGGAAGTAGCAACCTCTGAATCTAAATTTAAGGAGGTTTGGTGAGGCCAAGCATGACCTAAATCTAAGGCAAAAATGGGTATTTGGTTTGCCTCCACAAGAGAGGATAAACCACCCAATTTTTGGACTTACAACTGCTTAGGGGTGGCCGCCAACTAACTCCTACGATTTTAAATTCATGTAAGCAAGTCATATGATTTTTCAAGATAGCTAGACTGTTGTTTATTTAGAAAGAGATTAAGTCCTTAAACACACTCCTTAAGTGAATAGACCATGTAGGGAATGATTAATGACTTAAATCTAATGCAAATTTTTGTTATATTCATTTTTTGGACAATTCATTTGACACGGGCTTTTGGATTCATATGCCTAATGCATGAGAAATTAGGTTATGGGACAAAATCAATAATAAAGGAGGTGTGTTTCCACCATGGCTCTCAACGATCAAGCCAAATTCCTTGGCAAAGGTGGAAGTCCTCCGTAATAAGAGTGAAACAAGATGTTTTTTTATGTATGATGTGAAAACATATAACATCTAGGTAAGGGGTTGCTAAATCTTTTATCTTACTTTATAACCTAGGCTTTAGGTGAGGTTATGAGTTATTAATTTTTAGTTTTGAGTTGATTAGTTGGATAAAAAATTTATTCTTCCCTAAGAGAAAAATCACTTCCAGGCCATTCATCAAAGCAGGAAAGAAACTAGGAAAATATGTCATCTTAATGCAAAAGCTTAAACAAACATCAAATAATTTATAAAGCTAGCGCAAAAGAATAAAATACCTTTTGTGGTCGAGCTCCATGTTAAAACCCAAAAAATAAATTGGGTAACCAAGCTATACCCTTATACAACCCAGACTACAAATGAATTAATTACAATCAAGAAGGAATTCATGTTATGGGGGTCTTCATTATTCATTTTTTCATTCTTCCTTCTTCTTTCTTCTTTCTTCTTTCATCTTTCTTCTTTTGGATGGTTAGAATGTGGTTGCTCCAAAGGCTTCACATGGTACATAAGGCATAGTCTTATAACCAATATTCATCCTAATCCCCCATAACAATCATTCCAAATCTTAATTGCAAAATTACATGAAAATGGGAAAAGTAAATCTAACTAAAACTTGCAAAATAGAGATTAGCTAAACAAACCACACAATCCCAAGCATGTATATGAATAAATTTGGACTTAGCACCCCACACATGGGTAACCAAGTCCACCTGGCCTATTTTGGATTATGCTTAGGGGTATAAGCAACCCGCATAAAAAAGTATTTATATTTTATTACAATCTTAAGCACAATCCCTGATGATAATAATTAGACTAAGATCGTCCTACCATTTAGTGTATGCACATATGCCCTAACATCCAGACTAAAACATCACATCACAAAATAAAATCAAAAGTCAAACCATGCATCGCCCTAACATAGGACTAGAAATGGTGACTTTGCTTGATGTGTGTGCCATTTAAAGCTTGTTTGGTATGTCTTACCTAAGTTTTAAGGTTAGAGTTTTCTAAGTATGAAGGGTTCAACTTAGAGGGTGGTTTCATTTAAGTGGTTTACTTAATTTCCTTATATATATGATTTGATTTAGTTTGAATGAACCTACAATTAATTACTAAGTGTTGTAAAGAGAGAAAAAGAGAAGAGGACTTCTCTTTCCTTCCTACCTTAAGTATTTTCTAAAGTAGATCTATTAATGATTTTTGTTTTAGTGAATGTTTTATTATGTTTTTTAACTAATCCTAAGTTTAGATTTTCTCTAAACAAACCTATTCAAAGAGAAAATGTATTTTAAGATTAAGTAAAGTAAATTACTATCACAAAACACACAATACTTTATTTCTTTTGAACATGTGTAACATGCACATGGATGAATCCTACGCATATCTATACATGAAAGTGAAAATGTTAGCACACCTTAATAATGAATGCTAAGAGATGTTGCTTAAGGAAATTTGGAATGTTTCATGTATGCATAATTTTGTTAATAGAAAAGATGGGTTCTTTTATCCATTATTCATTTGCACATTTATGTATGAAAGACTTAAGTAAGTACGACACCATTATTTTATACACTAGGCTACTTAAGCACAATGCTGTTAATAATATACCAATTTTCTTAAATACATGTGCATGATAAGAAGAAATTAATGGAGAAAGAATCGTGCAAAAAGTTTATGTTTGTTTATTTTGATATGCAAGGTCCAAAGTGAAAAAGAATGAATAGGATAGCAAAGAATTTAAGCAAGTTGTGTTCAAATGAATATCAAAACTATAATCACATAAGCACCACTATGTAATCTAAGTTTTGAAAGTATTTTGATTTAAGGATAATAGCCATTTCTATATTTTATCCAAATTTTACATACATGACATAAAGGAAACAATTCATTTTAATTTGATTTTTGAAAAGACATGAATGCATGATTTTAATATGACACACACATTTGGCATGCTAGAAAAAAAATAAAGTGGTGTAAGCATGTAATTTGATTTAACTTAATTAATTCTTAAAGACAAACCTATGGAATAAGATCATTTAAGGTGAGTCAAATTATTTAAAGAAAGTATTAGTTTTGTTTTGAGTTCGATTTGAATTTAGGAAATGTGAAAAGGTTTGCTGGTCCTAACCCATCTCTCACATGCGTGTTATTTTAGTTTAATTTTTAGAACCATTAGATTAGTTTTATATTTTATTTTGGTTAAGGTGTAAATTAAGTTCGTTAATTACCCCTTATCTACACCTCCTTAACATAATTGTTCAAACAATTGTGAGCCAACATATGACATGGAACCACATTGAATTTAAATCAGAAATGCACCCTAAGAAAGAAAGGGCCTAATGGAATTGGCTCATAATTGATGATTAATTAAGCTAAAGGGTTTAATTAAGTACTTTCATAACTCGTCCCACACATGTAGGTTGGATTTGATTTCCTTAAGCTTACATAGATTACTGAACTCCTAAGTAGCTACATAGCAAAGGATAGATTAAGTTCAGATTGATTTTGAAAATTTGATTAAGTTAATTAAGAAGGCTATTAGTGGATTCAACCTTAATTAGGTTTGGATTAAGGAAGAAAGGGGATTTATGGAATAGCTTAAGGAAAATATCCCAAAATTATTCCATAAACCTTCTAATCCCTTAAACAATGTTTAATTATTCTAGTTAACTGATTAAACCACTGTTCACATGTTTAATTATCCTCAATTATATTAAGAGAGTGATTAAGGATTCATTAATTAATTTCCCTTATTAACCAATTAATAAATTCCAAGAAAATTAGGGGAGGCAGAGGTCATTTCCCAAAACATGCCTAAGAAGTTTAGAATTAATTAATAAAGTCATTAGGTTTATTAAGATTTCAAATAAACCCAAATTAAGGAAAATCCATTATTCAAAATCAATTGAAAACAATTTTATTTTATTCCTCACTGAATTATCTTTGAAATGAGCCCTTATTCATATTTTTATGATTTTTCTACATTTAATTATGAATATTTGAAGTTTTAGTGATTATTAGGTAATTAAATCCCTTAATTATATAACCAATCTCATCGGCGCCACGTGGACCGCTGATGCGACATGCACTTTCCACATGGTGTGATGGGATTGGTTGTTTAAGTTGTTGACCTAGGGGTAAAATGGTCATTTGGATTTAATTTAAATTAGGGCAGATTTGGAATAGTTTGAAGTTAGGTTGGTCCATATTTCAATGGATTTGGAGTTGATTTAATATCATTTGGCTCATGTTGACCATTTAGGTCAAAATGAGTCAACTTGGGTCAAGTTGACCAATTGGTCAAATTGGGTCAAACCAAAAGTTGGGTCAAGTTCATATGACCATTTAAAATGTTTTGGTATCATTTGTTTAGTTTAATTTGATTTGTATTTGGTTTTGGTTCATTTGAATTCATTTAGTTCAAATGGGTCAAGTTGACCAATTTTACCCATTTGAACCAATTGGGTTAGGTCATGGGTTGGGTTAGGTTTGGTTGGTTATTTGAAATGTTTTGGTAGCTTTGGTTTCAATCAATTTTGATTTAGTTTGATTTTGGCTTGATTTGACCTTTTAAAGTTGGGTTTCATGGTCAATCGGGCTGGGGTCTAGTGGACAATTTTGGTCAAGTTTAACAAGTGATTTAGAATGAACTTAACCCATTGGTTGCAATTGATTTGGCTTAGATCAAGATTTGACCCATTTTGACTTTAGGTCAAGTTGGGTCAACTGGGTCAAGTCAACTAGGTTAGGCTCAAATGATGACTTGGTCAAACATTGATCATAAATTGGTTTTGATCAATGGTTTCAATCAATTTGGCCAATGGTGGATTTTGGCTAGTTTAGGTCTGATTTGGGCCAAATGTTGACTTGGTCAAAGGCTAGGTTTGACTTGGTTTGACCTAATTTGAGTGATTGATCATTTATGATGATTGTTGCTCACAATGTGAGGCTTATATGAGTTTAGTTCAATCCAATTTGAGTAGGATTAAAATTTGGCTTAAAAAGATATTTTAGGTCACTTTGGGTCAAGTTAGCCTAAGTAGGTCAATTGACTTGATCAAGGCTTGATTCAAGTTGGATTAAACTTACATATGAACTTATGATTGAAATATAAATCCATTTGCAAGTGATTTGGAGTCAAATGGGTTTTGATTCATTTGATAATTTCAACTTCAAAGGGTGAACATGAGTTTGATTTGGGTTTGATTTTTGAATTTAGTTTTGGTTAGATGATTGAAGTTTGTGTTTATATTTGGTTTCATGATTGAAGGATTGATTGAATCATGAAGAAAATCCAAGAGTTTGAATTGATTTAAGGTTTATTTGACCAAGTTCAAGAATTTGATTTGAAAGGGTTTGGGTTGGATTTTGATTAGATTTGGGTTTGAGTTTTGAATTTTGTTTGGTGTATTTAAATTTATATTTAAATTATATTTGTGAAGATAAATGAGAATATAAATGGGTTATAAGAAAATATTTTAAATTTGAGATGATTTGAATTTGATTTGAGCTAAGTCCATAAGATGAAATCAATGTGACTTAGGAAAGATTTTAGATTTAGAATTCAATCGTAGACTTCAATCATGGGTTTCAATCATTTGAAATTTATTCATGATTTGAGAAAATACCTTAGAATTGATTTATAGTTTGAGAAAATAAATTAAGTTGGAATTGGTTTGAGTTTGAAGTTGATTTGAATTTGAAGTTGATTTGGATTTGAAGTTGATTTAAATTTGGAATTGGTTTGAATTTAAAGTTGATTGAGTTTTGAAATTTGACTTGAAGGAAGGAAATGAGGATTTAGTTCAAGCTATGGGGTAGGCAAGTTTTCCTAACACCCATAAGGCATGACCTATTTCTATGGCTAACTCTTCTAAGTCTCTAGGGTTAGGTTGAGTGTTCACCTAATCATTAGAAGTGTCTTAAGACTAAGGAACTCTTAGTGTTTAGAGGAGTCATGTGCCTAAGATGGAGAGGTTGAGAGCTCATCCTAAAAATGAGGTCAACAAAGGGCGCCCAAGAGGTATGTTGTGACACAAGCATGTATAGTGTTGATCAAAAAATCAACAACACCGAATGATCAAAAGCACTAATAGGAATGATCTACTACCAACCTAAGGTGTAGAAGGAGTTAAGAGCTTAGTGCAATGTGACTCTACTCATGTCAAAGATATAAGAGAGTGAAGGAAGAATCCATGAGGGATAGAGTATGTGAACCTTCCACTAGGGAAACAGGTTCAAGTCATCCACAAGGGGATGAGAGGTTTGATTTTATTTGAGTCTCACTAGGGAGAAATTGATTTGAATTGTTGGTTTAGAATTTGGTGATCCACTAGGGATGAAAAAGTGAACTGTTCACTAGGGGAGTAAGTTCATGTCATCCACTAGGGAGAAGAGGTTGTGAAATCCACTAAGGGATTAAAAAGATTCACTTGGGAAACTAGAAAGATTTGCATCTCACTGAGGAGAAGCAGATTGATTTGTTTGATTGTTTGTATTGACTCCACTGAGGGAGGAGGGTTGAATTTGTTTCAGATTTTAATTTTTTTTTTTGGGATTTGAGATGGAACACACTAAATAGGGGTCTTGTAGGCCTGGGGCTAGCTCAAATTTACCAATCCAAAGAGAGAGTCTACCGACCAAATAGGAATATCCAACTAAAGGGATTACCTTAGTGTGCAACAGCTGTACTAGGAAGAAAGCATAGCAGGCTTACATCCTCCAAAGTAGGGATCAATTGCTGGGCTGATTGATTGGCGAGGCAATGGATCGAACCCAACCTAGGGCTTACTATTAAGTGAATGCCACTGGTGGGCTTAAATTAGCTCAAAGATAGTCAAAGATTAATTTCATTTTTTAGTTATTTTTGATGGATCCCATCGGTTTGTGATGGACTGCATTGAGTAGGGGACATGGGCCTTGGTCTAACATAGATTTACCAATCCAAAGGGGTAGTCTAGCAACAACATAGTAGGACTATCTAACCATAGGGATTGCCTTTTGGTTTATAATGGTCAAGTTTAAGAAGAAAGCAGGGACTCACATCTTCCAAAATAAGGAACCACTAGGGTGATCGATTGCTTGTGCAACAAATCAAACCCACCTATCGACAATACTAAAGATAATTAAGATTAATTTCATTTCTTTTTGTTTTTATTTTTGATGGATTCCATTGGTTTGTGAGGGAACACATTGAGAAGGTGCTTATATTAGCCTAAACCTATCTCAGATTTACTAAACCAAAGGGAGTAGCTTATTGGTTGAGGGAAGAATTATCCAACCAAAGGTGTGCCTTTCAGTTTGCAATGGTCAATTCAAGGAAGAAAGCACAGGGACTCACATCTTCCACTACAAAAGACCATTAGGGTGATTGGTTTCTTTGGGCAACAAATCAACACCTGGGCTTCGATTATGACAAGATAGAAGAGTGCGACTTACATCTTCCAAAGAGAAATGACTGCTGGGGTAACCTTCTTGTGGAAAAATAGATTGAACTCAACCTAAGGGTAACTATGGAGAGAGTGAAGGGGACTTATCTCAACTCGTAGTTGCAATTCTATAGTTCGACTAAAGATACCGCTTGGAAAAATGGGCCCTTTGGGGGCTTGAATTCCTAATCCACAAGAGAATATTTTTATTTATTTGTTTTGGACTCTATTGGCTTATGAGAGATCAAACTAAGAAGGCGCTTATATCAGCCTAGACCTATCTCATATTTACTTAACTAAGGGAGAACATGCGCATCCGCTGAACAAATTCTCCAACCTTAGAGGTGGCTACTAGGAAAGGGGGACTGTCCAATCCAAAAGTAACCCAGGTGGTGTCTAAATGGGGTCACAAAGGATGTGATCCAAGTAGAGTGCCCACAGGGAGAGGGGCTGCTAAGGGCTTGATCCAAAACCCTGGAGAAGGTAATGTGCATATGTATTCGATGGCCAATTTAAGGAGAAAGTGTGGGGACTCACATTTGCCAAAGTAGTGTATCCACCGGGTGAGTCATTGTCAGCATAACAAACATCAACCAAACTAAGGTGCTCATCAATTTGTAATAATCAGCCTAGGAAGAAAGCTCAGGGACTCACATCCTCCTATAGCGGAACTAATTATCGGGATAGTCTATCTTTGGCTCGACATGTGCTATCCAACTTAGGGTGACTACTTAATGAATGCCACTAGGGGACTTACATCAACTAAAGAGTAGTCAAGAGGAAAAGGGCTTCTAGGTGACTTATCCTAAACCTCAAATATAATCAACCTAGTTAGTACATGATGATTAGTTTAAGAAGAAAGCGTAGGGACTCACATCTTCTTAAACAAAATCAATATGACGTAGCTTACTATCTGGGTAGTGAAGTCTACCAAACTTAACAAGGCACTCATTGGTTTATAATGGTCAAGTCAGGAAGAAAGCACGAGGACTCACATCTGTCAGACAAATGGCCACTTGGGTGACATACTAGCAAGGTTGCATGTAAACCCGATCTACAGTAGCTAATGAGTGAGTGCCACAAGGGGCTTGCTCGCACATCAAAATAGATTGAGATAAAAGATTTGTGTTTAGTTTTGTACTTGTGTTAAAGAGAATAAGACATCGCTTAGGTTGTCTCACACCTACACTAAACACACTTGGGGAATTTGATGAAATGGTGCCATGGATGGTAGTTGGGATTCCCACTAAGAAAGGATGCCGCTAGGGTTCTCTCACACCTAACTTAGTTGTGCTAATCGAATTAGGATGCCTCTTGGGTTCTCTCACATATATTCTAGTAGTGCTAAGAATTAAGTTTGATTATGTTCGTGTTGTGAAAGAGGTATATGATGCCTCTTGGGTTCTCTTACACTTATCCTAAACACGTCATGACAGATTTGTAAAAAAAGCAAACAACACTTTGAAAGAAGAGAATATTTTGATGAATTGGAATGAAATTTTGTTTTTTTGTTGATAATTATTTTTAAACATGATTTATGAGTAATATTTCTTCAAATAGAGCCCATTAATTGGAAGCATTGGGCATTACCCTTTACAATCAATGAGCTGATAAGATCTTCCTTGGCAGGCCTTTTCTATAATAAAAGGGCCTTTCCAAGTGGGTTCAAACTTGCCTCCCATTTTTCAATGGGGAACAATTGGTCTCCTTAGGACTAATACAAGTTCTCCTACTTGAAAAGCCCTAGGGCAGACCAACTTGTTGTGAGCTTGAATCATTTTGGCCTTATACAACTCAAGATTTTGGCACACCTCCTCTCCTCCAAACCTTTAAGCTCTTCTAATCGTAACTTTGCATTCTGCTCTATAGTGATCTTGCTACCCAATGCTATCCTTAGTGATGGGACTTGAACTTCTAAAGGTAGAACTTTGGACCCATACAGTAAGGAAAATGGGGTAGATAAAGTTGGAGTTCTGTATGTGGTGCGATATGCCCACAAGGCTTCAACCAACTACTCATGCCACTATCATTTCTTATCATCAAGGGTCTAGTATCTAGATGAGAGTTCTGTTGAATGCTTTTTCTAGGCCATTTGCTCTAGGGTAGTAGATTGTGGAGTATCTCCAATCTCTGCCATATCTTCTGGCAATGCTGTTGATCTTGGTGCTTTTGAATGAAGTACCATTATGAATATAATTCATCAAGGCACCCTAAACCTATATACGATATGGTTCCTGAAAAGCTGAAGCACATGCTGAGCTGTGATCTCTTTGAGTGGGATTGCCTCCACCCACTTAGAAAAGTAGTTGGTGGTAGTTAGAATGAACCGATGACCCTTGGAAGAAGGAGGATCGATAAGACCCATAATGTCAGTACCCCAACACTCAAATGGCCATGAGGCCAAAGTAGGATGTAGAATGTTGGATGGTTGTAGGACCACACCGTACCTAAAATTGATGGCATCTTCTAGATACATCCATGTAGTTTGTAATCATCGATGGCCAGTAGTATCCTAGTCTCTTGATCTCATCTTCTTTCATGGATTGATGCACTCGATGCACTAAAATGTACCTCAATCATGATATTATGGGCTTTGTGTTAGGCTAAACAATATAACCACATTTGATCAAAAGATCGTCAGTACAAGGTTCCATCCATGAGAGCATAAGAGAGAGCTCTCTGTTTTATCTGATGGGCTTGGGATTTCTTGGGAGGTATTTTTCTAGTTCATAATCTATGAACGGTTGCCTCCAATCCAACTCCTGTTCTTATTGGAAATGATAACCTCCCCTTCAAAAGAAAGTCTCTCAATGAGTTCAACATCATATGGGATAGGACTTGTCTGTTTTGGACCCTTATTAGAATGGACTCATCTTCCTGACATGCTAACTCTTTGACAAGTTTGGCCAAAGCATCTGGTACTGTGTTCTCTATTTGTGGATCCTTGTAGATGGTGACTTCAGGGATTTGGGCCAATAGCTTCATGGTATACTCATGGTAAAGATGAAGCTTAGGTTTGAGAACCTTGTAGGACCCAATAATCTGGTTCATGACCAACTGAGAATCCTCATAGATGTTGATGCTATTAACACACACTATAATGGCTAACTCCAGACTAGAAATCAAAGCCTCATACTTGGCTTCGTTGTTGGTGTAGGGATTGGAGAGATAGTATGAGAATCTCATCACATCATGGTCTGGAGTTAAGAGGACTACTCCTACCCATGTCTTTTCTGTAAGAGTAGGTCATGGTGCTTCTCCTTTTTGAAAGAAGCTGCACCATCAAAATACATCTTCCAACGGTGGTTGTCAACCTCCCCTAAGTTCATGATTTGTTCATGATGGAGGTCATCATCAAAGGTTCTAAGAAATATGCCGATTTTGTCTTTTACCACACGGAGGGGTACACATGTGATATTAAACTATGAGAGAATCATGGACCAACATGCCAAATGTCTGGATAGCGTTGACTATGTCATGAGATACTACAGTGGATTGGTTCTAGAAATTAAGTTCACCTTATGAGAAAGCATATAGTGTCATAGCTTTTGGGATGCGAAGATTAAAGCTAGGCAATATTTCTCAATAGGTGCATAGTTCGCTTTAGCAGAGATCATACCAAGGCTGAGATAGTAGAGAGCATTCTCCTTCCCTTCATCATTATCTTGGGCCAACAAAGTGCCGAGGGAGTCATCCAATGCAGCAGTGTAGAAGATGAGTGGCTTGCCTATGATATAGGCTGCTAGAACTGGTGACTTCACCAAATACTGCTTGATATCTTCAAAGGCATGTTGACACTTGTCATCCCACTTAAACTTGGCATCCTTTTTGACAAGTGCTAAAAATGGCTTGAATCTTCCCGATAGGTTGGAGATAAAGCATCTTAGATATGCCAACCTCCCTTGGAAAGATCTAAGTTGAATTAAACTTTTAGGAGGTGACATTTCTAAGATAGATTTGATTATTTATGAATCTATTTCTATTTCCCGATGTTGGACAACAAACCCAAGGAATTTCCCTGAAGCTACTCCGAATGCACACTTCAGGGGATTCATTTTGAGGTTATATTATCTTAATCATTTGAAAACTACTCTCAAGACAAAGAGTTGGACTTCCTTTTCTTTACTTTTGATTACTAGAAAATCAACATAGCACTCAACCTGATAAATGAGAGTTCATTGAAGATTTGAGTCATGGTCCATTGGTATGTAGCACCAACATTTTTAAGGATAAAAGGCATGACCTTATAATAATAGATTCTGATCGGGGTTCAAAAAGTAGTATTTCTTTCATCTTCGGGGCCATATTGACTTGATTGTATCCGAATGACCCATCCATGAAGGAGAATACTGCATGAGATAGGCGATGTCCACCATTAGTTTTGGTATAGGAAAAGGAACTCATCCTTAGGACAAGCCTTATTTAAGTCCCTGAAATTGACGCATATACGAATTTGACCATTCTTCTTCTTAACTGGTATGACACTGGTTAACCACGTAGAGTATTTTTCTTCCTTGATGAAACCAACATCAATCATTTTCTTGACTTCATAAATAACTTGTTATTTGATTTCTAATTGCATGCGTCTAGGAGTTTGCTTGATAGGGTTATCTTTAGGGTATATTGCTAGTTGGTGGACTACTACATCAAGAGATAATCTGAGCATCTCTTCATAGCTCCATGCAAAGTAGTCCTTAAACTCAGTCAATAGCCTAACTAAGTCATTGGTTTCTTCTTCATTCAATAGAGAACTGATGTATGTAGGGTGTTTATCTTCATCTATCTCAAGGTTGATTTCTTTGAGCTTGTCAATAGTTGAGTGGATTTTCTCTTCAAATTTTGAAGGTGCTTCTTTGATTTGAAGATCATCTGGATCACCTAAAGTTTCTAAACACACATCCTCATAAGTGCTAATGTGGTTGAATAATCTATTAGAATCCAAATGATTGGTGATAACTAAGAAGTAATCATCATCTTCGATTGGACCCACTGTGTCGAATCATAATCCTGATCTTGATTGTGCATCCCTGCCTTTATTGTTCCACAGCCTTTTGAAGTACTCTTTAGACCATGTATAAGGAATCAAACCCTTCTTTGCAAGATTAAGAACACAAGGTGAGTACCAATCAAAAGGCAATTCCATCAATTCTTTAACTGAATTATCCTTAAGTCCTACATTAATTTTGGACTTGAGGATGATGATCCCAATAGAAATCTCTTCAGCTTGACATCCCTGGAAGACTGAGGGGCTTCCTTAACTACTTAATCTTTAACTTTTTGAGAGGAAAGTAGGGTTAGAGCTAAGGTTCCTAACTGCTGCCTGATAGTTTCACATAAACTTGATTCGAATACATTCATGCTTTGTATGGAGGCCTAGTTTTCATCACTATCACGAGTGTCACCTACAATGAAACCCACTAAGAGGGGTTGGCTGGTATGCTAATCACATTAGACTCATCCTCTGACCTGGATTCAAAGTCTATGTGAATAGTATGGGTACTCCTATGAACTGGAATATAACCCCTGTTGTAGCCAATTAGGGGGTCTTCCTACCTCTAGAACTACCTTATGTCTGACTCAACCTAGTGGAGGTCAAGTCATTCTATGCACATGTTCATATGATGGAATGAACTGTGAGTGGAATGTGATATGCGGCTCTACTTCTTCCTTGATATACTTTTCTTGTTCACGTGAGTTTTCATTTTTCTTTTCTTTTTCTTTCTCCTTTTCTTTTTCTTTAGTTTCTTTTTCTTTTGCATTTGAATTTTGACCAAGTTCACAAGAAAAGGTGTTTTGAGGAAGATAGTAGGTCACATCCTCATATATCTCAACCTCTCTGACTGAAAATGACTTTTCATCACCTTTGACACAGTCTTCAATCCCATCCTTCATGAACATGATGCATTGATGGAGGCGGATGAATCATCTTGTTCTGATATATCCAAGGCCTACCGAGAAAAGTAACAAAGTATTTGAATCAATTATGTAAAATTTGGCTTCAATCTTCAATTCACCTATATCCAAAGGTAACACCATGGAACCCAAAGCCCTCTCGCCTTGTTCATTGAATCCTCTCAACATCATCTGATCTCCTTAGAGTGTGGAGATATCAATCCTCAAATAAGAAAGGGTCTTAGACTCATAATGTTCACATATGCACTTGGATCGATAAGAACTCTGAAAAGTCTGAATTTTCCCATGTCCACTATAATGTAGAGGGGACGGTTGTGCTCCATGTCCCCAAGAAGAAGGCCTTCATCTATGAAAGTGATTTCTTGGGCTTCTCTAGAATAATGTGCCCCCTCTCCAATAGTGGTCAGTTGAGCTAAGCATATCTTTGGATCAAGAAGATCCTTGATTAATGATTTCCTCATCTCTTTGGATAAGATAAGGGCATCATATAAGCTTAACTTAGATGAAAACTTTCTCAGGTGAGAGAGAACATTGTAATACACGTTGGACTGATCCTCCACAAGCATTTCTAAGAGTGGAAAATGCTATGGAGGGGCTTCTTGATCATCTAAACCAATGACTTGTTTCCCCTTATCTTGAGGTGCTACCCTAGGAGGTAGAACCTTGCCACTACGAAGGTTGACTGATGATCTCTGGCGGGTTAGTGGAAGATTCTACTGCTGCTCACCTTCTCCTATAGGACCCTAATGATAATTTCAAGTCTATCTTAAGAGGTGAACAGTATTCGAGAAGGAAAGTCCAACTCAATCGAAAGAGGAAGATTGGAGTTGTTATATTAGACTTGGAGAGTTTTAAGAGTAGAATTAGACCCATAAGTGACACATGTAATTCAAACTAGCTTTATTCCTTGATTTCTTGGGTTTTGAAGGAGGTACATAGTAGAAATCTAGTAAAGTAAGTGGGGTGAGGGATTTGATTCCCTCATCTGCTGATATAAGATGTCTACTATAGGAAGAGCAAAGTAAGAGGTGCTTCGATGTAGTAGTGCAACGATGGAGCTGAGGTCGGGTGGTTACTTAGCTATCCCGGCCTGACATGGGCAGCTGCTGCTGCTGAGCTCTTACCTTCCCCAAGTTATCCTGGACAACTTGCAAACCTTCCTTGATATTGGAGGTTTGAGCTTCCTCAGACACCTGCAAGGAAAGTATCTTGATTTTGGACATAATCTTCTTAGAGGTTCAAAATAAGGAGATATCCCAATCTTCTTTTATTTTGGAAGGATTGTATCCCCAAGGATTACCCTAATGAAACTGAATGGTTGTTCCACAAGGTATTCCTTTGGGATAACCTGTCTTATAGCTATGCTCAAGCCAGTCATTGAATGTAAAATAATCCTCCAAAATGTGACCAAGCATGTGGTGGTAAGGGCAAAATTTAGGATCATTACTTTTGCCCACTTCCTCTAGGCTGTGAATGAAAATGCTTCTTTAAGAGATTCAAAGATTTTCGATTACCTCCCTCTTAAATGAATATGGTTTGTTAATTTTAATAAGAGTAGGTGGACTACGCTGTATGTGTGTACCACTGCTTCTATGGATATGGCTGAGGAAGAGGAGGCAAAATCATGGAGGCTATTATGGTGGCTAGTAGGATAGCCTCAGTGGTGGTAGAGGAGGAGGAAGTGATGGCTATGGAGCTCTAGGTCACTCATATCTTTAGCTGTTTCCTGGTCATCACCCTTCTTCTCATAAGCTTTCATTTTTTTTATTTATTGATTCAAAAGGCAATTGTTTTTCTTGTGTTAGCTGTCTTGTTGATTAGCTTCTCAAATGTCTTGATGGTAAAACCTTTAAGCATGAAGGCGACCGGGCCATGAATATTCTTTAGCAAAATTTTAATGGCATACTGTTCAGATAATTACAGTTTGCATTTCATACTCAAATTATGCTATCTGAGAATATAATCAATGAGGGACTCACCAGGGTGTTATTGAGCCATAATGAGATCGCCTACAGTCACCCTTTGCTGAGCTCCAATGAATCTCTTAATGAAGAGTTGCTCCAACTTAGCAAAAGTCTTCATTGAACTACTTCACTGAACTATTGGGAAGTTCAACATACCAATCAAAGGCTATGCCTGCTAAGCTACTGATAAAGTTAGAAGAGTAAAGCATCACTACCACCAGCATTGCAACAGCTGGCTCAAGTGAGTAATGTGCTACCTTGGGTTCCCACTACCATCGAAGCTCTTAAAAGAAGGTGGCACGAAACCCTTAGGATACTGGATGACATCAAATTCCTCTGGGTAGGGTCTGCCCTTTGGAACCTATGATCCTCCTCGAGCTTGAGCCAACACTTCTCTCACTTGCTGCTCAACCATGGTTTTAATGTCATTTTCTGATACGAGAGGTACTATACACTACCTTCCTATACTGGTGTCACCTGCTCTACTTCTTAGTTGGATCCAAGACATGCAATAACTGGATGCACCGCAAGTAGGATGCTTCTTGGTTCTTAAGTGTCAAAACTATTGCTAGCAAGTCTTCAGGCCTCTTCCCCATCCTATCTATTTGTTCATCCTTTTGCTTTAGTTGCTGAAGGAGATGTTGGGTCGAGTAGGTTGTTTCTTCTTTCTCGGCTGCAACACCTTTTGAAGTTTGTTGATCACAAAAGAGGGAACCCCTAGTGTCTACCATGTGTATCCCTGCTGAATCCTCTAATAGATCATCTTCATTAGGATCAAAATTGACCTTCTCATCCTCTAAATTAGACTAGGCATATCCTAATATCTCCTTCTCCATTAGATATTGAGCTACAATGTTATTTAGGGATTAGTTCAACCAAACAAGTACAAAAGATTGAGGCTGACTGGTAGTAGGATCACTGTCATGAACAGAGAGACACCTAACCTCCCCTATTGCAAAAGAGATGATCTTGTAAGGACTACGCTCACTAGAAGATAGATGCTCCTGGCTATCATTGGATCTGGGTGGACTGGTACTCCTAAGAGGATTTATAACCATGGGGTGACTGAACTATCTCCTACTCCCTCTAATGCTATCTCCATACATTGTTGTGGTGGTGGTGGTGATGGAATGACTACTATGCTTCATGGTCACCATTCCTTGTTCACCACAACTAGGTGAAGGTCGAGTAGGAGAGCTCGGCCTCACCTCAATCAGTGGTGTAGATGGGATGGAATCTCTTGGTCATAGCAAGATCACTTCTCGGATGCCTTCTCATGGTTTACGAGTGGATGATGGAATATATATGGGATGGTATAGTAGGGTGTGGTGGAGGCAACCACTCTCTATGTAGGAGCTCTTCTCTATGGTGGGTAGTACTCATGGTGATGCATATCAATATGATGTAAGCATGAATGTCGAGGGTCGACTGCCTACCAACCTCCCCAACTAGTAATATGTATGAGCCTCTCCATCCCTCTCCTATCTAATCAGTCTACCCACACTATGGGAGATGACTGAATGCAAATCAAACTATGACATCATCCATAACTAATCTCTAAATATATGACCTTCCCTCTCACCTAATAAGAGCTTAAAACTATACTGCCTGCAGAGGTGAAATTGAAATCTTCCTAACATTCACTCTATCAGATCCAGAGAGAGGGTGGAACTTATTTTCTATGATCAGAGGGAAAACCATCCTAGGAAACTCCTCTATGTACTGACTCCTCCTCACATGATCATGCATGCTTTATTTGAGTCCTAGTAGTCGGTAAAGATGGGGAACTAGACCCAATCAAGGCATAGGAGACAATCCTGGAGGGAGCCTGGAGGGAGCCAATGAGTGCTTGCAAGGGGCAATAAGGGAATAATTGGGCACCGGTGCTGGAACTACTAACTTGAACCTTCAAAGGAATGTTTGAATTAGAGGTAACTCAACCCGGATGATCAACTTCACCCCACCATGCCGTTGTGAGGGTGGTCCCCTCACATGTGATCTAGCCCCCTCAAAGCCTTGGTCAAAATGGATGAGGTGGGCGAAGTCAAACTGTGGGAGGCTGGCTTGCTCCAAGGCCAAGTCCATCCTGAAAGGAAATGCAAAGACATACTTCTGTGTTGCCATTGAACTGAACTGCACTAAATTGAATTGACTGAAAGTCTGCAATGTTGGAAAACAAACCCAAATCAGATTTCTTGCTTTGTTGATTTTTGAATTTTGATTTAGAATTTGAACCCACACTCAACAACTTGAATGTGTTAAGTGGGGTTCAAATGAATTTAGAAGAGATATTTGAATTGATTGGAAAGGGGATTTTTGAATGTAGAATCCATTTTCCATAAATTTATGTATGTTAAAAATGGGATTCAAAGAATTTTGGAGTTTTATGCTTCCATAGGATCATATTTGAATTTGATTTTTGATGTTTGGGGACACTTCATTTAACAAATTTGAGTATGTTAAAGTAAAAGGTCAATTGATTTGTGAATTTAGGAATTTACTCACTTAGCAAATTTGGGTATGCTAGGTGAGGTGTTCAAAAATAATTTCTTCTTTTGTTTGCTTATTTGTGAATCATGTGTGAATTTGAGAATGGAATCTTTACTTAAAAAATTTGGATATGCTAAATGAAGAATCCAAATGTTTTATTGTTTTTTGAAAAGAGGATCTTTACTTAGCAAATTTGGGTATGCTAAATGAAGGATCCAAATGTGTTTTATTTTTTTGATGATTTTGAAAAGAGGATCCTTAGCAAATTTATGTATGCTAAAGAAATCCAAATGTGTTTTGTTTTTGTTGATTTTTCAAAAAAGGATTCTTAGCAAATTAAGGTATGCTAAGAAAATCCAAATCTATTTTTTTGATGATTTTGAAAAGAGGATTCTTAGCAAATTTAGGTATGCTAAGGAAATCCAAATGTATTTTGTTTTTGATGATTTTGAAAATAGGATTTTTAGCAAATTTAGGTATGCTAAGGAAATCCAAATGTGTTTTGTTTTTAATGATTTTTGGAAAGAGAATTCTTAGCAAATTTAGGTATGCTAGGAAATCCAAATGTTGTTTTTTTTCTGATTTTTTATTTTGATTTTGATTTTTGAAAAAGAGGATCTTCACTTGGAAAATTTGGGTATGCTAAATGAAAGATCCAAATATTATTTTTTTTTATTTTGATTTTTGAAAAAGAGGATCTTAACTAAGCAAATTTGGGTATACTAAATGAAATATCTAAATGTTGTTTTTGATTTTTGATTTTGATTTTGATTTTGATTTTTTAAGAGGATATTCACTTAGCAAATTTGGGTATGCTAAATGAAAGATCCAAATGTGGTTTTTGATTTATGATTTTGATTTTGATTTTGATTTTTGAAAAAGAGGATCTTCACTTAGTAAATTTGGGTATCCTAAATGAAAGATCCAAACTTTGTTTTTGATTTTTAATTTTTGAAAAAAGAGGATCTTCACTTAGCAAATTTGGGTATGCTAATGAAAGATCCAGATGTTGTTTTAGATTTTTGATTTTGATTTTTGATTTTTGAAAAAGAGGATCTTCACTTAGCAAATTTGGGTACACTAAATGAAATATCCAAATGTTGTTTTTGATTTTTGATTTTGATTTTGATTTTTGAAAAAGAGGATATTCACTTAGCAAATTTGGGTATGCTAAATGAATGATCCAAATGTTGTTTTTTTATTTTGATTTTTGAAAAAGAGGATTGTTGATTTTATTTTGAAAAGATGATTGTTGATTTTCTTTTTGAAAATGTGATTGTTGATTTTGTTTTGAAAAATGAAATCTTTATTCAATAAATTGAATGACGATGTTCATTTGTGCTTTTGAAAATATGATTTCGTATTTTATTTTTGAAAAGAGATTGTTGATTTTATTTTGAAAATATGATTGTTGATTTTGATTTTGAAATGAAATCTTCATTCAATAAATTGAATGAGGATATTCATTTCGTGTTTTTGGAAAATATGATTTTGGATTTTAATCTTGAAATGATCCTACATATAACAATCATGAAGATTGTTAGATGAGGGTGATTTATGAAAATTTTTGCGCAGACATTTTATTATGTGCATTTTGAAAAAGTGCTTTAGGAAAATATGATTTTTGATTTTATTTTTGAAAAGAGATTGTTGATTTTATTTGAAAATGGAATCTTCATTCAAAAAATTGAATGAGGATGTTCATTTGTGCTTTTTGAAAATATGATTTTGGATTTTTTTTTAAAAGAGATTGTTGATTAAGTTTTTGAAAATGTGATTGTTGATTTTGATTTCAAAATGAAATCCTCATTCAATAAATTGAATGAGATGTTCATTTGTGCTTTTTGAAAATATAATTTTGGATTTTATTTTTGAAAATGAAACCTTCATCAAAATAAATTGGGTGAAGATGTTCATTTGTGCTTTTTTTTAAAAAATATGATTTTGTATTTTATTTTTGAAAATGAAATCTTCATCAAAATAAATTGAGTGAAGATGTTCATTTGTGCTTTTTTAAAAATATGATTGTTGAATTTTTTTTTTTGGAAAGATGATTGTTGATTTTGTTTTTGAAAATGTGATTGTTGATTTTGATTTGAAAATGAAATTCTCATTTAATGAATGAGGATGTTCATTTATGTTTTTTAAAAATATGATTTTGGATTTTATTTTTGAAAATGAAACCTTCATCAAAATAAATTGGGTGAAGATGTTCATTTGTGCTTTTTTTTTAAAAAAAAATAGGATTTTGGATTTTATTTTTGAAAATGAAATCTTCATCAAAATGAATTGAGTGAAGATGTTCATTTGTGCTTTTTTTAAAATATGATTGTTGAATTTTATTTTTGGAAAGGTGATTGTTGATTGTTTTTGAAAATGTGATTATTGATTTTGTTTAGGAAAATGAAATCTTCATTCAATAAATTGAATGAGAATATTCATTTTGTGCTTTTGAAAAATATGATTTTGGATTTTATTTTTGAAAAGGTCCTACATATAATAATCATGAAGATTGTTAGATGAAGTTATTTTGAAAATTTTGGTGCAAATATTTTATTATGTACATTTTGAAAAAGTGCTTTTTTTAAAATTGTTTATTATTATTATTATTTTTTGTAATGAACCTTTACTTACCATGAAAATGGTAAGGAGGAAGTCTTTAGTTGTTTCTTTTTATTAAATTTTTATTTCCACCCATTGGGAAACCCAACATGGGTTTTAAGACACATGTGGAGTGAGGTCCTAAAACTTAAAGGATGTTGGCTAGCTTAGCTTAAGGATGAAATAAACTAAGTGCCAATAGAAAAGAAAGATAGTCTTAGACTTATACAAAGTATAAATCCACTATCGATACTTGGAGACAATATCATTTAGCCAAGATGGAGAGAAGAACCATCTTGAGCAGAGTCGCCAGAAAAATCTGTGGTGAATTATTTTCAATTCTTCATCTAATCTTTCTGAAGAGTTAGAGTTTTCAAAGTATAAAGGTTTCAACGTAGAAGGTGGTTTATTTAAGTGGTTTTTGTTGATTTGGTTAAGTTTTATTTCATGATTTGATTTGGTTTGAATGAACCTACAATTAATTACTAAGTGTTGTAAAGAGAGGAAAAGAGAGTAAATTCTAAAGTAGATTCAGTAATGATAATTTTTAGTGAATGTTTTATTATGTATTTTAATTAATCATAAGTGTAGACTTTTCCTAAACAAACCTATTCAAAGAGAAAGACCTTTAAGATTAAGTAAAGTGAATTACTATTACAAAACACACAACACTTTATTTCTTTCAACATGTGTAACATGCACATGGATGAATCCTAAGCATATCTATACATGCAAGTAAAAATGTTAGCACAGCTTAATGATGAATGCTAAGAGATGTTGCTTAAGAAAATTTGGAATATTTGATGTATGCATGATTTTGTTAAGTAGAAAAGAGGGGTTCTTTTATCCATTATTCATTTGCACATTTACGTGTATGAAAGACATAAGTGAGTATGGCGCCATAGTTTTCTACACCAGGGGTGTAAGGTACAAGACCTACTTGGGGTTAAAGCCTCAACTGGATGTCCAGACTAATATATTACTTTTCTTAAATACATGTGCATGTACAAAAAAAAAATGAATGAAAAAAGAATCATGCAAAAAGTTTATGTTTTTTTTTAATTTTGATTTGGTTATGCAATTTACATGTGTAAATGTGAAGGTCCATCTTAAAGGATAACATAAGAATGAATAGGAATGGATTTAAGCAAGTGTTGTGTTCTTTTCAAATGAACCATACACTTTGAAAATCCTGTTCAAAACTATGTTAAAAGAGAATAGAAGGAAAAGTCACATAATGCACATTTTATATTATACTCACATGCAAGCTTATAAGTAATTATAAGTAGCATACCTTTCATTTGTAATATTTGTTTTCTAAGTTTTGAAACTAATCTTGGATTTAGTAGTGATAATAACAATTCATATTCTTATTTTAGCCAAAACATGCAATTTGACATAAATGAAACATTTCATTTTAATTTGATTTTCCAAAAGATATAAATGAATGATTTTCATATGACACACACATTTAGCATGATAGGAAAGAAATAAAGGGATGTAAGCATATAATTTCATTCACCTTAATTAATTCCTAAAGACAATCCTATGGAATAAGATCATTTAAAGTGAATCAAATTGTTTAAAGAAAATTTTTAGTTTTTTTTAGTTTGATTTGAATTTAGGAAATGTGAAAATATTTGCTGGTCCTATCCCATCTCCCACATGTGTGTGTTGTTTTATTTTACTTATTAGAATAATTACATTAATTTTATATTTTGTTTTGGTTAGGGTGTAAATTAAGTTTATTAATTACCCTTACCTATACCTCCTTAACATAATTATTCAAACAATTGTGAGCCAACATATGACATGCAACCACATTGAATTTAAATAAGCAATGGACCTTAAAAGAAAGGGCCAATGCAATTGGCTCATAATTGATGATTAATTAAGCTAAAGGGTTTAATTAAGTACTTTCATAACCCTTCTCACACATGTAGGTTGGATTTGATTTCCTTTAAGCTTACTTAGGTTATTGACACCTAAGTATCTACCTAGAAAAGGATTAATTAAGTTCAAATTGATTTTGAAAATTTGATTAAGTTAATTAAGAATGTTATTAGTGGATTAACCCTTAATTAGGTTTGGATTAAGGCAGACAGGGGGTTTAGGGAGTAGCTAAAGGAAAATATCCCAAAATTATTCCATAAACCTCTTGATCCCTTAAAAACATATTTAATTATCTTAATTAATTGATTAAAACCATTGTTCATAGGCTTACTTATAATTAATTACATTAAGAGAGTGATTAGGGATTCATTAATTGATTTCTCTAATTAACCCATTAATAAATTCCAAGAAAATTAGGGGAGGCAAAGGTCATCCCCCAAAACATGCCTAAGAAGTTTGGAATTAATTAATGAAGTCATTAAGTAATTAGGGGTATTAAGATTTCAAATAAACCCAAATTAATGAAAACCCACTTTTTAAAATCAATTAAAAACATTTTTATATTATTCCTCACTGGATTATCTTTGAAATGATCCCTCATTCATATTTTTATGATTTTTCTAGATTTAATTATGAATATTTGAAGTTTTAGTGATTATTAGGTAATTAAATCCCTTAATTATAAAACTAATCTAGTCATTCCATGTGGACCGCTATCAGCTTTTCCATGTGACGGTTCTTTTAAGTTATCAAATTGATCGACAATCACCGTAATGCATTTTTCCTTCGTCCATCAAAGATCGGATGGTCCGAATTAAAGTCACGATTTCTAAACGGTTAATCAGTGGATCTAATGTGGATTAATTAGGATCATCCAACCAAAATACACGGGATGGATGGTCCATGATTCATCTCCTCGCCATGGGAGATGGTGATCGTCTCCTCTTGAAGCTTGATCCGAGCTCACTGATTGAGCTAAGATCGAACCCATACCATCAAGAAGTAAGAAGAAGTAGATCCAATGGTCAATTTCAATTTGGATGACACTTCCCTTCACAAAGGACCAAATAATTTCTACAATAGGCTCGGTTTTAAAGCATACCTCGCCGGAGGCTATTATCGATGCTACCAACCATCGAGGTAGCTTCGTATAGTGGAGACAAAGCCCTGTCAAAGGTTTGAAGGATTGAGATCAAGTGGATCCTCCTATTAGCCAAGATTAGCTTCAAGTGCTTGTGGTTTTGGTCTAGCTCCCTCTTTCCATGGCTTAGGTTCTTGTAACTTGACTTGGGTGAGCTCGATAGGGTCCTCTGATGGTGCTTGTAAGAGGAATTAGGATTTGGTTTTGAATTGAGCAAGGTGGATTTCTCACTCACCTCCCCTATTTTTGGTTTAGGCAAAACCAAAAATGAAGAATTCAAATGAGCCTTGGAAACCTTAGAGAGCTTGGCAATGCTTCTTCAGAGTTTCTAGAGCTCAATCGACAGCAAGTGATGTGGAATGAAGTGGAATTAGGAGGAGTATATCTCCCCCGACAAGGATTAGATAGTCAAGCTTCTCCTTGCCATTTTGATCAAATTGATTCTATTGAGTGGGTTAGTTAGTCTATTTTAAGCTTAACATGGTTCAATTTTGGCAAAGGGGAGTGGAGGACTTTCCATGTGTTAAATGAGCTATGGGAGGTGATCCCATGTGGTCATTTTGAGTTGGGTGGTCGGTTTTGCCTTAGGTTGGGTCTGGCTGACCCAAACCCATTGGGTCATGCACACCACCCTTATTAGTGTCCATTTGGTCCAGTAAGAGGGTGTCAAGTGGCTATGAATAGAATATGAACAAATTCCAAGTAGAATTGGCCATAGGTTACCCCTTGACCTAGGGGTAAAATGGTCATTTGGATTTAATTTAAATTAGGGCAGATTTGGAATAGTTTGAAATTAGGTTGGTCCATATTTCAATGAATTTGGAGTTGATTTAATATCATTTGGCTCATGTTGACCATTTAGGTCAAAATGAGTCAACTTGGGTCAAGTTGACCAATTGGTCAAATTGGGTCAAACCAAGGGTTGGGTCAAGTTCATATGACCATTTGAAATGTTTATCATTTGTTTAGTTCAATTTGATTTGTATTTGGTTTTGGTTCATTTGAATTCATTTACTTCAAATGGGTCAAGTTGACCAATTTGACCCATTTGACCCAATTGGGTTAGGTCATGTGTTGGTTTTGGTATGGTTGGTTATTTGAAATGTTTTGGTAGATTTGGTTTCAATCACTTTTGGTTTGGTTTGATTTTGGCTTGATTTGACCTTTTAGGTCAAGTTGGGTTCATGGTCAATTGGGCTAGGTTGGGTCTAGTTGGCCAATTGAGGCTATGGTCAAGTTCAACAAGTGATTTAGAATGAACTTGACCCATTGGTTGCAATTAATTTAGCTTAGATCAAGATTTGACCCAATTTGATTTTTACGTCAAGTTGGGTCAACTTGGGTCAAGTGACCAATTGGGCTAGGTTAGGCTCAAATGATGACTTGGTCAAGTTCAAACATTGATCATAAACTAGTTTTGATCAATGGTTTCAATCAATTTGGCCTATAGTAAATTTTGGCTAGTTTATGTTTCATTTGAGTCAAATGTTGACTTGGTCAAAGGCTAGGTTTGACTTGGTTTGACCCAATTTGAGTGATTGATCTTCTTATGATGATTGTTGCTCAAAATGTGAGGCTTTGCTGGGCTTAGTTCAATCCAATTTAGGTAAGATTATAATTTGGCTCAAAAAGATACTTTAGGTCACTTTGGGTCAAGTGAGCCTAAGTGGCTCAATTAACTTGATCAAGGCTTGATTCAAGTTTGATTAAACTTACATATATACTTATCATTGAAATATAAATCCATTTGCAAGTGATTTGGAGTCAAATTGGTTTTGATTCATTTGATAGTTTCAACTTCAAAGGGTGAACATGAGTTTGATTTGGGTTTAATTTTTGAATTTAATTTTGCTTTCATGATTGAGGTTTGTGATTTATATTTGGTTTCATGATTGAAGGATTGATTGAATCATGAAGAAAATCCAAGAGTTTGAATTGATTTGAGGTTGATTTGACCAAGTTCAAAAATTTGATTTGAAACGGTTTAGGTTGGATTTTAATTAGATTTGGGTTTGCATTTTGAATTTAGTTTTTTGAATTTATATTTCATTTATATTTGTGAATATAAATGAGAATATAAATGGGTTATGAGAAAATATTTTGAATTTGAGGTGATTTGAATTTGATTTAAGCTAAGTTCATAAGATGTAATCAAAGTGACTTATGAAAGATTTTAGATTTGAAATTCAATCATGGACTTCAATCATTTCGAATTGATTTATGATTTGAGAAAATCCCTTGGAATTGATTTAAGGTTTGAGAAAATCAATTAAGTTGGAATTGGTTTGAATTTGAAGTTGATTTGAATTTGGATTTGAAGTTGATTTGAATTTGGAATTGGTTTGAATTTAAAGTTGATTGAGTTTTGAAATTTGACTTGAAGGAAGGAAGTGAGGATTTGGTTCAAGCTATAAGGTAGGCAAGTTTTCCTAACACACCTATGGCATGACCTATTCCTATGGCTAACTCTTCTAAGTCTCTAAGGTTAGGTTGAGTGTTCACCTAATCACTAGAAGTGTCTTAAGACTAAGGAACTCTTAGTGTCTAAGAGGAGTCCTATGTCTAAGATTGAGATGTTGAGAGCTCATCCTAAAAATGAGGTCAACACTTAGCTTTCCAAGTTCAAAACTTGAATGCTAGAGAACAAACCCCACCTATGATCCAAAACTCTATAGAGGTTGATCCTTTAGAAGACGAGCTTATAGAAAACCATAGGAAACACATATATCTTAGAAGACATTTAGATTTGAACATGCAATCAATGAAGAATTGAATTTGAATTAGACTAGGAAAGGCTTGAGTTGGAGATAATATAAAGATTGGATTTGAACATAAATTCAATGAAATTGGCCAATTTACTAGAAATGAAGAATTGCAATCGATTTTTACATTTGTAGATCTAATTCATCTTTTAATATCAACTAAAACACATTTGTATTAATAATGTTAAAAGGAAAATTCTAATAGAGTTTGAATCCCTCTCTCATAAGATGGAAAGGCTAAAAATTTAAATAAATGAAAATAAAATCTATCATAATATACATACAGTACACTCAAATGAGTGTGTGGTCTAAGTGATATGATTAAACATGTTGCCCATTAGATAGTTCACCCAAGGGGTCTCTTGGACCCAGTTGTGGAGAGAAACTTATCATAAAGTAATTTTCCTTAGGAAAACATAGCTTGCAAAACATTTGCACCAATAGAAGTCTGATATGCTACATGCCATAAAATGTAGACCCCACAAAAAAATTGGTTAAATTAAAGAGGAAGTTCACCATTAATTCAATAAGAGGTGCTCATTTGAAGAACTCATCTTGGACACTTGCTATAGAGATTCACACCAGATGCTTGCCACTCACATTCCCTTCTTGGAATAATCAAAGAAATTAATTATAGCAGATGCAACTTATTTTAAAAGACCCATCTTAGCCTTTTTACTGACTAATCTTTCTCTCTAAACTTATAATATTATCTTTAAACATCCTTCAAGATAAAGTAGGAAATCAATCTGAAAACCACTTCAATAAATGGAATTCACTATTGTGTCTCTTAAAAGATCATACTAATTAAGCACATAAACTTTGTCAGAGAAAATTCAATGGTTAAATCATCAAAACAAGAGATTTCATGGCGATAATGATTGAAGGAAAGTACTCTTAACCGACATAAAACTATTTATATCAGTTATCTTATCAACTAGCTAAGTAGTAGATTTTTAACCTAAATAAGAAACATAATCAAGGAAATGCTAAGTAATAAAGTGAAGCTTGCATGTAATGTCCTTAGCAAAAATGCTATGTATCAATGTGAATTAGATGAAGAAAGACTAGAGAGATGGACTACCCTTCTACTTAAAACAAAGCAAAAAGTCTTCAAATTGAATTGACCATGAACCATACAAGCAACAGAGGACTATCAAAGATGCAAACTCCAAGAGATTTTAGATAAAAAAAAGATTTCCATCAACAAAGTGATTCAAATATTGTATGGACTATTCTAGAGAACTTGGTAGGAATTTGAGCTCAAGCCTCTCTCTCTCTCTCTCTCTCTCTCTCTCTCTATAATATATATATATATATATATATATATATATATATATTAGTTTCAATATAAAGTGTTTTATATAGATAATTATTTTGAACTTTCTCTCATGGCTAGTCTGTTCACTACCCATCTAGCTTTTTAATTGGTTAAGGTTGTTTGGAACTAGTATTATAGTGGAGGAAAACTCAAATAAACTATTGTAGATGAAAGTTAAGAGTGTCTACTACAATTCTGAAAATTTTCAAGACATTTTGAGAAGTTTAAACCTATAAAACCCTAATTTGAACAAGACTATATTTAATTTAACCTAGTTTTAACCGAGCACTTCAAATAGAGAATTAATTGCTTTTAAGTGGAGAATTTGTGTGGAAAAAATTTCTTTGGAAACTTAGAAATACATAACAAAATAACATTGGATAGAAGACAAGTAAAACTAATAACAAAAGTTTATATCACTCACCAAAGTGATCAAAACATCAAGAACACTAATCCCTTCACTATTTTGGTCAATCACCAATGCCCAACTCTTTGAAATTTACTATTAATTTATTTCATTCAAAAGTCACCAAAAAATTCATTAACTAGCACATAAGAGTTTTATACAACACACACAATTCAAAATGCAAAGTGAGTGAATGAGAGAGAGAGAGAGAGAGAGAGAGAGAGAGAGAGAGAGAGAGAGAGAGAGAGAGAGAGATTTAAGGATATGTAATGGCAGTTAGAAGCCTTTTGGTGAGATTAAGAGTTCAAAAAAGCTATAGATATTTAAATTAATATATAAATATGAGATTTATAGCTTTTGATTAAATTTTGAGATGGTTTAACGTAGACTTCTAGTGGAACTTTCAAGAGTAGCTTGGATTAAGCCAATTTGGGCTGATTTAGAGGATCTCCTTAAAAAAATTTGTTTTTGGTGCAATAGATGACTATATGGATGGTTAGTTTAAGATATGAACTAATGATCTAGAGTAAATTGTTAGGTTTGACAAAGTTTATAAGGGTGTCAATGAGTAGAGAATGAAACTAGGTCCTAGTTTTACCAGGATTGGTCAAGAGCTTTAGATGAGAATTTCGAGAATATGTGAGATTTGAGATGGGTGATAGCTAGTCTTAGAAATAGTTTAAATATTTAAATAAACACTTAATAAAATTAAGAGTAAGGAATTAAGAGAGTAAAAGTAAATATAAAGTAGAACAGATGATAACTATCTAATCTCACCAAAAAAGTATGAACTTGAGCCACCAATCACCAAGATAAAGAAAAGAGCAATACTTCACTCAAAATAATTTATTTAATATCTAGAGTTACAATCATCTCATCCAATTTTTGTATGAATTATAAGACTCTTTGCCTAAGACTTTTGGAAGAAAAAATGGAGGGAAAAGTGATGGAAAAGCGTAGGTGGCCATTTATGAAGTAGAGGCTAGTCATACAAGCTCCTAGATGATAAAATATCCTATGTATCCTAGGTGGGGGTCTAACCATAAGGTTTGATATTATGAGTCTCTAAGCTTAGGATAAGTGTTTTCCAAGCCACTATAAGTGTCTTAGCTCTAGGAATACTTTAGTACCTATATGAATTCTAGGTCTAAATAGGATATGGTCAACCTCACTCCAAAAGTGAGGTTAACAATGAGATGCAACCATAAATAACTTATGAGCTAAATCAAAAGAGAAGATAGACTTTTCAAGATAAGGTGGTCATCCTGACAAGTCAGATGCCCCATTATGTGCAGTAAGAGATAGTCCAATTCATAAAAGATGAAGAAACATGCACACATGTTTCACAATTTTAGGAGTTTTTGGTTACTTTTAATATTTATTTCTAAGGCTTTAATTAGTGAGTTTATGAATTATTTAATTTTATATTTGAGCTTATTTAATTAGGTTGGGTAGAAAAATTAAATTTATCTATAAGCTTAATGCAAACTAGGCTTTCTACATAAGCAATCAAAGAAATAAATTTATGAAAAACTTATAGTTCTATAACACACTCCAAAATAAATCACACCATAATTAATTAAATAAATAAGTTGCTGAGGCAGGTACCACTATACACCATGGAAAAAGAAAAATGAGCACCAAGCTCTGCCCTTATACAAGCCAGCCTAGAACTATAAGTTTGATCTATGTGGTCTTCATCAATTTTAAGATCTTCACCTTCTTCAGGGACCTCCTTAAACTCCATAAGGGACCACCAAATCGGTATAGTCGCCTCTAATAATCCTAATCATCATAGATCATATCCTAATTTTAGGATAAAATTATATTTTAAAATTCTAAAAGAGAAGTCTTAAGCCTTGCAAAATAGCGGTTAGTAAAGTAAATAGCACACCAACAATTATATTGAAAACATACGGGCTTAGCTTTAGAGATTGCCAAGCCCACCTATCCTATTGGGCTATCCTTAGAGACTTAAGCGAAACACATATAAGCAAATAATATTTATTATAACATTTCCTTTAAGCACGACCCCTTATAAAAATAATGTTAATTTAAAATGACATCCTAACATCCAGATTAGCCAACAAATAATTTTAGTCATTCAAACTAAAATAGTACACCATAAAATAAGAAAAAACATCATATCATAACCAACACATCAACTTAAACTAGTTCTGAGGTTGATGACCTAGTATTCTAGTGTGTAAGGAGAGGGCTAGTGTGACAAGTATATACTAGGCTTTTTCAAGGTTAAGTTTTTTATTTGAGTTCAAGATTTAATTAATTTTAACATAAGATGGTTTCAATTTAAGTGGTTTAAATGATTTAGAGCTTTATTTCTAATTATAACACATTTCTATGTTAAACTTGATTTAAGGTTCTAAAGAGTGAAAAGAAGATTAAGCCTTGTTTGTTGTAAGACAAATTCTACTTAACATCATAATTATAGTAAAGTGAAATCTTCACTGAAAGGTGAAAATTCACTCGAAGGAGTCTAAAATAATGATCCATGAATTTTAATTAATCTATTTTATTCAAATGTTTTAGTTTGATAAAGTTTAAATAAATTGAATGTTTGATTGATTTGATTAAGAATGCAAAATGAGTTTGTTATGATTATTATGATTAAAGTTTGAATTTTAATGTTTGATTTGAAAAATTCAATTCTATTTTGTTTATTAGGTTTTCAATTTGGTTTAATTCATTTCAATTTAAGATTCAATTAAAACTTAATTCGCTTAATTGGGTTTTATACAAAGATTTATTAAATTTCTTAAGTTTTGTACTTTAAATTGATTTAGATAATTAAAATTTTACTTAAATTAATTTATTTTGATGGTTGCTTAAATTTAATCAATGTTCAAGTTAGGTTGATTTTGATTAAGGTTTAGTTTGTTGATATCCAATGATTATATACATATACATACATACATCTCTCTCTCTCTCTCTCTCTCTCTCTTTATACACACACACACACACACACACACACACACACACATATATTGTTATGATTTATAAATCATTTTAATTTGGTTAATTGAATTTAATTCTTTTATTTAAATTTCTATTTGTTAAGTTTATCAGGTTTCATTAGTTTAGATGATTTATTTTGATTAATTTGGTTTGATTATTGTTTGAATTTTATATGTTAATATTAAATTTAAGTTGATTAATGTATTTCAAATTCACTAAATTTATTTAAAGTTCAATTAATGCTTTAATCTCTTATTCAGCTTCCATTTAAATATTTATTAATTTCATTAAAATTATTGTTTTATGTAGCTTCTATTGTTTAGGTTGATTTAATTATTGCTTTGAATTAAGGTGATTAGGGGCATTATGCAATTTTGTTATTTTAATTAATTATAATGATTGTGATGATAGTTCTTTGATTTCAATGTTTATTTTTGCTTTAGAAAATTTTATAAGGATGAATGACCTAAAACACAAAGTCTAATTTAAGCAATTATAAATTATTTAGGTGTGCTAAGAGTAATTAAATGTTCATTGTTTTAGGTAAATTATTATATTCTATTTTAACTTATTTTATTTCAATTTAAGGTTCCATTGAGTAATTCTATTAGGTTTCATTAACTTAATTTATGTTGATCAAGTTAGTTCTATTATTATTCGAATTTAGTGGTTTTATATTTTGATTAAGTTTGACTAATCTGATAACTCAATTAAAATATATTTTTGATTTATTAAAGATATTTAGTAATTTGGATTATATTGCTTAGTTAAATCTTTATTATAATGATTAATATTTATTTACTTTAGTTTAATGATTTATTTATTTTGATTAAGTAAATTGAATATTTATTTTGATTGAATTTGATTATATTTTATTCAATTATTTAATTAAATTAGTTATAATTTAGTTTGATTAAGTTAATTTGATTTAATTGAATATTTATGTTTAATTTTGTTGATTGATATAGTTAAAGTTTATTTAATTTAATTTATCATATTTAAGTGACTTCATTAAATCAAATTAATGATTGATTATTTTTTTATTTAAAGATTTTTTAAAATTCGCAAGATTAATTAAATTGGATGATTAATTTGGTAAAGGTTTAATTGAATGATTGACTTAATGATTTGATTAAAGGTTCTTGCCATGTCTTGTTTAAAATAACTTATTTAATTAAATAATGGATTAATTTACTTAAAATTCAATTAAAGATTTAAATGTTTAAAGTTTAATTAGATAATAATAGTTTAATTAAACAAATTGAAGTTTAAGTTTAAATGATTAGTTCAATTTACATAAAGTTTAATTGAATGACTTAATTAAATGTTGATTTTTAATCAATCAAATTAACCATCTAAAGTTTAGTTATGTGTCATTTAAATCAAATGATAAAGTTAATTAAAGGTTTATGTTTAGTTTAATTAATTGATTAATACATCTTACTTTATTTTACTGATTTGATTTGGTTAGACTTTGATTTATAATTATTTAAGTTTATTATGATTAACCTAATTACAGTGTGATGAATGATTAATTCAATGTTCATTAATTTAAGTGGTTGGAATTTAATTAATGATTAAGCTTAATTTATCTTATTTGAGTTAATTTATTCAAGTAAGGTTTAATTTGGTTAGATGTTTAATTGATTTGATTTAATTAAAGATGATTTGATCTTAACATAGTTAACTTAATTAAATGATTGATTAAGAATTTAATTAATTAAAAATTAATGATTTAATTAAGCATGATTGATTCTTAATTTAATGAGTGTTTATGATGACTTAATTAAGTGTTTAGTTTAAGTTTAGCTGACTTTAGAATTATTATTATTATTTTTTCAAGAGCTTATTTAAGTGATTTATTTAGTTTATTGTAAATGATTGATTAATTTATTTTGAAGTTTCATCTTTAACTTGGTTAAAGTTTGGTTCAAATGATTATCCTAATTTAAAAATGATTAATTAGCATGTTTAAATGGATTAAATAATTAATTCAATTCATACTGGATTAGTTAAGTTGATTAAGTGATTGGTTAATTAAGGGGTTGCTAAGTGAACTTATTCCATTTAATGATTAATTAAATCAATCATAATTGAGTGATTATTCAGGTCTATTATTAATAGCTTAATTTGATGACTATTTGATTAACTAATTGACATAACCAGAAGCTAACTTATGATTATTTAAGTTAATCATGTTTGAAAAAAAGAGGTTAATCATGTTTGATTTGATTAAATAATAGACTCAATTAAGATCAAGTTAATGATTGATTAATCTTTAGCTTGTCCAATAATTGACTTTAATTAAAGTTTTAATTAATAGTACATTTAATTTATTTAGGTATTTAGCTTAACTTGTTTATTCAATTAAAAATAAACTATAGTTAATTTAATTTTTATTAAATCAAATAATTAATCCAATCTTAATCAAAATTATCATGGCTTTATTTATATGATTGATTATGTTTTAAGGTGATTTAAGTTGATTAGTTAACTTTAATTGAAGCTTAATTTAATTTAATTGCATATGATTAGTTTTGGTTAGTGATTCAATTAGTGATTGATGATTTAGGTTGATTTGTTTTGATTCCAAAAAATTAATTTAATTACATTTCAATTAGTGATTAATTAAATTTATTAAGTTCCATTTGATTTAAATTTAAAATTAAATTATGTTTTCTTGATCAAATTTAGGGTTTGGTAGTGAGGTTCTAAGTCTTAATTTGTTTAAAACATTGGCTTCATATTTAATTTACTATATATTCCTTGAAATTTGGCTCTAATAAATTAAATTAGATTTTGATTTTAATGATCTATTAAATCCTATGTATATGATTTTGGGGCTTATCAAGCTCCAAAGGGTTCTACTATTTTCTTAGTTTTCTGATTTAATTATGATGTTTTAAGAAATTTCCAAGTGTTTCCCTATTTTTCTTGATTTAATTCCAATTATTTCATGGAAATTTTTTAACTTTTAATTTATTAGTCAACAATTCTTGAAATTTTAATGTTTGGTAAGTCCTAATACTAATTTCTTTTTTTCCAAAGTTTTAGGTGAATTAGATCATTATTTTAAGTGTGACTAAGTTTGATTATTTTCATTAAAACTTAAAATAATATAAAATTACCTAATAGAAATTGGGAATTTTATTTTTATTAGATTCCTCTCTCAAATATGAAACTAGAGATGGGTCTTTTATATATTTTTTGGATAATTGATAGATTTATTGCAAAATTTTAAAATTTAGCTTAATTAAATAAATTAATTAAGGTTAATTTATTCATAACTAGGTGATTTTGATGTTTAATAAGATTTAGAGAGCTTAAATAGTTTTCTTGAGTTCATAGATGTTAATTAAAGTGGTTTGAGCTATGTTAGTAATTTTTCTTAATTTTTATTTATTTATTTTCTTAAAATTAGACATTTGAACTTCAAAAATAAAAAACTTTTAATATATTCATCATTTTGACTTGAAATTTTATGGTAGTAGGTTTTAGCATCAATTTCAGTCGTTAAAAATTTCATGTCAATTTAATTAATATTTTAGTATTAATTAAAATTTTTTGATTTTAATCAAACAAAAGTAATCACAAACTACTTAACAAAAATTAGGGATTTTAGGTTCATTGGATTCCTCTTGAAAGGATGAATCCAACAAAGCCTTAATTGCAATTTTGTTTGGGTATTTTATTTTCAATGATTTTGTGATGTTTTGGGTGTTTTAAAGCTTTTTAAAAGTTTTGAAATCTAGATTTTTCTATTTAATTGAGTTAACGCTAACTCAATGCTGACTAGATGGACCTTTTTGTGTTTCACCATGCGATTGGTCTTTGGTGGATCCAACTCAGCTACATTGAAAAACATGGAATCATTTGAGATGCTCTATATGCAATCCATGGTCAAATTAAAAGATTAAATTAATTAGTGGCCTAATATGGGCCATCCATTCTAATGAAAAGAAATAGAAGGTTTAAGCATATTCTCTCCTATCGTTGATGAGTAATGGAATTCAGCTCTATTTTGAGCCAAAATTTCAGTGATTCTCACCTAAATTTTAGGTTTTTTTGAATAAGAAAGCTTTAAAATGAAAATTACAAGGTTTATGTATGATTTTTTTTCTAAAATACTTGATTTCATTTTATAAAACACCAAAGCCTAAGGTTAACTATGGTTGAGATTTAATACCTCACTCAAACCAACTTTGAGTGGATTTCTTATTTCAAAAAGCTTCCCTAGACTAAGATGAAGCTTGGATGAAGTCCTTGCCCTTGCCTCCTCGTGATTTCCCAATAGACCAAAGGTCAATGCCCTTCATCAGAGTCTGATAAAAAATTATTTTGGTTGTCAGGAATGGTAGGGAATGGCTTAATTTGATTGGTTAGGTTACAAGGATGGTGAGAGAAGTGCCTAATCTCTCTGAAATAGCTTGGAGGTGTGATTTTATAGATGGCTAGCCTCTCCCCCATTAGAGTAGCTTGGAGGTGGCAGCTATAGAGATTTGAAGCTTAGAAATGTTATGGAGAGGTGGCTAATTGACTGAAGAGTGTGCCTAAGTCAATTAAGTGGGGATATGAGTTGAAGTTTGGGAGGATTGAAGGCTTTGGGTTCATTTGTAAAATTTTTTCTTTGAATTTAATGCTCTTCTATTTTATCTTTTCTTAAACCATCAAGGTTTAAAGACTAATTCACACATGGAGCATTAGGCTACAGATTTTCCTAATCCTAGCTTAATTTTGAGTTTAGGTCAACCCATGTTAACCTAGTTAATTTGGATTTGGTTTAAAAGTTTGAGATGGATCATTGACTTTGGAATGAAGTTTATCCATGTCTTATTGATCATTTAGTTCCCTTAAGTTTAATCAATTTGAATTTATTTAGTTTTGGAATGATTTGGACCCATTTTGACCCACTTTAAGCTACTTTGACCAAAGTGGGCCATAATGGATTTAAATGGCCCACTTGGATAAAACTTTAATTATGTTTGAATAATCATTTAGAGCAATTTGGATAAATTAATTTTTTTTAATTTGGGCCAATTTTGAGTTTGACCCAAGTTTGATCCAATTTGGCCTAAATGGGTTAAGTTAGATTCAATTTAGTCATATGATCAATTTGGCTAAATCAAGGTGTGTTTGGTTTTCAATCATGTTTAATGAAGTGCTTGAGATAATTTAGAGTAATTTATTTAGTTAATTTGAAGTTATTTTAATTTTGAGCACCTATTTTGACCCAAAATGGGCATAACAAGCTAAGATGAGTTAACTTGGGTAAAATGATCAAATTAGTTAAATTATACCTAAGGAAGATTGGATTATGATTAAATATGAATTTGAAATGATTTGAAATATTTAATTTCTTGTAATTTCAATTTAATTTAAATTTGGTCCAATAGGGTTCATTTGAGCCCATTTGGGTCAAGTGATCCAATTGGCTAATTTAAGCCCTTATTATCAGTTTTATTTAATTCCATATTTGATTAAGTTCATATGATGATTTTGAGCTTTTATAATGACATAATTTTAATAGGTTGACTTTTGATATGGTGGGGCCTATATTAGTCAACTCTAGGTTAAATGGTCTGGTTGACCACTTTGAACCTAATCTAAATTTATTTTTGGATTTATTTATGCTTATACATTGATTATGTTCTTTTGGTTTTATGTTTTTAATCTTAGATTCATGTAATTTTGAGCTTGAAAGAATTAATTGGGTTAACCATCCTAATTACCTCAATCTAGACTCAATTAAATTTAAATTTGAATCTAGGTATCTTTTATTTAGTTAAACTTTAACAAATTTGGACTTGATTGGGGCCAACTTAGCTTAATTAAATTAGATCAAGTCCTAATGGGGCTCAATAAGCAGACCTAGGCTTTCAACCTAAGGGATTTGGCTATTAAGTTTGATTTTGATTTTAGAATTTATGTTTGATTTAACTTTGTTATTTAATTTTGATTTTAGGTTTAGTTACACACCTAGCCACTAAGTGTAGTATTTTGATGATAAATTAGGAAGCTTCTAACCAAAAATTACTGGTCCTAATTACTAAGATCAGGATGCTAACCTTATCCAAATATGAGATCAACAACATTCATGCAAGATATTTTTATCATTGAAAGTTCTTTTCCACTTCAACTTAATCCAAAACTCTTTTAAGATTGGTACTTTTTTTTTCATTCTTTTCATGTTATTTGGCCAACTCATAGTCTTCAGTATTCTTAATTGACTTAACTTAACCTCTTATAATAAAAATCTTGTGTTATCATATGAGATGAGTTATAAAATCTCATTCAATTTTTTTTCTTTGAAGGATAGGAACTTACTTACTCTTTGGTGTAACTATCAGATCTCCACTCTTAATTGACAAAATTCTTTTACATCCTATTATAGTAGGATTCAAAAGCTTGTTATGAATCCTTATGATAGATCCTCTGATCCATGTGAGTATGTCAATAAATATAAAATTATCATGTATATATAAAAGGCTTTAAATGGACTTTTCTGCTAGGGCTTTTTGTCATGCTCAAGGATTAACCTCATACATGATTTAATTAACTCACTATAAGAACCATAACTTTACCACTTGGTTAGAATTTTTAATGAATAATTCATTATGAAGGGAGAACATCAAGGAGTTGATATTGGTTTATTATAAGGATTTTTTTAAGAAGACTATGATTCATACATTTATAATTCTTATTAATATAGTAGAAATATTTTTATCCGATTGATATCATTTATAAAGTGAAGCAACATGCTGTTATTAATGAGATTAGTAGTATTCAATAATATCAAAGCAAAAAATTTTTAATGGAGAAAACATCAATAATAGAAAAATTAAGGTCCCTCTATGTTTTTTCAATAATACATGAACATAAATAGTACAAAGAGTATACATTATTAAGTACATCTCATGCTAATGTTTTAATGTCATTAAATGTCAGAAAAATGTTAAGTGGCTCAATCAACTAATGATAAATATTTAAATCAAGAATAGATTTGTCATTTCCATCAAAGCCATGGACACACCAATAAATTCAATGAATAATTTAAAAAATTTAATTATTCAATGCACCACATATATTAATTCATTTTAAGTCAACAAAGTTAAGCCAACACTAATCTTATTAAAGAAAAATTAACATTTCTAAAGGTAGCAACAAATAAATAGATGAATGATTAGAAAAATTGAGATAATTGATTTGAGAATTATTAATATGCTTTAAAGTTAACTCCTAATGATGCAGCAATGAAAAAACTATATGCTAACCATTCCATGACATTTGGTGATTTTAATATGGAAAGATCCAAATTCCATTTAGGATCTACTTGTCATTAATGTTGGGTTGGTGACACATGTTATGATGCTAAGATATTCTTAATTGGTAATAAAAGTTAGGTTGATGTTTTGTTCTTTCCATATTCCTTAGCTTGGGCTTAGAGAAAAGGTCCAACTAATTGTAGGACAAATATATAACAATAACAACAACAACAACAACAACAACAACAACAACAACAAAAACAACAACAACAACAATAATAATAATAATAATTTACTAGTGAGAATTGAAGGATTTATATCATTTTTGGTCATTCAAATATGATTATGGTTAAAAAGCTAGTGAGGCCTAAAACATATATGTAAATAACACTATCTTAAATAAAGCTTACTTGAACAATAGCCTTTCTCTTCTCCATGAAGATCAACTAGTTGATGCCACCATTGAACATCAAATGTTTAGCTTCATGGATATTTATTCAAGATATAATCAGATAAAAATGAATAAAGTTGATAAAAGGCAATTTATTTCCAAATTGATAAAGTCTTATAATACTATTAGCTTGTTACTTTTATATTGAAGAATCATTGTGTTAAAAATCAATGTCTCATAAATAAAGTCTTAAAAATTTTATAAAGATGTATTTTGGACGTACATGTTGATAACATGTTGATCAAATGCTTTAATAAGGAACAATATTTTATGACTTATAATAGTATTTTTCATCTTCTTTAGCATTATAATATGTGCTTCAATCCAATTAAGTGTGCTTTTAGTATCACATTACACAAATTTTTAGGATTCATTATCACTCATCAAGCAATCAAAATGAAGCTATAAAGATTAAGGCCATGCAAACTATGGTTCCTTTAAAAAAAAGTATAATATTTGTGGATTAATATTACACATATCTTAATTCTTAGATCATTTAAGAGATAAATACTTTTTAGTTTTCATATTCTAAGATGCTTGCAATACTAATGTCTTGATAGATGAGTGTCAAGCAACCTTTAAACAACTCAAGGCATATTTAGCTTTATTTCCTTTACTATTAAAGCTAAACTTTTATTTATATCTTATTATTACACCCCTTATAATAAACTTAATGCTTGTATAAGAGGACTATTGGGTGCAATATCATATTTATAGTATCAACAAGATCTTATTTATCATAGAGGAGAAATATCCATAATGGATACTACTACCATAACATGTTTTATAAATCAAAATATTTTGGTTGATTTATTTAGTGCTTAATGGACTTAGGGAATTTGATATTCACATTTTTCTTAAGTTAGATATCAAAGTTTAAGTTAAGTACTATTTGACTTGTGGTTGAGCACAAAACTCCTTACCCTATCAAATCACCTCTTCATCCACCCCTATTAAACATTATATGTTAATAGAGCATCTGAGAGCTATAATACTTCGATAAGGATCTTACTTGTCTTTCTTAAATATTATACTTTAAAATACAAACTTTTTCTCAAGTTCATCATAATCAATAATATTTTTGTGTATGAAGTACTCATGGTATAACTAAGATTTGTCATTATTTATGAAACTCAAAATTTTATGCTTCATGTTCACATGCAACTTATGGATTTTAAGGTCAAGGAGACTTTAAGGCTGACAACCCATAAATGGGACAATATCGTAACTTGTGAAGTCAATTATGTCTCTCATTAATACATATTAGGTTATCATCATATCTCAAAAGTTAAGCTAATGCCCTTTTCAAGTTGGTAACTTTAACATCAATATATTTTTATGGAAGATGGTGTATTAAGAATATACACATCTCAAGTATAAAAGATCCATGCAAGATATAGTCCCTTGAAGATTTAAAAGAGAACTCTTTGATGGGATTCATATTCTTTCTTACATAATGGGATAATATCTAAAAACTCAATAGCTGCATTCATTTTTGATGACATGTGGGACAACTTAGTATTATTAGAGATGAATTATAGTAAGAGCATTTAAAGAATCATATTTAAAGAGTCTTTGATCATCAAAGTTTGAGTACACACTTTAAAAACTCTATACGTTAATATAAAGGGTAAGTGTAAAATACTCTCTGAAAATTTTTAACATAAGGATATAATCCCACATAAAAAAATAATGCAATGAATGAGAACTTAGTTCATGATCATGAGGAGATATTCTCGTCAATGTCTAGAGAATGATGACAACTTATTTTTTTAATTTATAATTTAACCATAAATATTTAAAGATTTAATGTATTTTTGGATGACATGGGTTTCAATATCATAAAATAAATAACAAATGATAAGTCATAAAAAAATTCACTTATCAAGCATGAATCTCAATATAATATTTGAATTATAAATTTCTATGCTTAAACCCAAGATTATTCAAACTTTGAATTCTAGAAACTTATAGCTAAAATAGATTTTTTGATAAGATGTGCCTAATGATATCAAAAGTATTTTGATATGAATCTAAATCAAATACTTAAAATGTAACTACATTTTTTGTAACATCATAATCTTATAATCTTATATTTTAAGTTAAAATGATCATCTTGATGATAGAAATTCAATGAGGTTATTATTACTAATTATGATAGCCTTTAAGAAACTTGAGTATAAAAAATTGATCTATAATCAGAAGAATCAATAAAATTTTATCAAAACTTATCAAAGCATAACTATATAAAATTATAATTAGACCATCATTCTCCACATAAAAGTGAGTTGGCTCTTTATGTGAATTTGAAGAAAGGTTGGTGATCTAAAAACTCTCAATCCTTTTTAACACTCGATGCAAATGATCATAGCAAGTAATCACCATCGCTCGACCACTATTAGTTGACCATCACATTCTGATCATTATTTTTTAACCGTCATTACTTATCCACTATTATCCAACTACCATAGCTAATATGCTACCATCCAACCACTGTAGCTTGTCCACCATTGTCTTACCTCAATGGTAGTAGCTCAATTGTCATCATCTAATTGCTGTCACTCGGCCACTATAGCTCATCCTCTACCACTCGATCATTGTAGCTTGTTCATCTTGTCATCTAATTGCTATCACTCAACCACTATAACTTATCCTCTATCATTCAATCATTGTAGCTTGTTCATCATTGCCTAACAACCATCATGAAATCAGTCATCAGCAATATAAACTACTTCTATAACATTTACTATTACAACTTTAAAAGACAAAGTTAGTATTTTATATTTTGCAGTTTCATCTTCTCCAATTAAAAGGGAGAAATGACTTTTATAACTTCACTAATATTTTGAATTATTTCAATTGGGCCAGATTTTATAATTTTTCTCTTTTAAATTTTCTACATAAAATTTTGTTCTCTTTTGTATTTTTTATTTATCTGTGCACTAGATCACTAGATCTTTATTATCACATTTAGTTAAAATTTTCTCTACCAACATATAATGTTTTAATACTAAATAACTACTATTATATATATATATATATATATATATATATATATATATATATATATATATATATATATATATATATATATATATATATGCATTCCCATAAAAAGAGAAATTTAATTTTAAAAAAATTAACCTTCAAATATTAAAGTTCATAACAAAAGCTCAATTTATATTTTTTTTTTCATTTTAAAAATTTATTATAATTTGATTGGATGCTAAAATATAGAAGTCCACAGTATAAACAAATAGAAAAATGATTGCATCGTAAATACATATGCATTAATTAGTTGATATGTTTTTTTTCAGTTATTTGAAACTATTCTTGAACAAAATTTCTCTACCTTTCAAGACTTTTTATTCTTCATCGTGCCTTGTGTCTCTTATCGGATAAAATATTACATGCGGAGTTTGGACGTAGCTTTCTATTCGGATGCCAACCGGATCTTAATGCATGTCCACTAATAAAATATTGTTTTTTTTACTTTATAACTTGGTAATGCTGCAATGCCATTAACGATAAAATAATGGGATTGAACATGTTGAGTGGCATGGATAATGTTTTATATTCTGATCCCGTAAAAATTTAGGTTGTTTTATTTTTGAGCTGTGTTTAGTTGTGCATAAATTATACTCAGCACCCTCTCCTGGCATGCGTCACTGCGAGCATCTGACCTTCCTCCAGGGTTTTGCTAATTCTCGGGCATTAAAATTAAGGTATTATATCACCTTCTCCATCTAGGTGACTCCATGAGGTATTTCTTCTTGCATTCTTGAACATTAGAGATTTTAGGTTTTTAAATTTGTTTCAACCATCGAATAGGAGCACATTTGGGTTCTTAAAGGAGACTTTGGAGGTTTTTGGAGATGTTTTTGAGTGTAAACTCTATACACTCATGAGTGTACACCCTTTTTTTTCAATTTTTTTAACCATGGGGCTTGTCATATGTTTAGTACATTCTATTGTAAGTTATTTGAAGATGTTTCCAGGAGAATTTGGTAGTTTTTGGAGCTATTTTTCATTTGTACACTCTGTACACTCATGAGTTTACACTCTTTTTTAAATTTTTTTTTCAATTGTGAGGCTTGTCATATGTTTAGTACATTCTATTGTAAGCTGTTTGGAGTTTTGTCTTGGAGAATTTATAAATTTTTGGAGTTATTTTTAAAGTGTACACTATACACTCATGAGTGTACATCCTATTTTTCAATTTTTCTTAACTGCGAGGCTTGCCATATGTTTTGTACATGCTATTGTAAGCTATTTGGAGATGTTTCCTGGAGAATTTGGGAAGTTTTTTGAGGTATTTTCATGTGTACACTTTATACACTCATGAGTATACACCTTTTTTTTCAATTTTTTTTTCAACTGTGAGGCTTGCCATATGCTTTTTACATGTTATTGTAAGCTGTTTGAAGATATTTCCTAGAAAATTTAGAGATTTTTGGAGCTATTTTCATGTGTACACTCTATACACTCATGAGTGTATACCTTTTTTTCAATTTTTTTCAACTGTAGAGCTTATCATATGTTTAGTACATTCTATTGTAAGCTGTTTGGAGTTTAGTCCTAGAGAATTTGGGGCTTTTTAGAGATATTTTTGAAGTGTTCACTCTATACACTCATGAGTGTACACTCCTTTTTTAAAATTTTTAATTGTTGGGCTTGTCATATATTTTGTATACTATTGTAAGCTGATTGAAGATGTTTCCTAGAGAATTTAAGAGTTTTTGGAGCTATTTTTCATGTGTATACTCTGTACACTTATAAGTTTATACTTTTTTTTCAATTTTTTTCAATTGTGGGGCTTATTATATATTTTGTACATTTTATTTTATGCTGTTGGAGATATTCCTTGGAGAATTTAGTGGGTTTTTGGAGCTATTTTCCATGTGTATACTCTGTACACTCATGAGTGTACACTCTTTTTCTTAATTCTTTTCTACTATGAGGCTTGCCATATATTTTATATATTCTATTGTAAGTGTTTGGAGATATTTCCTATAGAATTTGGGGGTTTTTGAGCTATTTTTTCATGTGTAAACTCTATACACTCATGAGTGTACACTCTTTTCTAAATTTTTTTCAACTGTAGGGCTTGCCATATGTTTTGTACATTATATTGTAAGCTGCTTGTAGTTTAGTCATAAAGAATTTGGGAGTTTTAGAGCTATTTTTGAAGTGTACACCCTTTTTCTCAATTTTTTTTTAACTGGGCTTTCCATATGTTTTGTAAATGCTATTGTAAGTTATTTGGAGATGTTTCCTTGAGAATTTGAGATTTTTTGAGCTGCTTTTTATGTGTACAATCTGTACACTCATCAGTGTACACCATCTTTTTAATTTTTTTCAACTATGGGGCTTGCTATATGTTCAGTACATTCTATTATAAGCTATTTAGAGTTTAGTTCTGAGAAATTTGGTAGTTTTTGAAGTGTACCCTCTATGCACTCATGAGTGTATATCCTTTTTTAAATTTTTTTCAACTATCTTGCCATGTGTTTAGCACAGTCTATTGTAAGCTGTTTGGAGATATTTCCTTGAGAATTTTGGGGTTTTGGAGTTATTTTCCATGTGTACACTCTATACACTTCTGAGTGTACACCTTCTTTTTCAATTTTTTTTCAACACTAGGCTTTTCATATGTTTAGTACATTATATTGTAAGCTATTTGAAGATGTTTCCTGGAAAATTTGATTATTTTTGGAGCTATGTTTCATATGCACACTCTATACACTCATTAGTGTACACCATTTTTTCAATTTTTTTCAACTGTGAGCCTTGCATATTCTATTATAAGTTGTTTGGAGATATTTCCTGGAGAATTTAGGGAGTTTTGAAGCTATTTTTGAAGTGTACACTTTGTACACTCATGAGTGTACACCATTTTTTTTTTTCAATTTTTTTCAACTATGGAGCTTGCTATATGTTTAGTACATTTTATTGTAAGCTGTTTGGAGATGTTTTCTAGAGAATTTGATAGTTTTTGGAGTTATTTTTCATGTGTACACTCTGTACACTCATGAGTGTACACATGTTTAAATAATTTTCAACTATGAGGTTTGCCATATTGTAAGCTGGTTGGAGTTTTGTCCTAGAGAATTTGGTGGTTTTGAAGTTATTTTTGAAGTGTACACTCTGTACACTCATTAGTGTACACCACTTTTTAAATTTGTTTCAACTATAGGGCTTGCCATATGTTTTGTTCATGCTATTGTAAGCTATTAGAAGATGTTTCCTAGAGAATTTTAGGATTTTTGGATCATTTTTTCAAGTGTACACTCCTTTTTTCAAAAAATTTCAATGGTTGAGCTTGCCATATATTTTGTACATGCTATTGTAAACTATTTGGAGATGTTTCTAGAGAATTTGGGTATTTTTAGAGTTATTTTTGAAGTGTATACTCTGAGCCCCCATTCTGGAGATAATGTTCTCATTAATTCACTTTTCATTTGAAGTTTAAAATGTCTAGGATAAGGAGAACTTTAGATGTAGGCCATCCACCATTAGAGCAATGTTTGCTTCTATTTTATGCCACTTTACTAATGAAATAGTTGTCATTTTAAGAAGGCTACATGTGCATCAATTCATTAAAATGCTTACAATTCAATGAGATTCACTGCCATCACTTCAATCATGTCCTGTTGGAATATAGAAAAGCAAGCATTCTACATTGGTGGCCAATGCATTCCATTCACCCCCATGAAGTTGCATTAATTATATGGATGTCAAACAGAGGGGAGAAGATTATATGGCAGAAATCCTCACTTTCCAAGTCCAACTCAATTAATTTTAAGAACAAAATTGAGAAGTTGGATCGCATGTTGACTGCAACATAGTTTGTGCATTTTTACTTTCAAATCTTTTTTTATATATCATAATTATAGAGTGGTGTTGGATTTGATCTCCTACACTAACAACACAGAGAGATTTGCTGATTATAATTGGTTAAAACCCTATGGAGCTTCCTGGTTTCATAATTCGATGTTATTACATCAAAAATTTTGATGCAAAAAGCACCCGTGTACATGAGTGGCTTCATCACTCTTCTGATGGTACTTTTTAGATCTTCAGATTTATATTACTTTATACATTGAAGCTAAGTTATGTAAATCTTATTGTATATCTAGGTAGTAGACACAAGAATCATATGGCCACCCATTCCTTCTACAATGCCACGTATATTACGTTGGCCAAAAATAAAATTTGCAGAGGATTTCATTAGTGGTTTGCAAGGACACCATGTGATGCTAAATAAATTTACTTCATTTATCTCAAAATTTATTTATTGTTATTAGAAATTATCATATTTTCTTATTGGTGTAACAAATATCTTTCTATCATTTGAAGACATATCAGAGAAGCAGACAAGGCTCCTTGAAATAGTATCCCCTGTCCCGTAGCCAACTCACAATGAGCCTCATAAGAGCCCCATTCCAAGTCCAAGGAGTGAAGCCCAAGTGGATCTCTCTACGTCTCTCCTCGATATTCTCCTCCTTCCTATGTATCTAGCCTAACATCTACTACTATCCCTCAATAGAGCTTTGAATAGATAAGATACTTTCAGATTTCAGGGCCTTGGGGGATAGAGTATCATTTTTTGAAGCTTTAATAACTGAGAGAGAAGTTGGTATTGATTTGTGGTTAGCTATCATTAAGGTGATGGTTGCTGGACAAGAGGGTCGAGCATGGGGCAAGCTTGTGAGGAGGCTACCACTAGACATAAAGATGTTGCTTAGCCTTTACTAGGTGTCATAAAATGTGGTGTGTGGTGAGACAGCTAAGGAAGAGGAAAGCTATCTCATCCCATTCACACAAGTGTACAAGAAGACACACGGCACAATAACTCCTGATGTTGCTACCACGCAGGATGTACAGATAGTAGAGGAGGTATTTCTTGGCTTTTCTTTTAGTTTAATCTAATAAAGTTGATTTCATGATTTCTTATGTAGGTTAACAAAGAGGTTCCTATAGCACAGGATGAACCAATGACTGATGTCATAGTGGTTGAGGAGCATTAGATGGAGGTATTCTTCATCTTAGAAGCTTCAACTTTAATTCATATTGAATCTAGCTCTTAAATCTTATTAATTTCTTGGAGCCAACTGAGGTACATGATATCATAGACTTCTCATCAAGTGATGTTCTGCCCAAGCCAATGCTTTAGCTCATTGACATTTATTGCGTCTGGTTCAAGGAGAAGTAAGTCATTTCTTAGTCTATTTCATTCAATATACATAAAATCACCCTTTAATTTAGTAATGCTCACATTCCCATGCTTCTCACATGCAAGAGTGATAGCGTATTCTTGGCTAGAAATATCATTATTGTGAGAGGCCAAATTGATGAATTGCTGATAGATCAATATCTAAAAGATGCACATGTTGAATGCCTTCGCTTATTTATTGGCCGAGAAGAATAAAATCTATTCTGGGTTCTAAGTCACCTATCTATATATCTCATTCCTACATTGGGTAAGTTAGTGCACAGAGGCTTGGGTTATATGATACCTTCCAAAGTTTTGATAGTTACAAGCTAGTAATTTTTAACTTTTCTTTGAATTCTTGCAGAGTTATGCTAAATATGGCCTAGCAAAAGAAACCAAAATATTCATCCAACATATTATTGCAAATATTATTTAAATAGTTGATTTACTCTTACTTCTAATCATCAATAATCAACATTAGACACTACTAGTGTGCATATTAAGAAAAGGGCTTAATACTTTTATGACTCACTATGAAACCCAACTCATAAGACTATTCTTCCAGATATTGTAAGAATTCTTGTCATTTTTAATTCTTCTTAAATGCATACCTTGTACCTAACTCTTTAGATCAAATTACTCATCTAAAATGATGGCCAGACTTTAAAGAGCAATCCTAAAGAATGGCCATGAATACCATTCCAAGAAAATATACATGTAAATACATGTAGAGCACCAAGATTGGCCAAAAAAAATGAAACTGATATGCTATTTTTTTTGTTTAAATATGAAATAACTGAGGTGTATAATGTTGAATGAAAGAAGGATGCTATGCATATGAATAAAGTGTTTGGAAATCTAAATGTAGATCATCTTTATATTTATCGTGTTGTACATGCTATGCCATTGTAGATCATCTCTTTATTTATCTGTATTGTACATGCTATTCTAAGATATTTGTACATGTTATTGTAGATCATCCCTTTATTTATCTATGTTATACATGCTATTGTAAGCTGTTTGGAGTTATTTCTTGGTAATTTGGTGCAATGTCTCATTTTTTAATTTTTTTCAACTATCGGGCTTGCCATATGTTTAGTACATTCCATTGTAAGCAGTTTGGAGTTTAGTCCTTAGAAATTTAGTGGTTTTTGGAGTTGTTTTTGATGTGTACATTTTTTATCAATTTTTTTCAACTATTCTACCCTATTTTTTAATTGTATGTTTAGTAGATGCTATTGTAAACTATTTGGAGGCTTTTTTTTTGGGGTGGGGGGGTGGGGTGGGGTGGTTTAGATTAGTTTTCAATGTATACACTCTGTACACTTATGAGTATACACTCAATATTTTCAAATTAAACCATTGTGGGGCTCGTTATATGTTTAGTAGATACTATTCTAAGTTGTTTGGAGGCTTTGGGGGATTTTGGAGCTATTTTTTATGTGTACAGTCTATACACTCATGAGTGTACACCCCCATTTTTTCAAATTAAATCACTATGGGGCTCATTATATGTTTAGTAGATGCTATTCTAAGATGTTTGGAGGCTTTGGGGTGTGGGTGGTTGGAGTTGCTTTTCATGTGTACACTCCAGGAAATTCTCCAAACATCTTTAAATAGCTTAAAAAAATACCATTTACTAAAGATGTAGCATGCCTCATAGTTAAATTTTTTTGAAAAAAAGGGTATACACTCTAGAGTGTACACATCAAAATAGCTCCAAAAATCACCAAATTCTTTAGTAAATAGCTCCACACTCTGTACACCCTGGAGGCATTTTCAATAAATTTTGGTGTAATAACCCAATCTCTATTGAGAGGAATTTTCAGTGACTTAAAGTACAAAATATCAATAGTATATTAACAAAATAAGCAGCATAAGTCAAAGTACAAAGTTTAGCTTAAAAGTTCAACATAGTAACTACTGATTAACACACTTTCAATCAAACTGACATGAAAGTATATACATTCAAAGAACACACGACAATTAAATGATATCATGCATTATAATGTTTCCCTGTAATGATATCCATCATCAGCTTTGTGTATCCTTCTGTCGACTAACTGATTATTGAGCTTGAATTAAATTCCTAATATAGAAGACATCGTATCAGTTGTAGATATCTAACAATAGGAATGAAGTGTTATACCTGCATACCTCTGAAAAGCACTCTGACATAATAGATAAAGGTGTTGCAATGGGTGACCATTTATGTTCTCCACCTCTTGCAACTTGTTCTTTCATCTCTATAACATTAAAAATAGAATAGTTTAAAGTTTAATAGCAATATTTAAAGAGTATAAATTTAGAGACAGGTAGAAAATTACTCTTGGCTTTCTTATTTCTCTCCCAATATCTTTTTAATCTTGCATTGGAAACACCTTTTGGCCGTTTCTTAACTAGATCCTTTAGTAAGTCAGTTCTTAAATCTATTATAGTAAACTTCTTTTTCTTAATTGTTTTGTCAGTTGGAGGTGAATTCCCACATAATATAGAATCAACATTTATCATATAGTTTCTTTAAGGAATCCAACATGTACTCCTCAGCTTCCTTATTACTTTGTACTTTGGTGCTTATTTGATATGCATATCGATTAATGTGATTTTGAAAAATAATGCTAGTTTAATTTCTATCATTACCTTGCACATCTTTTAAGTTCCTGTAAACACTGTCAAAGTAGATATCCCTCTTTACTCTGGTTGATCATCGCATGAGAAGATACTTATCTGGAATGCACATAATATCTTCTAGACTCAAGACTCAGAGTGGGCACAAAGTACCCCCATTATTTTAATTTTTGTATAACTATAAGAAATATTTAGGCATGTCTTGTCGAAATGGATAGTCCATGTCATGTAAGAGCCTTTATTCTCTAAGTTTCTCACCAAAGGCTCCATGAGATTGTCATCTAACACATTTATTGCTAATCCACTGTCTCCATGAAAAAAATTCTTTTTCAAACATTGTATAAGGCTTTCTTGTGTAAAACATAGCAGCTTATTTTAGTATTGGACTAGTTTTAACAACAGGAATAATTGCTGACTGACTACACTTGAAATCTTTATCATATTCATTTCATCGCCATATGTCCATAACCTTCTCCAATCCCAACAAATAATCAGTGATAGATTTTGTTGGTTTAGAGATTCCATGACATAGATTATTCATGAACTCATGTTGCGTTGATAAGATACCCATACAGAATGAGTCTTTGCAGAATGTGGTGGACTACTTGCATCTAATTATATATTGCTCAGACAGCCATGCATGATCATGCAAATTGCCTTCAACTAGCATGGTAGACTAATCTTATTCAAACTCTTCCTTTGAATCACATTTATTCATACAAGTATAAAAGAGACTTTATATTGTCTTATTACTATTAAAGTAATGTACTTTCGAATAAGCTTTCTTAGAAATATGCCATTGGCACAACTTATGGTGAGTATGCAATAATGTAATTCTGATAGCTCTCGTTATTGCCTGATCTTGATCAGTGAATATTGTTATAGGATTCCTCTCATTCATTAACTGGAGAAATATTTTGAATAACCATGTGAATGACTCAATTATCTCTTCTGATAGAAAGGTTTCTACAAATAAAATATTTTGCCAGTGATGATTCACTCCAATAAAAAGTGCACAGACAAGATTATATTTATTGAGTTGATAAATTGTATCAAAAATTATGACATCCATGAAACAATCATAGTCTATCCTTGACCATTGCTCCAAAAAAAATTGACCAAGCTATCTGACTCATCAATTTGGACATCCCATGCAAACATTCCATCCTTCACTTGCCTTTTCTTGAATGGTTGTATTAATGCATTAGCATCACCACTTGCAATCCTTGATCTTCTTTCTTTTTGGATGTAATTGAAAGTATCTCTTTTTGTAAGGCCAATATTCTCCATGCTGCCAACTTCCTCACTAAGATAGCTAAATATATCAGTTGCTCTAATTCCAGCCTCTATCATTGACTTCAACACGGCCGCCTTCTCATCGCTGATGTCTCTGTGATTTGAGAAGATGTAGGTCACTCAAGTTTGTAGTGAATAATTATAACTTTCTATAAATTTTTTTAACCTTCCAATTCCCATCTAAATCAATAAAAAATTTATTCATGGCTGGACAACCCTCTCAGATCTATTTTTGAAATTTGGTAGTAGTTTAGATTGACACCTTTTTTCATACCTACTTTTGTACATAAAAAATCCTTTGATTTCAAATTCTTGAGTTCGACCAATAACTAGCATGATCCTTCCAAACACTAAATCTAGTATGATGGGCATAATCATAGTGCAGTTCATATGCCACCCTTTCATTGTGAATAGTGGTGCCAAGGAGCTTTCCTACAATTGGTTCATGAGACATAACGGCTTCATCATTGCACCGGTGATTAGCCTCATTCTCCTACTCAGACACAAATATGTTTTAGGAGTACACATAAAAAATTGCTTCAAAAATAGCTCCAAAATCCCCTAAATTATCTAGGAAACATCTCCAAACAACTTACAATAGCATGTACAAAATATATGACAAGTCCCAGTTGAAAAAAAACTGAAAAAAGAGGTGTACACTCATGTGTGTACATAATGTACACTTCAAAAATATCTCCAAAAACCCCAAATTCTCTAGGACTAAACTCCAAAAAGCTTACAATAGAATGTACTAAATATATGACAAGCTTCATAGTTGAAAAAATTTAAAAAAAGGGTGTACACTCTTGAGTATACAGAGTGTACACTTCAAAAATAGCTCCCAAAACTCCCAAATTTTTAGGACTAAACTCCAAATAACTTACAATAGAATGTACTAGACATATGACAAGTCCCACAGTTAAAATAAATTGAAAAATGAGTGTACATTTATGAGTATACAGAGTGTATACATTGAAAACATATAAAACCCTCAAAATTCTTCAAGAAATATCTCCAAATAGCTTACAATAGAATGTAGTAAACATATGGAAAGCCCCACAGTTGACAAAAATTGAAGAAAAGGGTGTACACTCATGAGTGTACAAAGTGTACACTTCAAAAATAGCTCCAAAAGCTCCTAAATTCTCCAGGGAACATCTCCAAACAACTTACAATAGAATGTACAAAACATATGACAAGCCCCATAGTTGAAAAAAATTTGAAAAAAGGATGTACACTCATGAGTGTAAAGAGTGTACACATGAAAAATAGCTCCAAAAACTCCCAAATTATCTAGGAAACATCTTCAAATAGCTTACAATAGCATGTATAAAACATATGACAATCTCCATAGTTGAAAAAATTTTAAAAAGGTTTACACTCATGAGTGTACAGAGTGTACACATGAAAAATAGCTTCAAAAACTCCCAAATTCTCCAAGAAATATTTTTAAATAGCTTACAATAAAATGTACTAAACAGATGACAAGCAGTAGTTAAAAAAAATTGAAAAAAAAGAGTGTACACTCTTGAGTGTATAGAGTGTACACTTCAAAAACCACCAAATTCCCCAAGACTAAACTCCAAACAGTTTACAATAGAATGAACTAAAGATATGGAAAGCCCCACAGTTGAAAAAAACTGAAAAAAAGAATGTACACTCATGACTGTACAGAGTGTACACATGAAAATAACTCAAAAAATCTCGAAAGTCCTCTTATAAAGAACTCCAAATAGTGTATGAATTATATATTTCAGAAAAGAATTTTAAAGAAGATCACTAAATGCTTCAAAATAATTATATATATAAAATGGTGGAGAAAATTTACTGATGCATTTATATATAAGACATCACCCGCTAAATTTGTCGCAATATTAAGGCTACAACTTTCAAATTAGTTCTCCATCTTCACAATTCTTCCAAAAATTGAAATGAGATTTTTTTGTTTCTCTTCTCTGAGCTCAATTCATCTGAAAAAAAAAATTCATATTATGCCCTAAATCCATTTATATGTTGCTTTTAAATTTACCCCGCTCATTCAAACAACATCCAGCTGCGCCCCTAAATAAGTAATATTTTCTCCCGTTAATTTGGGTCAGGCCATGCTAGGTCCGAATAATGTTAAGGGTATCGCAACCGGCGTTACCGTGCTATAAAGTAAAAAAAAAAAATATTTTATTAGTGGAGTGTTGAGATCTGGTAGGCATCCGGACGCAAAGCTACGTCTGCACTCCCCATGTAATATTTTCCCCTCCTATCTGCACCTTCCATGGCTTCGTCGGCCATCCTCTCCCTCATCGCCATATTCCTCCATGCCCTTCATGGCACCAATGACTGCTTCACCTCAATCTTCAGCTTTGATGGTTTCACCGCTGATACCGGAAACCATCTCATCTCTGAACACGGTATCATCTCGGCCGCCAAGCTCCTTGTGACCACTGTCTTCCATCACCATAGTGGCTGCTACTCCCATAGCTGACTAATTATCGATTTCATCGATCTGTGTTCTCTCTTTCTCTTCATTGTCTTTCTTCTTCTTCGAGCCATACACAACTGAATGGTGTGCGAAAGGCTCGAGATTTCCTTTATCCTGCTTCTTCCTAAAAGGTCCCGGCTATGGAGGGTTCAGGTGAGGGGTGAATTTCACCGTCACCAAGGCACTACTGCGCTCGAGAGGTCAGCTTCTCTAGGGAAAAGGGCATGGACGTCAAATGGACAAATCTTTCTCTGCCTGTTCAACTAGAATGGGGTGCAGCTTCCTTTTCTTTGCTCTGCAGATTCAGTTTTGTCATCGCACATAAGATATTATGGTTATGCGAAGCCCATATTCAATAAACATGTGTTTTGACTAAAACTTTATTACGTATCTGTTTATTCTTTTGCTTTTCAGGAATCTTACAGTCATTTTAATCAAATAATTAAGTATTTAAATTTCTAATTAAGAGATTTTAGACTTAATACATATATTATATATAAATTTATGATTAAATTTGTTCAATCTCAAAAAAATACAATTACTATAACTTTTTTAACCTCTATCATTTAAAAAATATTTTTTTACAATCAAATCGATTAGGAATGATAATTATAAGAAAATTATTATTTAATATTTTAAAAGAATATATATTATTTTATAATCATTTAAAAATAATTTCTCTGTAATAATTATACAACTACTTTTAAAGAATATATTAGATGGTTCTATTCCTTCATCCTTCATACACATAATTTTAACTCTTTTAAGATGAGTTTTATGAGAGAATTGATATAGGAATACAATAGGCCTACTAGACTATAATTTAATATGTTTCTATGTTGTTTATGTTATGTCTTATTTTATTTTAGTTTTTGAATGTTGCTCTTAATTGTGTTTTACAATTTTATTTGGAGCTACAACTTGAAAAGGAAAAAAAAAAAAAGCTTAAAGGAAAGTAAACACAATAGTTTAAAATGTGAGAAGTTGATTTAAACTGTTTAAGTGTACAATTTAAAAATTGAATATTCTATAATTTGATTGTCATGCTAAATTTTAACAATTAGTATTTAAAATGTTATCTTATTTTAATTAAGTGTATTATTTTAAAGAAGTTGATTCTAGATGGCATAAATGTCTATTAGATCATAATATTTTTTTCTATTATTTTCATTAAACTCTTAGTCAAGAATGATATGAAAAATTTTCTTCTTGCTTAGAACTTTGAATCAAAAAGAAAAATAATCTATATCATTTCATTTTTTATTTTTTTTATGTCAACTGAAATTGTTTTTAATTTTTTTCTCAACCTTTTATTTTATGAGAACTTGGATGTAAAATGAATCATTCTTGAATAATACAAAGTTTATGTTGATTTGAGTTCCCTTTTAATAAGCTTTGGTTGAGCTTATTTCCCTTTCATATATTTGGAGCAATGGGTATCATTCTCCTACTCTAGATTAATGCTTTGTGCCACTTCTTCTTATTCATGGGATCATGTACTCACTTTCTCTCTTATTCATTTTTATTACTTGCATGTATGTATGTATGTTTGTTTGTAATTTTTATTGTATATCTCAATAATATGGTATTAAAGCAAGTTATGATCCTTGAAGTTTTCAGTGCCAGAATGGTGTTGGAGGTGTAAATGTATTAACTAAGTGACACATTTTATAAATAAGATATCTCACAAGAAAGAGATAAAAGGTGAAATCTATACTAGATTCCATCTATTATCTAAACTTATGAAAGACATTTATTTATAGGAATTTCATTAAGGAAGGCAAAGGATTGTGAGTTGCTCATAGTTCTAAGGAGGCATATCTACCTTGATTACCTATCGTTATGGACATCTAACAAGATACCTTGATTAAAGAAATACATGAAGATTCATTTATGATTTAATTTTTCATTTTTGGATTTTAAAAGGGAAGGGTTGCAGTTTAGTATGAATTACCATAGTAAGACAATCCATATATCGTATTTTAGTCCTGAATGTAGAGAGTAAATCTGTGTGACCAAGAAAGATGATGCTTTGATATATGAACTGTTTAAATGATAATTACTGCTAAACTACCAATGTCTCTACAAAGAATATGATGGGTTCAATGGGGTTTTGGGTAAAGGGAGAGATTAAAGAATTGGTAGAAATAAACTTAGCTTAGATCTTATAGATCTACCATTTTAAGCCATCAATCTCGTAGACATTTAGCTCGGGAAGGTAGTCAGCCCAAATCAACCCGACTGAGAGGAGCTCCGTCAATAATGACAAGTTGTGTCATCTAGAGTTAAACTCATTGCCTGAGTTAAAGAAGAAAAATAAAGAATCCCAAATGGAGGTATTTAAGAGAAGAGGCTAGGAAAGTGTAGGAGTTACAATCTTTGCCTATGCTAAGATCTACATATAAGAAGAAAGGATGAGTGAAAATCTAATCATATGATAAGATTGTCGCAACCAATTTATGAAAAATTTATGAACCTAGGCCAGGTTGTCATTATCTAGAGTGCTAAGACACTTCTAATCACCATGAAAAATCATGTCTACCTAAAGCTTTATCTTAAAGGGGTTATGCATGATATGTAAATTATCTTTTCTTAAGTGGCTTCTAATGCATCCTCAGGTTAAGACAATGTTATGATGACTACCAACAACTAATGCTGGATAGACTCAATTGAATGCCTCTTCCAAGTGATATACAAAAGGCCATGTGGTTTAAATTCAAGAAAGGTTGGTGAGAAAGGACATTAATTTTAATTTTAAAAACTTATCCTAAAAATTTTAAGATGACTTAAAATTTATTAAATTTAGTAGAAAATATAAATTTTTATCCTAGGAACTTATCATAGCATACAAATTCCAGACAAGCACATTACAATAATAAAAGAGAAAGATTAGAGCAAAGTAAACAAAGTAATTAAACAATCATTGTGTTGTGTTGGATATAATAGAATAAGGGTAAATATACCAATACAACTAGGAAACCCACTTATACATAACTAATTAAATGAAAAGTATAAAATGGAACCATAGCTCTACCCATAAATACAAACTCAAACAAATTTATAGAAATAAAATATAAATTAAGTTTTTCTCTTCTCCTGGTCCTTCTCTTAGGTCAATGTATACTAGTACATGCCCCCAAGACGTTTGAATGCTCTAGTATTCTTTTTAATTTAGCCTTTCATATATAAAAAAGATTATATTATGCCCCATCTAAAATTTTAGCATTTAATTATTAAGATTATTAAAGGAATAAAATATTATATTTTGAAAAATATTCTATATATTATTAATGTATCATTATCATAATAAACTTGTTTATTTATTATTTTTATTTATTATGTATGTTTCTTTTTTTTATTCATAATAGGCAATTAAAAATATTTTAAATTTATCTAAATGGCTTTACATTGGTAAGTTTAATGATTATTGATAATCAGTTAAAACTTATATTATTGACATACAACTGATGAATAATTTTCATTCTTAGAAGGTATCATAAAGCTTGCTAAGAAACTACTCAAAAGAAATAAAGTCAATTTAAATTCTCTTATTTTCACATTATGACAACTAAAATTAATTCCACTAGTTATTATAGAAAATGTTGAAAGAGTATTTTTTTACAATGATTAATATAAGAAAGCGACTACAAAAAAATAATAATAAATTAGGAGATGAATGATATTTTAATCACTTATATCAAGAAAAATATATTGAATGGTATTGATAATGAAGTAACTATTCAACGGTCTTAAAATATTAACATCAAACATTATAACTTTTAAGTTTTATTCATACATGTTTAATAAATTTTATAAATATATTTTAAATAAAAGTGATCAGGATATTTTTAAATGGTTTGATTGTGGCCTCCTAAAAAAATTTCTGGCTCCATCACTAGGTATGATGTTTCTAGGTACTAGGTTGGAAAACTTAATTTATATTTTTGTTTTACATCCAGAAAAGTCAAAAAGTATTTGTGGTTCTTAGAAATGTAGAGAACGCCACATAAATCTTGGGGGTTCTTATTTAAAGAATAAAGTATGACATTAAAAATAATATAATAACCTAAAAAAGTAGAAATATCACCCTATGCTAGACTAAATCAACTAATAAAGGCTCAGACAACTGATGGATCTATGTGTACCAATGATCTTTCCCTTATCTTAGATGAATGAATTAAGATAAAGTTTATTTTAAATTGGGTAATACATTTCCTATGAGGATAATTCCTCATAGTTAACTACAAATTAGGAGATATGATCTCTTAAGAAAACTCTTGATCAAAGTAGTCAGTCAACATCTTTATGAAGTTTAAAGATTATGGTCAAAGGATTGCTTAGTTTGGAAAATAAAATGGGAAAGGTCAAATAAGAACAATTCTTTTCAGAATCTAAGGGAAATGAGTAGGAAGTGCTTTGATATTAAACCCTAGATACTAGAATGTCTAATGAGCATTTCAATTAATCCTACTATTATGTTTTACATTTTTGAAACTGAGATTCATATTAAATTTGATTTGGCATTTGGTTATAATGTTAGGCCTTATATATTAACAACACAAAATTGTAAAAATACCTAAGAAATAAGGGTAATGCCCATAGTAAAGAAGAAACAAGGAACCTCAAAACCTAAGACTAAAGTTCTTTAGCATAAGTTGGAAGCCTTGCCTAATCTGGTGAGGAAAAATGAGATGTGTTGGTTTATTTTCATTAAGGGGATGAACCTATCAAGACTTTTTTTTAACTTATAACTTACTTGGATGGGCAACCAGCTGACACCACCTACGCTTTAAAATCACATGGGCAAGTCTTATATAAATGCCGATAGTTCGATTATTGTTTATTAAGAAAAAAATCTAAGAGCTTAAACTCACTCTATACAATTCTATGATCATTAGCTAGCATGAAAAATGTATTTAACTAATATAATAAAATTTTATCTTTTTATGAATTTTAAACTCACAAATTTGACTTAGGTTTAGGTAGATTATACTACCTACATGCATGCTGAAATTAAGTTATAGGCTAAATTAGTGAGATGAGATGTTCTTTACTCAAGGGTGGGTAATCTAAGATTACAAGGCCTCATAGGTCAATTCCTTATAGCAACCACTTATTCTAAATTTCATGGCTCTAATTCTAATTCTAATATAAATTATATTTAATAAATAAAATCTTAACTATGCCTACAAACAAATGTTAGCTAAAATATAAATACACACCAAAGCAGTTATATTCCATACAATGGGATATGGCACCAGTGAGGGTCCAAGCCTTTATGCTCGAGAAATAAAACTTGTAAGCAAACCTATAAGCTTTAAATTTATTTTAGAGTCCACTTTTTATTGAAAATAATGCCCCGCAAAAAATAATGTTAGTCTAATATCACCCTAACATCTACTATACGAACATGCACACTAACATCCGTTCTATCATATTACATCATAAAATAAAAATTAATCAACAATGAAACACCATCCAAACATAATTTTAATAATGGTGACTGATCGTTCTAAACTATGTGCAAAGCCCAGTATGATGGGACAAAGCCATGTTTTAAATGTTTGAATCATAACTTAAGTGAGAAGTCTAATTTATAACATTTGGATGATATTAAGCTTAAGTATGATTTTAGATTATGAGTTTAATTTTTAATTAAAGTTTGACTTAATTATTTAAAAGTATGAAAAGTGGTAAATTGTACTTGAGATGAAACTCATTCTTTTCAACACCCTACTCCTAATGAAGTCTAAAGAGATGGATTTTATGGCTTTTCATTAAATTAAAAAGCATTAAATTAATTAAATCATAAGTTTGAATCAAACTTGAATGACATTATAATTACATGAAAGGAATTTTAGAATTAGAGGCATAAGTTAAGATATTCCCTCATAACATTAATCTAATTCTTCTTTATCATCTTAATATTTTCTTTCAAATATTTTACCATTTTGTAATTTAAGAACATACTTCATTTTGTTTGAAAATAATTTAACTGAATGGTCTATAATTTAGTGTATAAGATGTTTCACTCATGCATACATATGTGCATGAGTACATTTTTTATGTAACTTAAAGATTATATATATATATATATATATATGGTGATGTATGTATTTTTATATGAAAATAAAAATCATTTACATATATGCATATGCACACATATACATTTAACATTTGCAATAAAGTGCCATTTTTAAACAAGGGATGTGAGTTCAAAATGTTCTTTCGATTAGTAACATTTACTAGAGATATGAAGTCAAAACTTTCTTCGAACTAGTAGTCTTGTGATCTTGAGTTTTCAGACCTAATATATCTTAGGCATTTATTTGATTGTATATACGATTATTATATTTTAATTATCTTCATTTATCAATATATATATATATATATATATATATATATATATATATATATATATATATATATATATATATATATTATAAAGAAAGTAATTTTTGAGATTTAAAAGTGATAATCGCATTAAAAAAATTAAAATGGTATATGCTTAACATTCAAAATTTAAACATAAATGCATATGAACATTCGATCAAACATACATATGCGAATTATCAAGAGAAGTAGGTAAGTGTTATAAGGTTATCTTCTTCAACCCATAATTCAAAGGCTTATCACATAATCATACCACCACTTAAAATTAATTAAATTTTACTTAAGGCAATTTGTTAATTAGAATGAATTAAGACTATTTGATTAGACACTCAACATTATGCCACAATTTGTCTTTATTAGTTAAGTGATTTAAAAGCTAAAAAATGATTTTTATGATTTAATTAAAGCTTAATAAATATTTAATGTAATTAAACCCAGAGAGACTCAAAAATTTATAAGCCCAATAATTATAAAAAATTACAAAATATGCATGAACATAAATAAAATACATCCTAAAATTTCTACAGCAATTGGGCTTATATTTATAATTAATTAAATAAATGAGAAAAACTTTGAATCATAAATACACAAAAAAAATATCCCAAACTAATTGGGGATTTTGATTTCATTAAAAACTTTTCTATTAGCTAAGCACAAAGAGGGATTAAATAGAAATTTTAAATACCTACATAATTAGTTATGAATTTTCTAAGTCTCATGCCCTTCAATTAGTAATTAATGAGTAACTAACCTAATTAGTGTGAATTTTGGGACTTGATTAAGATCAGATGCCTTCATCATTTTTTAGTTGTTATGAAGTTAAGAAAGAGTGGTTGAATATCTAAACACCTTTGCCAACATTTCCATAATTTCCATGTTTAATAATTAGGTTAATTAAGTCATTAAGCATACAAAATTACATCTCTTAATCCACTTACTCAAATGATATGATATAACAATGGAAGGTAGAATATCACAAGAAATATTTTTTTTTGAATGTTTTAAGTCATTCATGTGAGTAAATTAGTATTAATTTTAAAAATACCTATTTCAAGTAAACCCTAAATATTCTCTATGTACTAGACAACAATTAAGGCTTTTATTTTTCTTTGAATTTCCTCAGTTTACTGATACTATAGTATATATTTGCATTATTTGGATTTTATTTAATTAGTTATGTTTTTAAAAGTTTTGTTTAATTAATCCCAACTAAAATCTATTAAAATGAATTGCATAGTCAACAACGGATTAAAATGAATTGCATAGTCAACAACTAAGTTAGCCACAATTTTCGTACATCACCACGGGATTAGTTATTAAAACCATACCGCATGGCAATCGAAGAAGCGACAGTGGACATTATATCATTTCGAACAATTTGATTAAAGATTGAATGGCTTTGATTAAACTCATGTTTAATAAGATTAAATCAGATGATTTTTAGCACGATTTATCATGGTCGCATGCCATAATCACATGGGATGGATGACTTATGATTCACCTTCAACCATTAGTGATGGATGAACACCATTCATCTTTTGTCATTTTATTTGAGCCAATTAAGACCAAATTCAATTGGGGAAAATATTACATGTCATTTTAGGGGATGAGGACTAAGGATTCATATGGCTTGATTCACCTCAAACACCAAAATGTTTCACAAAAGATCAACACCTAAGGGCCATTCTATAATTGTGGTGTTTATTTTTTAGATGTGGGACATCACGTAGATCTTAGGGGGTACTTATTGAAGTGATCGAAACGACATTAAAGAATATTGCACTATCTCAAAAGATAGAAATCACCACTTTATAATGGACCTAATCACCTAATAAAGATTCTTAAGGCATGATAGGTCTTTGAATGTACTAGAGATTTTTCCCATACTATAGATGGAAAAGTAAAGCAGGGCTTATTTTAAGCTTGATTCATTAAGTTCCCTATGGAGGCAAGCCAACATAGTTTAATACATCCTAAGGAATGAGAATTCCTTAATAATACTCTTGATTAAAGTAGATAATTAGGGTCTCTAAAGATTTCAAGGTTAAGACTATCAAAGTATTAGTTATGTTTGGAAAATCAAATGGGATAGATCAAATGGAAAGACTTATTTTGGAAGCCAAATGAGATGAGTAGGGAATGCTCATGATACTAAGAAGCCTAGTGAGCATTCCAATCTTTCCTATAATCGGGCTTTATATATTTGAAGTTGAAGAGATTTATTTTGTTTGAGTTGAAATTTCATTAGATTACTAGGGCTTATAATCCACCAATACAAAGTTATGGAAAGGCCTGAGAGGTGAGGATTTATGCTAATAGCCTGAAGGAAACAACAACCTCGAATCCTAGATCTAGGAAGCTTTGGCATAAGCCAAAGCACGACCTAAGTCTAAGCAAAGATTGGTATATAGTTTACCTCTATAAGAGAGAATAAACTATCCGACTGTTGGGCTTACAACCACCTGAAGTGGCAGCCAGCTAACTCCCCCTATGCTTTTAAATCCATGTAGGCAAGTCTTATGAAATTACAAGATAGTTGGGCTATTATTAATTTAAAGAGACTAAACCTCTTAAACTCACTCCTTAAGAGACTAAAGCATGAGTGGTATGAATACTAACTTAATCTACAAATGCAAATATTTTCAAAATTTTATTTTATTTTTTAACACTTCATTTGGACAAAGGCTTTAGGATTTTTTTATGTCTAAATGCATGATGAAATAAGACATGGGCTAAATCAAAAGAGAAGAGGGTGAAGATCCATTAGTTGGGGTTGCTCTCACAGTCAAGCGGTCCCTATGCGTGTAAGGATGGAGTTCCTCATTTTGCAAGAGTGATTCAAGATGCATGCATGATGTGAAATATACAACATTCAGCTAAGGATTGCTAAATATTTTAATTATCTTATTTATAGCTTAAGCTTTATGGTGAGGTTATGAGTTCTAGAAAATTGTAATTGCGAGTGCTTAATTGGGTAAAAAATTTATTTTATCCTAAGAGCCTAATCGCATCCAGGAAACACATATATATTAAATTAAATCAACATGACTTTACATAAAGAAAATCATTTGATTTAATTTAACTTTGAAAAGATGAATGCATGATTTCAAATGACATACAACATTTAACATGATTTTCATGGAATAAATAAATATAAACATATGATTTCATTAAATTAAATTAATTTCTAAGGACAATCACATCAAATAAAATCATTTAATATAAACTAAAGCTTCTTTAATGTCATTTTTAATCTCATCTTTTGATTTGATTTAAGGATGTGATAAGAGATTTGTTAATCCTAACACATTCCCATATATGTTAATTAAATTGATTTAATAAAATATGATTAGATTAATTTTATGAATTAATTAGGTTGTAATATACATTAAATCTTATTAATTAACCCTTTCTTATGCTACCTTAAGATAATTACCCAAATAATTATGAGCCAACATGATTTGCACATAAATGAAAAATAAATTTGCAATGATCCTAAGAAATAAAAGGGGCCTAATGCAATTGGCTCAAGGTTATAGTTAATTAAGTTAAGGAAAATAATGAGGAAGAGCTTATCCTTGGTGAAGGTTTTGTGTGGGAGCGGTGTTTAAAGCATTCAAGTTGAGGAAGAGCTTATCCTTGCTAGAGATGCGATGAAGGGAACACTTATCGATTCTCAAGGACTCTCTCTAGGATTCTTGTGAAGTTGTGTGTGTAAAATGGGGGTTTGAATTGGGGTATATGGCTATCCCCATGTGAGCCACCATTTATGGTTGGTTTAGGCATGGGCAGCTACCTAGTCAAGTAGTGATTGAAGCTAAAAGTAGGCTTGGACTGATGATTTGGACCTCTTTTAGTGGCTGGCCAAATATGGGGCAGTGGGGTAAAAGGGACAAGCCATGGAGTGAACCAAGTTTTGCACTTTATGGCTATAGATTCTCTTGGTCAAAGGTTGGGCAAACTAGCTTTGGCTTAGGTTGTGTTAGCTAGGGTAAGTGGACTTTGTTATCTTGGGATTTTATTTTATTTAAACCCTTAGTTTACTTGGTTTACAGTAAACTAGGTTCACCAAGGGTTTGATCCACTTTGGCAAGATTAAATGAGGTCTAAGGATGACTCATGCCAAGTTTGATTTGGTTTAGGCTTGAATTGGTTGGGTTTACTTTAATTTGACTAATTTTAGATCAAATCGAGTTAGGTTGACTAATTGACCAAATTAGGCCTAAGAAGCTATTGGATCATGTCCAAATATCAATTTGAAATATGTTGGGATGATTGGCTTTGTTCAATTTGAGCTAGATTGGGTTTTAACTCATTTGAAATTTATTATAATTTTATTGTGGGATGCTTAAATATATAAGTCCATAGTATAAATAAATAAATAAAAAATATGATTGCATTGTAAATACATATGCATTAATTGGTTGATACGCTCTTTTTTTTTTTTCAATTATTTGAAACTATTCTTGAACAAAATTTCTCCGCCTTTCAAGACTTTTTATTCTGCACCGTGCCTTGTGTTTCCTATCGGCACCTTCCATGGCTTCGTCGGCCATCCTCTCCCTCATCGTCATATTCCTCCATGCCCTTCACGGCACCAATGGCTGCTTCACCTCAATCTTCAGCTTCGACGGCTCCATCGCCGATACCGGAAACCATCTCATCTCCGAACATGGTAACTTCCCCGCCGCCAGGCTCCCTTGCGACCACTGTCCTCCATCGCCATAGTGGCTGCTACTCCCATGGCCGACTAATTATCAATTTCATCGATCTGTGATCTCTCTTTCTCTCCATTGTCTTTCTTCTTCTTCGAGCCATACACAACCGAATGGTGTGCAGCAAAGTCTCTGAGATTTCCTTTTATCCGCCTTTCCTAAAAGGTCCCAGCTATGGAGGGTTCAGGTGAGGGGTGAACTTCGCCGTCCCCGAGGCGCTACTGCGCTCGAGAGGTCAGTTTCTCTGGGGACATGGGCATGGACCTCAAATGGACAAATCTCTCTCTGCCTGTTCAACTAGGATGGGGTGAGGCTTCCTTTTCTCTGCTCTGCAGATTAAGTTTTGTCATCCCACATAAGATATTATGGTTATGCGAAGCCCATATTCAATAAACATGTGTTTTGACCAAAAATTTATTACGTATCTGTTTATTCTTTTGCTTTTCAGGAATCTTACAGTCATTTTAATCCAATAATTAAGTATTTAAAATTTTAATTAAAAGATTTTAGACTTAACACATATAATATATATAAATTTATGATTAAATTTGTTCAATCTAAAAAAAAATACAATTACTATAACCTTTTAACTTCTATCATTTAAGAAATATTTTTTTTACAATCAAATTGATTAAAATGATAATTATAAGAAAATTATTATTTATTATTTTTAAAAAATATATATTATTTATAATCATTTAAAAAATATTTTCTCTATAATAATTATACAACTACTTTTATAGAATATATTAGATGGTTCTATTCCTTCATCCTTCATACACATATTTTTAACTCTTCGAAGAAGAGTTTTATGACAGAATTGATATAGGAATACAAAAGGCCTACTAGACTATAATTTAATATGTTTCTATGTTTGTTTATGTTATGTCTTATTTTATATGATAGTATGCTAAAATGTAACAATTAGTATTTAAAATGACATCTTATTTTAATTAAGTGTATTATTTTAAAGAGTTGATTCTAGATGGCATAAATGTCTATTTGATCATAATATTTTTTTCTATTATTTTTTGTCAACTCTTAATCAAGAATAATATGAAAAATTTTCTTCTTGCTTAGAACTTTGAATCAAAAAGAAAAATAATCTATAACATTTCATTTTTTATTTTTTTTATGTCAACTCAATTTGTTTTCATTTTTTTTTTCTCGACCCCTTTATTTTTATGAGAACTTGGATGTAGAATGAATCATTATTGAATATTACAAAGTTTATGTTGATTTGAGTTCCCTTTTAATAAGCTTTGGTTGAGCTCATTTCCCTTTCATATATTTGGAGCAATGGGTCTCATTCCCCTACTCTTGATTAATGCTTTGTGCCACTTCTTCTTATTCATAGGGTCATGTATTCACTTTCTCTCTTATTCATTTTTATTACTTGCATGTATGTATGTATGTATGTTTGTTTGTAATTTTTATTGTATATCTCAATCAACTTATGATCCTTGAAGTTTTCAGTGCTAGAATGGTGTTGGAGGTGTAAATGTATTAACTAAGTGACACATTTTTATAAATAAGATATCTCACAAGAAAGAGATATAAGGTGAAATATATACTAGATTCTATCTCTTATCTAAACTTATGAAAGACATTTATGTATAGGAATTTTATTAAGTTAAGGGAGGCAAAGGATTGTGAGTTGCTCATAGTTCTAAGAAGACATATCTACCTTGATTACCTATAGTTATGGGCATCTCAATAAGATACCCTCGACCAAAGAAATACATGAAGATTCATTTCTGATTTATTTTTTCATTTTTGGATTTTCAAAGGGAAGAGCTGTAGTTTAGTATGAATTACCATAGTAAGACAATCCATATATCAAATTTTAGGCCTCAAGGTAGAGAGTAAATTAGTGTGATCCAAAAAGATGATGCTTTGATATATGTAGTGTTTGTATGATAGTTATTGATAAACTACCAAAGACTCTACAAAGAGTATGATGGGTTCAATGGGGTTTTGGGTAAAGGGAGAGATTAAAGAATTGGTAGAAATAGACTTAGTTTAGATCTTATAGATCCACCATTCTAAGCCATCAATCTCATAAACATTTAGCTTGGGAAGGTAGTCAACCCAAATCAACCCAAACGAGAGGTGCTCTATCAATAATGACAAGTTGTGTCATCTAGAGTTAAACTCATGACCTGAGTTAAAAAAGGAAAATAGAGAATCCCAAATGGAGGTCTTTAAGAGAAGAGGCTAAGAAAGTGTAGGAGTTACAATATTCACATATGTTAAGATCTACATAAAAGAGGAAAGGATGAGTGAAAATCTAATCATATAATAAGATTGTCGAAACCAATTTACAAAAAAATTATGAACCTGTATGGGCCAGGTTGTCATTATCTAGAGTGCTAAGACTCTTCTAATCACCATAAAAAAATCATGTCTACCTAAAGGTTTATCTTAAAGGGGTTATGCATGATATATAAATTTTCTTTTCTTAAGTGGCTTCTAATGCATTCTTAAGTTAAGACAATGTTATGATAACTACCAACAACTAATGTTGGATAGACTAAATTGAATGTCTCCTCCAAACAAAAGGCCATGAGGTTTAAATTCAAGAAAGGTTGGTGAGAAAGGAACTTAATTTTAATTTAAAAAACTTATCCTAAACATTTTAAGATGACATAAAATTTATTAAATTTAGTTGAAAATATAAATTTTCATCCTAGGAGCTTATCATAGCATACAAATTCCAGACAAGCACATTACAATAATGGAAAGAGAAATATTAGAGCAAAGTAAAGAAAGTAATCAAACAATCATTGTGTTGTGATGGCTATAAAAGAATAAGGGAAAAATATACCAATACGACTAGAAAATCCACTTATACATAACTATTAAATGAAAAGTATTAAATGGTACCATAGCTCTACCCATAAATACAAATTCAAACAAATTTAGAAAAATAAAATATAAATTATGTTTTTCTTTTCTTCTAGTCCTTCTCTTAAGTCAATGTATACTAGTACATGCCCCCAAGATTTTTGAATGCTCTAGTATTCTTTTTAATTTAGTTTTTATATATAAAAAATATTATATTATGCCCCATCTAAAATTTTAGAATTTAATTATTAAGATTATTAAAGGAATAAAATATTATATTTTAAAAAAATATTATATATATTATTAATATATCTTATCTTAATAGACTTATTTATTTTTTATTTTTATTTATTATGTATGTTTCTTTTTCTATTCATAATAGGCAATTAAAAATATTTTAAATTTATCTAAATTGTTTTACATTAGTAAGTTTAATGATTATTAATAATCAGTTAAAACTTAAGTTATAGACATACAAGTGATGAATAATTTTCATTCTTAGAAGGTATCGGAAAGCTTGCTAAGAAAATAGTCAAAAGAAATAAAGTCATTTTAAGTTCTCTTACTTTCACATTATGGCAACTAAAATTAATTCTACTAGTTGTTATAGCAAATGTTGAAAGAGTATTTTTTTTACAATGAATAATGTAAGAAATCGACTACAAATCAAAATTATAATTAGGAGATGAATGATATTTTAATCACTTATATCAAGAAAGATATATTGAATGGTATTGACAATGAAGTAACTATTCAACAATCTTAAAATATTAACATCAAACATTATAACTTTTAAGTTTTATTCATATATGTTTTATAGTTTCTATGAATATATTTTAAATAAAAGAGATCAGGATATTTTTAAATGGTTAGATCGCGCCCTCCCAAAAAAAATTTCTAGTTCTACCACTGGGTATGATGTCTCTAGGTACTGGTTTGTAAAACTTAATTTATATTTTTGTTTTACATCTAGAAAAGTCAAAAGTGTTAAAATGTAGAGAACTCAACATAAATCTTGGGGTGCTTATTTAAAGAAGTACGACATTAAAAAAAATAATATTAAAAAAGTAGAAATATCATCCTATGCTAGACTCAATCACTTAATAAAGGCTTTTACGACTGATGGGTCTTTGTGTACCAATGATCTTTCCCTTATCTTAGAAGAATGAAGTATAATAAAATTTATTTTAAATTGGGTTATACATTTCTTATAGGGATAATCCCTCATAGTTAATTATATATTAGGAGATATGATCTCTTAAGAAAACTCTTGATTAAAGAATGGTCAACATCTTTATGGAGTTTAAAGATTATGATCAAAGGATTGTTTAGTTTGGAAAATCAAATGGGAAAGGTCAAATAAGAACAATTCTTTTCAGAATCTAAGAGAAATTGGTAGGAAGTGCTTCGATATTAAACCCTAAACCCTAGATACTAGAATGTCTAATGAGCATTTCAATTAATCCTATTATTATATTTTACATTTTTGAAACTGAGATTCATATTGAATTTGATTTGGCATTTGGTTATAATATTAGGCCTTATATATCAATAACACAAAATTATGAAAATATCTAAGAAATAAGAACTAATGCCTATAGTAAAGAGGAAACAAGGAACCTCAAAAAGACTAAAGTTCTCAAGATAAGTTGGAAGCCCCGCCTAATCTAGTGAGGAAAATGAGATGTGTGGTTTATTTTCATTAAGGGGATGAACCTATCAAGACATTTTTTTGAACTTATAACCTAATTGATGAGAAACTAGTCGACACCACCTATGCTTTAAAATCACATGGGAAAGTCTTATATAAATGCAAGATAGTTGGATTATTGTTTATTAGGAAAGAATCTAAGAGCCTAAACTTACTATTTACAATTCAATGATCATGACTGGCATGAGAAATGTATGTAACTAATATAATAAAATTATATATTTTTATTAATTTTAGACTCACAAATTTGAGTTAGGGTTAGGTAGATTATACTATCTACATGCATGCTGAAATTCAGTTATAGGCTAAATTAGTGAGATGAGATGTTTTTTACTCAAGGGTGGGTACTCTAAGATTATAAGGCCTCACAGGTCAATTCTTTATAGCAAATACTTATTCTAAATTTCATGGCTCTAATTTTGATTCTAATATAAATTATATTTGATAAATAAAATCTTAACTATGCCTACAATACAAAGGTTACCTAAAATATAAATACACACCAAAGAAGTTATATTCCATACAAGGGGATATGACAGTGTCCAAGCCCTTAAGCTCGAAATTACACTTGTAAGCAAACCTATAAGCTTTAAATTTATTATAGAATCCACTTTTTATTGACCATAATGCCCTGCAAAAAATAATGTTAGTCTAATATCATCCAAACATCTAGTATATGAACATGCACACTAACATCCGGTCTAAAATATTACATCACAAAATAAAAAAGATTAATCAACAAAACACCTTCCTAACATAATTTTAATAATGGTGACTCATCATTCTAAACTATGTGCAAAGGCCAGTATGATGAGACAAAGCTAGGTTTTAAATGTTTGAATCATAACTTAAGCGAGAAGTCTAATTTATTAACATATGGATGATTTCAAGCTTGAGTATAAATTTTAGATTATGAGTTTGATTTTTAATTAAAGTTAGACTTAATTGTTTAAAAGTATGAAAGGTGGTAAATTATACTTGAGGTTAAACTCATTCCTTTGCAACACCCTACTCATAATGAAGTCTAAAGAGATGGATTTTATGGTTTTTCGTGAAATTACAAAGCATAAAATTTTAATTAAATCTTAAGTTTGAATCAAGCTTAAATGACATTATAATTACATGAAAGACATTTTAGAATTAGAGGCATAAGTTAAGATATTCCCCCATAACATTTATCTAATTCTTCTTTATCATCTTAATATTTTCTTTTCAAATATTTTCTCATTTTGTAATGTAAAAATACTTCATTTTGTTCAAAAATCATTTAAGTGAATGGTTTATAATTTAGTGTATAAGATGTTTCAATCATGCATACATATGTGCATGAGTACATATTTTTATGTAAATTGAAAATTTAGATTATATATATATATATATATATATATATATGGTGATGTATGTATTTTTATATCAAAAAGAATTAATAATTTACATATATGCATATGCACACATATACATTTAACATTTGCAATTAAGTGCCATTTTTAAACAAGAGATGTGAGTTCAAAATCTTCTTCGGACTAGTAACCCTATTCGAGACTATACTTACTAGTCATGTCCATGATATATGCATGTATGCAATGAATAATGAATATGATAACTTAGAAATTTTAATAATAATAAATTTAAATCTAATTTAATTTACATATGTATTTTTTATGCATTTCAATATGCTCATGTAATTATTTTACTAGAGATATGAAGTCAAAACTTTCTTCAAACTAGTAGTCTTGTGATCTTGGGTTTTCAGACCTAACATATATTCGGGATTCATTGATTGTACATATGATTATTATATTTTAATTATCTTCATTTATCAATTTAAACTTAAATATATTATAAAAAAGTAATTTTTGTGATTTAAAAGTGATAATCAGATTAAGAAAATTAAAATGGCATAAGCTTAACATTTGAAATTTAAACATAAATGCATATGAACATTCGATCAAACATACATATGCAAATTATCAAGAGAAGTAGGTAAGTGTCATAAGGATATCTTCTTCAACCCGTAATCCCAAGGCTAATCACATAATCATACCACCACTTAAACTTAATTAAAATTTACTTATGGCATTTTCTTAATTAGAGTGAATTAAGACTATCTGAGATTAGACACTCTAAATTATGCCACAATCTCTCTTTATTTATTAAGTGATTTAAAAGCAAAAAAAATGATTTTTATGATTTAATTTAAACTTAATAAAAATTTAATGCAATTAAACCCAAAGAGACTAAAAATTTATAAGCCAAATAATTATGAAAAATTATAAAAATATGCATGAACATAAATTAAATACATCCTAAAAACTCTACATCATTTGGGCTTATATTTTATAATTAATTAAATAATGAGAAAAAATTATAAATCATCAATTACACAAAAAAATATCCTAAACCAATTGGGGCTTTTGATTTCATTAAAAACTTCCCTATTAGCTGAGCACAAAGTGGGATTAATCATAATTTTTGAATCCCTACATATTTAGTTATGAATTTTCTAAGTCCCATGCCCTTCAATGGATAATTAATGAGTAATTAACCCAATTAGTGTGAATTTTGGGATTTGATTAAGATCAGATGCCTTAATCATTTTTTTGTTGTTATGATGTTAAGCAAGAGTGCTTGAATATATAAACACCTTTTTCAACATTCCCATAATTTCCATGTTTAATAATTAGGCTAATTAAGTAATTAAGCATCCAAAATTGCATTTATTAATCCACTTACTCAAATGATATGAAATAACTACGGAAGGCATAGAATATCACAAGAAATATTTTTTGAAAATTTTAAGTCATTCAGGTGAGTAAATTAGTATTAATTTTAAAAATACTTATTTCATGTAAACCCTAAATATTCTCTGTTTAATGGACAACAATTAAGGATTTTATTTTTCTTTGAATTTCCTTAGTTTACTAATATTATAGTATATATTTGCATTATTTGGATTTTTATATAATTAGGTTTTTTTATGTTTTGTTTAATTAATCCCAACTAAAATCTATTAAAATGAATTGCATAGTCAACAACTGATTAAAATGAATTGCATAGTAAGTGCCAATGTAAATGCTGGGATTAGTTAATAAAACCATACCACATGGCAATCAACGGCGATGGTGGACACTATTTCATTTCAAGCAATTTGATTAAAGATTAAATGGCTTTGATTAAATTGATGTTTAATAAGGTGAAATCAAAAGATTTTATTATGATTTATCATGGTTTCACGCTATAATCACATGTGATGGATGACTTATGATTCACCTTCAACCATTGGTGATGGATGAACACCATTTATCTTTTGTCATTTTATTTGAGCCAACTAAGACCAAATTCAATGGGGTAAAAGATTACAAATCGTTTAAGGGGATGAGGGCTAAGGATTCCAATGGCTTGATTCACAAGTTTGATTTGGTTTAGGCTTGAATTGGTTGGGTTTACTTTAATTTGGCTCATTTTAGATCAAATTGAGTTAGGCTGACTAATTGAACAAATTAGGCCTAAGGAGCTATTGGATCATGCCAAAATATCAATTTGAAAATATGTTGGGATGATTGGCTTTATTCAATTTGGGCTAGATTTTAACTCATTTGAGTTCATTTAGGCTATTTGGATTAAGTTGGTCAATTAACAAAATTGGCTTCAAATGAATGTTGGGTCATGATCAATAATTAATTTGGGATTAATTACAAGAGTTGGTTTGGATCAATTTGACTTGAATTGAGTTTGGCTCAATTTGACTAATGTAGGTCAAATTGGGCTAAATTTGATTAATTGGTCAAATTGACTAAATTGGAATCAATTGATCATTGAGTTATGTTTAATAATTAATGTGGAATGGCATAGGACATTGGTTTGGTTTCATTTGGGTGGATTTAATTTTGGGACATTATTGCTACTTAGGCCCATTGGGCTAAGTGAGCAAATTGACCAAATTTGATTGCAATTAGGCATGGGGAATGTTTGATCATGTATATGAAGTAATGGTAAAGCTTTATGATGGAGCGGTCACGGAGAGGACGTTGCAATGGATGGAGGAAGAAGAAATGTCTAAGGTCTTCCACTCAACAAAGTTGAAGGGATGCAAAAAAGTTTTACTCACTTAAGCAAAACTACAATGAAGGATCAATCCTCTGCCACCAAGCTCCAACCAACCAAAGAGTATACACTCAAGTTTTTCACACAAATTAAGTCTATTCCCTCCATTAGGTTAGAATAAATGTTTATAAGTACAATACTCCAAGGGATGTGTCCCTTGGGAGAAAACCATTAAAAAAACTTAAAAGTTAGAACCTACCATTTTGCAATGTCGAAGTGCCATAGACCAATGCCAAGGCCCCATAGTCTAGTGCCAAGAGCCACCATAAGCCAAGGCACTAGCTTTGTTCCCTTAACACTAAATACCATGGAATGCCAAGGCGATAAATGATCGTGCCTAGGCACCAAATGACACTATATAAATTAATACATGAACTTACATGATTTCAAACATAAATCTTATACAATACTTAAACATGATCAAATACATCCACAACTACATCATACAACACATGGGATATTAATATTAAAATACCACAAGATAAACTCTAATAATAGTCCACATAAGTTCAAGCTTTGGTTGGAGAATGAGTGGTTCTTTTCTCTTGTGCTACATCAACTTCTTTGGACCCCAAAGAACTCTTCTCCAATGAAGTTAAGATTCTAAAAGTCTTCAAGAAGTTTTGGGTCGTAGTTCTTCTAAGGTCATCCAAGTATCCTCACTTGAGGCTTGCCTTTCCACCAACTAAAAAATCTCTAGTTTTAGTTGTGATGATGTTTTTCACTTTAAAGAATGTTGGTTGGATAGATATCTAAATATTTTCTATCTCCTCTTGCAAAATATTATTCTACAAATTTGGAGGTTGGGTAACTCCTTTAAAAGATATTAGATCTTTCACATTAAAAATAGGGCTAATAAATATGTGAGGGAGTAATTCAACAACATAAATATAAATATCAAGTTTCCTAATAATTTTAAATGTCCCACATGTTCTCACATGTAACTTTTATATATTTTATGGGAGGAAATCTCATGATGGATACAAACCAATATATAATCACCTATCTCATTTTATCTAAAATTTTTTTCTTTATTCTTTTGTTCAGTGTGCCCAGCATTTTTTTTTATTTTCAATTATTTTATTATATCTTCACGAAGGCTATGAAAATCACATGCAAATGTGTATGCAAATCAAAATGTATGAGTAGGTGTATTAACTAGTCAATAGGCATTTTAGGGTTATATCCATAAACTATCTCAAAAAGTGATTTATGGGTTGATCTAAAAATAAAACCATTATAAATAAATTTAGATGTAGGTAATATGAAATCTAAGTTTTTTCCCAAATAAATAATTTAGTAAATTTCCTAATATCTTATTGATGACTTCCGTATGTCTATTAATTTGTGAATGAAATGGTAGAAAATTTTAGTTGTGTTCCCATTAATTTCTATAAAAGTTTCCAAACATAAGATATAAATTTGACATCTCTATTGGAAAATAAGTAGATGAGACTTTATGTAACCTATTAATTTCTTTAAAGAATAATCCTACTATGTGAGATGCATCATTTGATTTTGAACAAGGTATAAAATATGCATCTTAGAAAATCTATCTATAATGATAAATATATTGTCATATCCACATGGTTTCCTATGTGAACCTAATGTAAAATCTTTGGATAGGTCTTATGTAATTCAATACGTTCAACATCTTTTCATAAAAATATTAAAACCTTTGCTCAATTAGAGTTTTTCTTAATTTAAAATGTTGAATATATCTTGAATGTATTTCAAAATAAGAAATTCTCTTATTGTTTTAGAATGCATGATCTCTTGCCATTATAAAGATATTTATCTAGAATGATAAAGGAGCAATCAAAAGTCAAGTGTTTGGATTCATGTTCTAAGTATATCATATGAAAATCAAGAAATATTTTATTATATTCCTTTAAAGTCTTAAACCCAAGGATGTGAAATTTGAATGATGAAACTATTAGAGATACTTTAGATAGAGCATTTACCAGTTTATTTTTTTCTAGGTTATGTTTGAGCACAAAGAAAAGTCTTGAAAGTATTTGGCCAACTTAGCGTGTCTATAATTTAATTTCTTTTGGGAGTTAATAAACTTTATATCTTGATAAGTTGTATTCAAAATAAACTCTTTATGTAATAGATAATAACTTTAGTGCTTAGGAGTTTGAATAATCACATAAAACTCTCGATTATATGTAAAATATTTTTATCTAACATCATTTAATTTCTCACCGAAGAAAAAAATTGGATGATATTCTTGACTTAATACTCCACTAATTTCAATACTTGATGCATCATAAGTCACTTCAAATACTCTATTAAAGTCAAAAAATCTTAAGATGAGTGAAGAAGTCATGAGAATTTTAATTTATTTCATGTCCCTTTCAACGTTTGGAGTCCATGTAACTTATCTTTTTTGAAGATCAGTAAAAGGGGCTACAATAGTGTTAAATTTTTATAAATTCATATAAAAGTTATTAATCCATAAAACTTCTAACATCTATAAAAGCTTTGGAGTTGACCAATCTATAATAAACTTAATTTTGATGGTAACTTTTAATCCATTAGATATAATGAAACCTAAGAAGATGACTTCACTTTGACAAAAAATATTTCTTGCATGTTACATATAATTTTTGCTCTTAATTTTTATAAGACCAATCTTAAGTGATGTAGATGTGACTTCTCATCTGAGCTATAAATATGAATATCATCGAAGTAGACTACATTGAATTGAAATAAAAGGTTTTAAAGTGCTCATTAGTCTCATGAATGTACTTGTGCATTTTAATGGCCAAATGGCATGACTAATCATTCATAAAGATGATGAGTTTTGAATGCTATCTTCCATTCATCACATAATCTAATCTTTATCTGATAGTATCCACTTCTCAAGTCAATTTTAGAGAATAAAGATGAACTAGAAATAAGATCTAACATATCATATAACTTGGGTATAAGAAACTTATATTTTATTATGATCTTATTTACCACTCTGCAATTAATACACATCCTCCAAGTTCTATCTTTCATAGGAGTTAAAAGAGCTGGTACAGTACAAGGACTAAGGCTTTCTTGGATAAAACTTCTCTTTAGAAGTTCATCTACCTGTCATTTTAATTTTGCATGCTCGATTGGATTCATCTTATAATGGGATAAGTTAGTTATTTATGAACCATGAATCAGATCTATAAAATGTTGTATATCTCTTAATGGTGGTAATTCCTTAGGTAAGTCATTGTGTATCAAATCAATAAATTCAGATGATGGATGTTGACCTTACTTTTGGAGTGAGGATTCATCCTCCTATCTTAGACTTAGGAGTCTTCTAAACACTAGAATCTCCTTAGTCATAGGACACTTCTAGTGATTAGGCAAACACTAAACTTAAACCTAGAGACTTAGGAAGGTATACCATAGGTTTAGTCTATACCTCAGGACATAGGGGACCTATTTATCCTATGGACTAACCGATGACGTATGCCTATCCACTCACCCAAAATAACCCTAAATCAATACAATCAAACCTGGATTTTTATTTCATATCCAAGCTCCAAGCCAAAATGATTTGAACTCATTCTCATCTTAATCCACAATCCAATGGACTCAACCAAAACCCCTTTAATTCAACCCAATTGATTTTCTCAAAGCATTCCAACCATTCAATACATCATTTAAAACTCTTCCTAAACCTACAATCAAAATAAACCAATTCAATTAACTTAGGTTAGCCCATTTGACCTAAAGGGTCCACATGAGCCAAAATCCAATTAAATCCAAATCAATTGTAATCAAAGCCATCAATCAATTCCAAATTAATTATCAAACTCAATTTAACCCAATTCAACCTAATCTAACTCAAATTGACCCATTTGGTTCACTTGACCCAAAGTAACCTAAAGGACTCATATGATCCAAACTCTAGTCCAACCAAAATTAGATTGAACCAACACATTCAATATATTTTATAATGATTGTTGATCACCCTCAATTGTCTAATTGCAATCAATGGGGTCAAACCAAGCTAATTTGATCACCCAAGTTGACCCAATTAGCCCATATGAATTAGATTGAACCAAATCTCATTCCAATTCAAATCAGTTGAAACTAATGGTTCCATTCAATCATAAATTGACCCTTGAATATGATTCAACCATCAATCAAGCCAAACCAAGTCCAATTGGACCTTTGACCCAAGTTGACCCTTTGACCTAAAAGGCCAAATTGGGCCAAACCTCAATCCAATCCAAATTGATTGAAACCAATGCTTCCAAACAATCATGAATTGATTATTGAACATGATCAAGCCCTTAATTGAACCCAATTTGACCAAGTCAACCCAATTGACCCATTTAGCCCAAATTGACCTAAAGGGTCAAATTGAGCTAAATCATTTCTAAATCCAAATTAATTAAAATCAACACCAATCATTCAATTTAAATCATCAATTGAACCTAAACCAACCCTTCATCCAAGCCAATTTGGCCAATTTGACCAAATTGGTCAACTTATCCCATTTGACTCATATGAAATTAGCCAAATTCAAATCCACTTCAAGTCAAATCAAACCAATTAAACAAAATCATCATTTGAAATGATCACTACCCCTTGGTTTGGCCCAATTGGTCAACCACCCAAACTTGGACCCATTTGACCACAAGCAAATTGACCCAAGCTAATGGCACCATGGGTCAAAACAAACCAACCCAAGCCTTTATTAGCTCACCTCAAAAGGACATTTACCTCACACTTCCCTTGCACTAAAGCCACTCAAGGAATCCCACCTTTTTGATGTTTGCCAAAAGGAGGAGCCAATCCCTTCCATTCAAGGGGAGGAGAGTATACTCCTCCCCATCTCATTCCAACCTAGAGAATCATTTGAGAGCTTGGGATAGTCAAGATGAGCTTCCCTAGTGCCTTCGACCTCCTTGAGCTCCCATCCAGGTGACATACGAGCAAAACTAAGCCTCCACTCATCCAACTCCACCTAAACCCCAAATCCAAATTAACTTCACCCACACCTTCCCCAAGCTTTGTGAGGCAAAATGAATCAATTCTGATGGATTGAGCAGAGACCACTAGACCAACTCATATGACATTTTGGCGCTTAGTCCAAGAGCCACCCGAGGGAGCAAGTCATAGCTTCTCAACAATTCATCTCTTTCAAGACAAAGCTACCTGTCATTAGAGTGGTCTTGAGCTCTAGCAGGTAAACTCTAGCATAGAAATCCTTAAGGTGTTAGTCTTTTATGAAAGAAAATTATATTTATGTGATTTCCATCATAGATCTCCCAAATCTATCCCCCTTGAATATTTTGGAGTTGATCTTGATGCCTCACGAGCTCCAATGATCTTGATCAAGGGAGGGAAAAGTCCATGTCAATCTTCCATCGTAGGGGAAAGGATCATCCATCTATGTGATTGGAATGGAATGTATTAATCTAATTAGATTTATCTAATTTTATCTCTTAGAAGCGATTAATTTCACCGATCAAGATACATGAGATGAAAGCTCGCCGACTCAGTGCACATGGATTATTTAAGTGGTCAATCCCATGGCATGTGGAAAGCTCGCCACATGCTCATGGTGGCGATGGGATTAGAGATTAATTAAGGTTAAAAATATAATTAATTAGTCATAACTTTAAAAATTCATAACTAATTATGTAAAAATTCTAAAAATATGAGTTAAACCTATTTTACAAAGGGTAAACATAGGAAATTTCAATAAAAATAATTTCATCAAGTTTTGAATTAGTGAATTAAGGTTTGAAGTTTTTCTAATTATCTTAATTAAGCCCTAATTACTGGTCAATTGATCTCAAATTTGAAATGTTGATTTAATGGGATGTCCTCACTCCCATAATTTTTTATTGGTGGTAATTAGAGAATTTGAAATTCAAACCTTAATTATCCTCTTAAGAAATTTAATAATTATCAAAAAAAAAATCAAATAAAATTTAATAATTAATGATCATTAATCATTGATTAATAGTGAAATGAGGAGGGGAGATAATTAGGACCTCTTTCTTAATTGTTTTCCCAAATCCATTTCATAAAGAGGGTTAATTAATGCATGGATTAATTAAGGAATTAATTAAGCAATTAATAATGAAAATAAATAAATCAAAATGATAATTACTTCAGATAATTAACATTCAAATCATGGGTCTCTCTTTATGTGTCCAATAATATAAAGGCCTTTAAGAAAATTATGTTTAACCCATGGGTGTCGGAAAATCATAAGAGTACTTAGCTTAGCTATTTCCTAAATCTAATTAACACTTAAGCATGAGTCGATTGCATTAGATCCTTTAGCATTGTAATTTTAATTTCTCATTTGCATATCATTTGAGGCTCATGAATAAGTGGTTAATTAAATTAAAGAAGCATAGAAAAGGGTAATTAAATGGATTGCTTAATGATTCAAACTTAACTAACTCATAAAATTCACTTAATTACTTCTCTTTAAACACACTAAATTACCAACTTGGGAGGGGGTAAAAATAGCAAACATCACTTTTCCTCTTTGAGTTTAATAATTCAAACCCAAAAGCAATTTGTATAACAAGCTTTGGTTTTCTTTAAATGGTTTTATTCAACTTGATTGTTCTTAGAATTAATGTGATTGAATGTATTATGTGGCTATGTTTAATTATTCATTTTCAATCATTGTAAATGTTGTATCCATGTGATATCATGCATTCATGTTTTCAAAAAATAAAAGAATTAATGTAATTTATTTATGTGTAAGTTGCATGTGTTGGATTAATCCTATTATATGTGTGGCTATTATCACTAATAAATTTTAAAATTATTTTCAAAGTTATAAATTGATAATGAAGATTTAGAGTGGTGATTAGCTATGAATATTCTATATGATTTGCATGTGTTTATAGCTTAAACATGTTAATGTATTATTTTATCTTTATGATTCATGTATGGGTTTACATATGTTTGAATGATAATAAGTATATAGTCAACATCTTGAATATGAGGCTTAAGTAGCCCCATGGAGGTTATTGATTATCTCAATTCTCTGGTTAACAAAGGCACATACTTATTTGATTTCATGCTTATATGTACTTGTACTAGAATTTGGATAGAACTTTAATTTACATGTGTAAATGATTCACTAAAATAAAAATCTTTCGCTTGACTTTCATTCTCATGGTTGTGTACATTCATATGTATTTAAGAATATCAAGTATATAGTTTGAACATCCCAGGAATATGAGGCTTTAAGTAGCCTCATGGAGGTCATTGATTATCTCACTTCCTGGTTTAAACAAAGGAATGTACTTGCTTAAAACTTTAATACATGTGTGTGTGTATTTAGCCAAGGAATGGAATTCTCTTTTCTACCTAAAAATATGCATTCATAATCATTTAAGTATGCCAAAATATGTTGCATGTATAGGTATATTAAATCATATGTATGATATTGATGATGAAAAGGAATAATACAACATCCTCCATGTGATAGTGATTCAATTCCATTAATCTTAAGAGGCCTTTCATGTTTGAATAAGATTCTTTAAGGTTAACCCAAATCTAGGATCAATAAAACATTTAATAAATCATTCACTAAAAGGAATCAAATAATAACAACATGCTTTTGAAAATTACTTAAGGTAGGGATGCATGGGGTTAAGCCTCTTTGTTGTCCTCACTTTTTGAGTGAGGATTCAACTCCTCCATCATAGATCTAGGAGTATTCTAGACACTAAGAGCTCCTTAGTCATAAGACACTTCTAGTGGCTAAGTGAACACTTAACCTAAGCCTAAAGACTTAGAAGGAGTAGCCATAGGATTAGGCTATGCCTTAGGACCTAGGGAAACCTACCTAGCTATAGCTTGATCAAATCTATGCCTATTTCCTTAGCCAAATTCCAACATCAAATCAATTGAATTTCAATTCCAATCCAAACCAAATCAAACTAAGCCCATGATTTGACTATAGACTTAGCCAAATTTTCTTCAATCAAATCAAATTTTAATTTTCTCATAAATCAATCAATCTACTTATCATTCCAAACCAAATCAAATCTACAATCAAACCAAAATCAAACCCAAACCTAAGCCTATGATTCAACTTTATGGACTTAGCCAAAATTTTCTTCAATCCAAATCAAATTCAATTGATTTTCTCATAAATCAATCAATCCTTCAATTATCATTCCAAACCAAATCAAATTTACAATCAAAGCTAATCAATTAAACTAATTCAATCAACCTAACCTAACCCATTTGAACCCAAATATTCAAAAGAGCCAAAACTCAATTAAATCTAAATCAATTGAAGATAAAACCATAAATCAATCCCAAATCAACATCTAAACTAAACTCAATTCAACCCAAAACCCAATCTAATTGACCCATTAGGCTCACCTGACCCAAAGTAAATTAAAGGGACCCAATTAAACCAAAGTCCATTCCAACCCAAATTAGATTGAGCCAACCCTTCAAATCTTCTCCATGATGATTTGATCATCTTGGATGGCCTACTACAATCAATTCAATTCAATCAAGACAAAGTGACCTAAAGGACCTATTTGAACCAAATCTCAATCCAACCAAATTGGATTGAACCAAACCATCAAAACCTCCTATAATGATTGATCATCCTTGATTGATCAATTGCAATAATTGTCAAGTCAATTTGGTCATTTGACCAAATCAACCCACTTAACCTACATAAGCCAAATGAACCAAATCTCATCGTAAGCCAAATTAATTCAAACCAATGATTCATACCAATCTATAATCAATCCTTGAACATAACTTGATCATCAATTGAGCCAAACCAAACCCAATTGGCCCTTTGACCCAAGTTGACCTAATTTGACCTAAAGAGCCAAAATGGCCAAATCAAAATCTAACCCAAATTGATTGCAACCAATGGCTCAAGTTCATTCCAAATTGATTTTTTTGAACAAAAGCCTTAACTCCAATTTGACTAATTGACCAATTGACCCATTTAGCCCAAATTGACCTAAAGGGTCAATTTGGCCTAAATCATTCTAAATCCAAATGATTGAAACCAAAGCCTACAATCATCTTCAATTGATCAATTGACATGAACCAATACTAACCAAACTAATTTAATTTGGCCAAATTGGCCAACTTGACCTATTTGACCCGTATGAACTCAAATGAGCCAAAATCAAATCCAAGCCAAATTAAACCAAACCAATTGCACCAAAACATTCCAAATACTCATTTGAATTTGACTCAAGCATTAGTTTGACCCAATTTGACCAATTGGTCAATTTGACCTACATGGGTCAAATTGAGCCAAACCCTCAAACCAAGTCCAAACCATTGAAACTTGGCATGACCCATCCTTGGCTCACCTTGGTCAGCTTAAATCAAACCCAACCTGATTTGGATCTTTGACCCATTACCCAATGGGTAAAGCCTCCCATATGAGATAAAATCCAAAATTAGGTGGTCACAACCCTCCTTTTGCACTTGGAAACCACCCAAAGCCAAGAATGGACCCTGGCTAAGTGGCTAACTGGGGCTAGGTCAGCCTTTGGTCAAGGGAGATGAGTTAACCCCTCCCTCATTGGCTCATCCATGAGAAAGAGAATGCCATGGCACCACTCCACTTCTCACCCAACCAAACCAGAGCCAACTCAACACCTCCTACGACCACTGGGTGGTAGATGCCAAATAGATCCCACTATCAATCCAAAGGAGGTATACCCCCTCATTTTAATCTAATTCAAGGATTGAGCACTCTTAGAGCCTAGACAGCTAGAGCCTCTTCCCGAGCTTCCTCACTATCAAAAAAACCCAAATGACAACCTCCATCTCCATCCAACTCCACCAAAAGTCAACCCCATTCAAATTAACTTCACCCACACATTCACCAATCTCCAGCAAGGTGAAATGAACTCTCCCCTGAGTGATTTGAGCACCAAATGCCCTCTCTAGACCAACTCCACTGAGATTTCCCATGACGGTTGATCCATAGAGCCGCGTGAGGAATCAAGGTGCCATCTTCTCAGGTTTCTTCCTCAAAGCTACCTCTTTCATCGATCCAAGCTCTTGTGGTACTATTCCATCAAACTAAGATTTTCCAAATTTTTTTGAGCGCCTTTTCAAAGAAAATCTTATTTTGTGTGAATCAATCATAGGATCCTTGTAGATCAACCTGAAGGTGTGGATCAATCCAACTCCCGAGCTCTAATGAGCTTGATTTGGGTGGAGGAAGCGGTGTGTCCGTCTTCCATTGCTGAGATGATAATCATTATCATCCATTTTGGGTGATCAAAATGATGATCATGATCTTAATTAATCTTGATTTAATCTTTAAAATTATGATTAAACTTCATCTAATCAAATGGGGATGAAAGCTCATCGCCATAATGTCATCAGCGATGAATTAAGTGACCAATCTTGTGGTGCCATGTGGAAAGCATGCCACCGTGATCGATGGCTTGAGGATTAAGGCTTAATTATTCTTTTTAATCACTGAAACTTTGAAAATCATAACTAATTATTGGAAAATCTAAAATATGCAAATAAATACTCATTTAAAGGTAAAATAGAGGAGATTTAATTAAAAATATTCCTTTAATTTTGAATAGTAATTAAGGCCTAATTATAATTTTAATGTCCACTTAATTAGATTAATTAAGCTCTAATTATATGGGTAATTAATTCCAAACATGGGGAATTGATTTATTGGGATGACCTCTACCTCCCATGATTTTCTTGAAATTTATTGCTAAGGTAATTGGGGAAATTGATGTTTCAAACCTTAATTACCCCCTTTAATTAAATTAATGATTAATTAACATTCAAAATAATAAAAATTAATTAATTAAAGCTTATTAATCATTGATTAATAGTAAGTGGATGAGAGAGTGATTAGGACCTCCTCTCTTTTCCAAATTCATTCCTTTAAAGAGGATTAATTAAGATAGGTAATTAATTAAGTGTTTAATTAATCAATTAAGTGGCCAAATTAAATCAAATTGAAATGCAAATAACATAAGATAATTAATAATGAGATTAAGGGTTCCTCTTTAAGTGTTTAATAATGTTAATACCCCTTAAGAAAATTATGATTAACCCATAAGTGTGGGAAAATCATAAGAGTACTTAATTAGGTTCTTTAATTTAATTAATCTTTAATTATGAGCCAATTGCATTAGGTCCTTTAAAAGCATTGTAACTTTACTTTTCTCACATGTTCATATCATTTATGGCACATGATTAAATGATTAATTAAATTTAAGAAGCATAGGAAAGGGAAATTAAGGTTTTAAATAATAATTCAACTTAATTAATTCATAAATTTATCTAATTATCTTTCCTTGGACTAATTATGATTACCAACATGGGAATGGGATTAAAATAGCAAATAACCTCTCTCCTCTTCAATTCAAATCCAAAATCAAATTAATAATAAGCTCTGGTTTTCTTTAAATAATTTTATTTAATTGTCCTTAGGAATTAATGTATTTGAATGAATCATGTGTTTATATTTAGTTATTCCTTTCCAATCACTTTTAATCGTTACATGTTATGTGGTTTCATGCATTCATTCTTTCAAATTCAAATGAATATTATTTATGTAAGTTTGCATGTATTGGCTTACCTTAACGATATGTATGGCTATAATCACTAATAAATTCAAATATATCTTCCAAAGCTTACAAATTGATAGTAATATGTGAATGTGATGATAGTTATAAACTCATATAGGACTTGTATGTGCTTATAGCCTAGTCATATGAATGTGAAGCTCTTATATTCTTATATTCATATATATATATATTTATATATAGTTTGAATATATATATATATATATATAAGTTTGAATGTTAATAAGTATATAGACATCCCAAGAATAGGCTTTAGTAACCCCAAGGAGGTCATTTGATTACCTTATTTCCCTGGTTAACAATGACACATACTTATTTGACTTCATCCCTATGTATTTTGGTATTTGAATTTGGATAAAGCTTTAATTCATATGCATAAATAACTCAATTAGAGAAAATAAAATATTTGCATGATATTCATCTGTATAATTGTGTATACATTTATTATATATTTAAGATAGCAAGTGTTTAGTCTGGACATCCCAGTAATATGAGACTTTAAGTAGCCCCAAGGAGGTCATTTGATTACCTCACTTCCCTAATTAACAATGGCACATACTTGCTTATATCTTTTATACATGTGTATGTGTGCTTAATTAGATGATAAAATTCCCCTTTTGTTGTTAAAAATACATGCATCCATAATCACCTAAGCCATTAGCACATACATTATGTAAGTTGGTGCTCTCTTTATTATGATTCATGTATAGATTTACATAAGTTTGAATGTTAATAAGTATATAGTCTGGACATCCAGAATATGAGGCTTTAAATAGCCCCAAAGAGGTCATTTGATTATCTCACTTCCTAGTTAACAATGACACGCACTTATTCAACTTCATTCCTATGTATGTTTGTATTAAATTTTGGATAGGGCTTTAATTTACATGTGTAAATAATTCAACCAAGTAAAAATACAATCATTAAACATGTATTGGTCCTTCATCATTTAAGTGTGCTAAAACATATTGTATGTATAGATACACTAAGGATTGAATCATATGCATGTTACATGTAATGGAAAGGAATGACTTAATATGTGTCATGTGGTAGTAATTAAGTTATATTAATCTTAAGATGCCTTTCGTATTGAATAGGATTATTCAAAGTTAACCCAAACTTAGATTTAATAAGAAAATATTTAATAAGCCATTCATTAAAGAGAACTAAATCATAAAAATGTGCTTTAAAAATGGCTTAAGGTAGGGATGAAAGATGGCAAATCTCTTTCTTCTTTTTATAACACTTAGATGATAAGTGTAAATCAAATGAAATAAAAAAAAATCTTAAATTAAAATTCATAAATCAATTAAACAACTTGAAGTGGAACCAACCTTTATGTTAAATTAAATTCTTCCATACTTAGAAAATAATAACTCTAATGCTTAGTTAAGACATACCACACAAAGCCTTAGCACACACATTTGAATTAAGCCACCACTTCTAGTCCTAAGTTAGGACGGTGTACATGTGATGTATGTTTTCTTTTGTGATGTAATGTTTTAGACTAGAAGTTAGAGTGTATGACTCATAGACTAAATGTAAGGTCGTTATTAGTCTAATGTTCTTTTTTGTAGGGGATTATGCTTAAGGGGTTATTTAAAAATAAATATAAATATTCTCTTTGTAGATTACCCTAAGCATAATTCACATTAAGACATGGGCTTAGTTACCCATGTGTAGTGCTAAGTCTAAATTTTAAAATATAATTGTCTAGGATTATATGTGTGTTTAGCAAACCTCTATTTTGCAAGTGTAGTTAGATTTACTTTTCCATATAAAATATATTTTTACAATAGGAATTAGGATTAGTGCTATGGGGATTAGGATGAGGGGCTTAGGGTGACCCTATGATCTTTGGAGAAATTAAATCAAAATGAAGAAAATGAAGAAATGAAGAAGTGAAGACCCCATAGCATGTATTCAATTTCAATTGTAATTATTCTTTCATATAAAGGGTTGTATAAGTAGAGCTCACTACCACTTTTCTCTTTTTTGGTGTATGTCTACCACCCAACCTCTTATTCTTTCATGTTTATATGTTTGATGTTGTGTTTAACTTATGCATCAAGATTGCATCTTTTTTCTAGTTTCTTTATGATTGATATTTTAATGTGTGGCCTAGATCTGTGACTCTTAGGATAAAAAATTAATTTTTCTACCCAACTAATAACTCATAATTAAAACTTTAAATTAACTCACATCCTCATCATAAAGCCTAGGTTCTAAGAAAGATAATTAAAAGATTTAGTAATCTCTTAACAATATGGTTGTATGTCTCACATCATGCATAACATCTCGAGTCACTCTTGCTAAAAATGAGGGCCTCCATTTTAGCACTTTAGATACTGCTTCACCTATGAGAGCAACCCCTTATGATGGAGGTTCACCCTCTCTCTTTTGATTTGGCCAATAACCTACTTCATCATAAATTTAAGCATAAGAAATCCTAAAGCCTTTGTTTAATATATAGTGTCTAAATGAAATAAAAATTATAAAGATTTGCATTTTGAGATTAAATCATATGCTCATACCACTCATGCTCTAGTCTTTTAGGGAGTGAGTTTAGGACTTTAATTTCTTTCTAATTAAATAATAAACCTAACCATCTTGCAATTTCATAATACTGGACTACATGGTTTTAAAATGTATAAGGTGTTAGTGGCCACTCAGTAGAGTCCGAAGAGTCGGGTTTATTCTCTCTTTGGAGATAAACCCTTATATCCCCTTAGCTTAGATTTAGGTCATGCTTAACTTTTGTTAAAGCTCACTAGATTTAGAATCTGAGGTTATTATTTTCCTTGGGCTACAAGCATAAATCCTTACCTTTTAGGCATTTTCATAATCTTATGTTGGTGGATTATAAGCCCTAGAAACCTAATAAAATTTCAACTCAAATGAAATAAATCCTCTCAATTTAAAATATATAAAGCCCCACCATAGGATAGAATGGAGTGCTTACTTGGTCTCCTATTATCATGAGCATTACCTACTTATCCTCCTTTGGCTTCCACAATAAGTCTTTCCACTTTATCTATCTCAGTTGATTTTTCAAACATGACTAATCCTTTGATAGTCTTAACCTTGAAATATTTGGAGACAATAAATTCTTACTTTAATCAAGAGAATTCCTAGAAAATCTCATTTTGTAAGATGTAATTAACTATGGAGGTTTGCCTTCATAGGAAACTTAAGAACCCGACTTAAAATAAACTTTACTTTTTATGTAAAGTAGAAAAAATCTGGTATATTCAAAGACCCATCATGCCTTAGGAGTCCTTATTTGGTGATTAGGTCCATTATAGGGTGATGTCTCTATCTTTTGAGATAGTACATCATGCCTGATATTATCCAATCACTTCAATAAGTACCCCTATGATCTATGGTGTCCACCCACACATCCAAAATAAACACACACTCTTCCTTCTCTTTACAATAATTAGATGCTAAATGAATATCAAATGAAATAAATAAAATACAAAATTAAAACATGCAAATCCTTTAAATAACTTAAAATGAAACCACCTATCATGTTCAATTGAATAATTCATAACTTTAAGCAATCATAATTCAAAAGTCTAGCTAGACATATCACACTAAGCTTAAACACACACATTAGAATGCTAAGTCACCACTTCTTAAGGTTATGGTGTATGTAATGATATTGTTTTTGTTTGTGATATTTTATTTTAGATGTTAGGATTGTGGTTGTAGACGGATGTTAGGCCATTGTTAGCCTAATATCATTTTTAGATGGGATTATGCTAATGGAGCCACTAAAATAAATATAAATGTTCTACTTGTAAGTTGCTTATGCCCCAAAGTATAATTCATGATTAAGATAGGTGGGCTTAGTTACCTATGTACAGGGTGCTAAGTCCAAATTACATAATATAACTACTTGGGATGTATGTATGTTTAGCTAACATCTATTTAGGTGTAGTGAGATTTTACTTTTCCATAAAATATAATTTTGTAATAGGAATTAGGATTAGTGCTATGGGGTTTAGGATGAGTAATGGCTAAAAGGCATAATCTTGGGAGGCCTTATGAAGCCTTGGAGCATAATAAAATCAAGAGAAAAGAGAGAAGAAAGGAAGAAGAAGGAAGAAAGAAGTAAGGAATGAAGACCCCCATAGAACTAATTTACGTTTAAATTGAAATATTCTTTTATAATAAGGATTGTATAAGGGTTGAGCTCGGCTACCCAATTTTCTCTTTTTTATGGTGGTACCTGGCCTTTTATTCTTTTATGATCTATACATGTTTTGAATGTCATGTTTAGATTGTAATAGAAATTGCATCTTCTTCATAGTTTCTTAAACTTGATGTTTGAATGTGTGGCCTGGATGTGGTAGGCTCTTAGAATAAAATTAATTTTATTTACCCTAATTAACAACTCAAAACTAAAATTTTAAAACAACTTTCAACCTCATATAATCCCTAAGATATAATCAAGATAATTAAATGATTTAGCAACCCCTTAGCTGAATTTAAATTTAACATCATGCATACCATCTTATTTCACTCTTGAAATAATGAGGGTCTCCATTCTTGCACTTGGAATGCTTGACTGAGAGCACCCCTCATATGGAGATCTCCCTCTCTCTTTTTGATTTGGCCAATAACTTAATTTCATAATGCATTTAGGAATAATTTTTTAAGCCTTTGTCCATAATATTGTGTCAAAATGATTTAAGAATTTGTAAAGTTTTGCATTTAAACCAAGTCATATACTCATGCCAGTCATGATCTAGTTTCTTAGGGAGTGTGGTTTATGACTCTAGTCTCTTTCTAAATTAAATAATAGCCTAGCTATCTTGCAATTTCATAAGACTGACATACATGATTTTAAATCATAGGAGGTGTTAGCTAGTGGCCACCCTAGTTGTAAGTCCAAGAGATGGAGTTTATCCTCTCTTGAAACTTATGTCCCCCTTTTTTAGGTCATGCTCTTAGCTTGTGCTAAAGCTCTCTAGATTCAAGATCCAAGATTGCTTGCTTCTTTTGGGCTACGAGCATAAATCCTCACCTCTTAGGCATTTTCATAATCTTGTATCTATGGAGCATAATTTATAAATTTAACAATAAAATAAATCTTCCTTATAATCCTCAACACATATTGAAATACCTAAGAGGTGATGACTTTGTTTTCAAAAGAACAAAATCCTTATCCTAAATTGATCTTTCCAAAGTAAAAATTTACCTAAATCTAAATGAAAAATGACATACTTTATGGAGTTTTAATTAATCTATGGATTGGTTTTCATGGGTTTTGCCAAACTTGTACCATTTGGATCCACTTTTTGACCCATGATAAAGGATGAGTCATGCCAAGTTTATTATTTGAATTTTGGTCTTTAAGACCCATGAGTCATGTCAATGGGGAGATCAAGGTCATTATAAACCGGGTTTGTGTGTTCATGGTCATAAATATTAAGATTGGTCATTTCTCTAAGTAGATTTGTATTTGGTTCATAAGGTTCATTTCAATAAAGATGTTGACCAATGGTCAAATTGGTATCATGGTTTGTTAAAATCCAATTGATCATCAAATGATCAAAGTATTTGAATTAATTTGAATTTAGATGATTTGGTCATTGAACTTTAATCAATTTAAACTTCAAGGTTGTTGGTTTGATCAAATTGGATTCTGAATGTGGATATCTTCACAATCATTATGATGATTAGAGTATTTATTTCATCTTTAGAATTTGATTATCAATTTGGTTTTAGGTCATTGGGTGATTGAAAATTCTTTGGAGGATAATTGTAATTATTTCAATATTAATTTATGAATATTTATATTTTATCATATGAAAAAACAATAGTTAATAGATTGTTCATTTATCCATATAAGAACTTATATGATAAATTATTTTTTCTTACATAAATTAATCAAATATTAAATCATTATATTATTAGACTTGTTAATCATTTATTGAATTTAATTTTTCATTTCCATTTTCTCTACAAATTTTTTTAATTCATACTAATATATTTATAATTGATTTTTTATATGATTGATTTTTATTGAATTATTTGAAGTTGACTAATTTTATCATTCATTTTTTAAGGTTGTTACATATTTGAAAGGAAATTAGACTTTTGAGTGCTTTTGGAGATTGATTGGTTTAATATTGAATGGCTAATGATCTTGGATGAGGATGATTTATGTTTTAATTTGGTAGCTTATATAAAACCAATAGGTTGAGTTATGATGACCATTTTAGCTCCTCAAAACCAAATTTATTAGCTAGCTATCACTCTAGCTTGGGTTATTATTATTAGTCCTTATTATTCATATTATCATAGAATATTCCTAATTAATAGAATTGATAGCCTTTTATCAACATGATTTCTAGACAATAATTAGCTCTTAAAATTTCTTTCATTTCTATCAATGCCATGAGTTTTATACCAAATCTTTTTTCTTTAGCTAAAATGCTATTTTAGTAGATTTTCACATGATCTACTAATTTCATTTTATCAAATGTAGTTCATTGATAATCATCTATATGATACCAACAAAGAAATTTTTATTTGGGTTAACTAATTTAAAAAAATTTATTGGGTCATGAACACATTGGGGCTTTTATTATTTTAACTTATTTTGTAAGTTCATGTGAGGTTTTAGGGACACTAAGATGTTCTTGTCTAAGGTTGTTCTTTAGGTTTGACCTTTTTGCAAGATAGTCATCTCTAAGAAGTTCAATATTTTCTCCTCTTATGGGTACTAAGTCATCAAATATGGAATATTTGGTGGGGTTTGAAGCCTAGTACTCAAGATTTGAACTTGTGCAGTTAGGTTCATGAGAAGGTCTTCTACCATAGTGAATTTCTCTTACATAGAGATCTCATCTACCCTTCTAAGTAAGTCTTCTAGTTAGTCTAAGCTAACGAATTTAGGTGGCATGAGGTAAACAAAAGAATGTAAATATATCACTCCAAATTAAATTTAAATATGTGTTAAGTGAACTAGATTTAACATAATAAGATGTACAATTTTAGAAATGATTAGCCTTCAGTAAATACAAAGTAACTTGTAGATACTACAAAATATTAAGTAAACTTACATAGAAATAAACATAAGATCTTTAAATATATGAGTTTAATTTTATGTAATGCTTGTATACAAGGTTTGACTTTTTTAGTGAACTCTCCCTTACTCAAGTATTATGGCTTGTAGTTACGTTAACTAGAGAAAGGCTAGGCTTTATGAGTGGAGACAACTAGTTAGTAGTAAAATAAATGTTCATATAATTACCTACCACATGAATTTAACATAAGTTTACAAGCGAAATAACTAAATATGTAAAAGAAATTACACAAATTTCAAGATACAGAACTAACCTTGCTTGGATTTGATAAGGATCATTTATAAGCACTTTCTCCAAGCCTCCAAATCTTAGGCTTTAATTCAAACATTGATGGAGTGACCATGGAGAGGGCATTGCAATTGATGGAGGAAGAATAAATTCTCTAAAGTTTTCCACTCACCAAAGTGGAAGGGATGTGAAGAAGTTTTACTCACCCAAGTAGAACTACAGTGAAGGATCACCAAATCCTCCAAACGATTGGCCACCATGCTATAACCAAAGAGACTACACTAAAGTTTCTTCACAAAAAATAAGCCTATTCTTTATTTTAGGTAAGAATAAGAGTTTATATTAGTACTATAGTCCAAGGGATATGTCCCTTGGGACCACTAAATAAAAAATAAAAAAGTCAAAATCTATCATTTCATAGTGTTAATGTGCTAGCTTCTCCGTCCCCAAATACTAAATACCATGGAATGTAGTGCAAAGGCATTAGAAGACCAACACATAGTCACCAGATTGACACCTACACAAATTAGCACATGAACTTATATGATTTCAAACACAAGTGTTATACAACACTTAAACATGATCAAATACACTACATGATCAACACATATATATTAAAATAATACCATAATACATAATAAAAAGTCCAAAATTCAGCCTTTAGTTTGGGAACTTGTGATAGATCATTTCCACCTTTGGTGTGCTACATAACTTTAGGTATGCTCAATTTGGTTTGAATTGGATTGAATTTAATTTTGGCCTTATAGTGTTCGATTGGGAAAACTTGAGCTAAGTGAGTTAATTGGTCAAATTGAGTCCTAATTAGACTTCAATCTTGTTCAAATGGTATTTCAAATGATTTGGGTAGGTTCAATTTCAAATGATTTTAGCCAAACAGGTCAAGTTAAATTGAATCAATTGGTCAAATTAAAAATTAAGTGAGTGTGATTTGGGTATAATTGATGCTTTGGATGTCATGTGGTTGATTGATTAACGTTAATTTGTTGGTCAAGGTTTGGAAGTGACCTAAATGGGTTAAAAGGGTAAATTTGGGCTAAGTGGCCCAATTAACCGCATTTGTTCAATTATGCTTAATTTGTTTTTGATTGGATTGTGTTTGAAATCAATTTAGTTTAGTGTATTGGAGTTTGGGTTGGTTTGGACTAGGTGCAGTCCAATAAGGGTCTAACCTTAGGGTTAAGTCTTATGAGTCTTGAGGTTTGGGTATCCTCCTAATCACTAGAAGTTTTAGACTATGAGTGAAATCCAAGTACAAGATGAGAATCTAGACTAAAGAGGATATATGCCAACTTCTAAAAGTGAGGTTAATAGTAATAAAAAATCTAATATAAATAGAGCCATCACAATGCAACAAAAAAGTAATATGAAATATTCAAATCACATGGTAAATATTCTAGAATTATTATTTTTGATGTAGACACCTGTAGAAAAAAATTATAAAATCTATCTTAATAAAAATAGAACATCATAGCAGCATGGCACAATCCAATTATGCAATCAACTAAAGTAAAAGAATTCTAGTAGTACACTCATTATCTCATCCTGGATAGACAAAGGTTAACACAAACAAAGCAACCTAAATACAACCTTCATATGCTCATGACTATAGGGTTGTGAACTAAACATCACATAAGTTTATGCAAGTTAGTATAAGGACAATTTTATATGGCCTTGATTTCCAAGCTAAGACGGTTATCTAACTTGATCATACTAATGGTTGTCACTTTTTAATATTTTATAAAATTATAGACTTTAGGCTATTCAAGGATCTTTAATGCTCATACAATAATTCAATTATGATTAAATTAATTTACTGTTAGATGGTTGTCCCTCTAATAACAAGAATTACTTTGTCATATCTTAAATTAAGTCTAGGTTTCAATTAATCATAATCTAACCTAAAGTGCTAACCATTATGCATATACAATAGTATGATAGATAATAATTAATATAATCAACTACTAAATGAAGACTTGATATTCAAATTCACCTTGAATACTAAAAGATCCAAATAAAATGATATAAATATTAGAGTGTTTAATGTGCTAAAGGCATAATTAATGGAGGGCATCCACTCAAGAAAGAAAGAAATTAGTCTAAGTATAATACTTAAGCCCGATGTTCAATAATGGTTGATTGAACCGAGGAAAGACTTAAACATATATATGTATGAATTAGTTAGGTAAGGCTAGCCAATAGAGCTTATAATTGAACTAATAAGGGTTATTAAGTTCATTGGCAAAATTTAGTAAGATGACTAGAAAATAAGCTGAGCTAAGATTAATTGCATCATAATATGTATGACCAACTCATAAATATTTTTAATCACACAAATGTTAGTAAGAGGGATATGAAGAGTGCAAATATAAGTTTTACATAGAAAGATGACACTTAACCCAAGGGTTACTATGTGTTGGAGACTCAACGAATGAATGTTACCAACTTGTTAAGGAAGATATTGTATGTTATGATATAGTTATCTTTTAGAATGGTTCAGAGATTAATCATACCTTAAAAAGTTATGTATGATGATCATATTTAATGTGTTTCCCCAATAGATTAATCTACCTCTAAGAGGTGATCATTTGATATACACATGAAGTGGTGAATTAAATTTGATTGATTTGATCAATCCTATGAAAGAATAAGGTTGAGATCAAATCAATTAGAGAGATCTATTGTGCGGTGCATATGCATAGGGTAGATGCTTCATCTAGTGTGAATATACGCTCAAGAAATTGTGACACATATAAGTATTCCAAGATTTTTGGTTTGGAAAATATAAGATGCTTATGAAGTGAAATGATATAGTTTATGACTTCAAACATAAAATTTTAAGTCAGATTATGTTCAAGGATAGTGTTTAATCAGTGGGCCCCTCTAATAAATTATCCATCAACATGAGTTATTTTACCATAAGAATCCTTTTTGATTAATTGTTGTTGGATATGTAATTGGCATATTGATTCATAGACTTTATCATGGGGTTTATTAGGATGCTTGCTGAGTTTATCCTAAATAATATAATTTGTAATTATTTTGGCAATTTCCAATCATTCATTTGTAACTTATCATGTAGGAAAATTTTTAATTACCAAAGTAATTGAAAATATCTTATTTTCATCTATTGCTAAACATTGGTTATTATTTTTATTATTTATGATTTTTTTCAATTTTGATAATTATTAATTATTTAATTTAAGGAATTAAGAATTTCAAACCAAAATGAAAATTTATGAAATTTCTATAAAATATTTAGAACACCACTTTGATTATTCATTAATTTTTTAATTTATTTTATTATATTTTTTATTTTAAAATTTTTGATATTATTTAAATAGCCATAAAGATTCATAAAACTCAAAATTTGAATTTATATAAATAGAAGATTTTTATAAAAGTCTTAGATTAATATTATAATCATTTTGCAAAATTTAAATATTTTTAATTAAGGTATTGCTAAATTTTCTTTCTTTTTTATTTTTTTTTAAAAAAATGAGTTGATTTCCTTTCAAAAATTTTAATCCATTTGTCTTAAATAAAAAATATTATGAAAATTGTTTAAAAGTTTAGGTTGGCATCTTGAAAATATTATCAATTTTTTATGATTTGTATTAACATAATTAAATTTTGGTTTATTTTCTTTATTTTATTTTAAAATAGTTAATTTATTTTGAAATTTTGTACTTAATTCATTTTAAGTCAATAAAATATGAGAATTTTCGTGAGCTTAGATGATTATTTTAAATACTTTCTTAATTTTTTTTATTTTTTATTTTATTCTTTAGAATTTTGAATTGTGATTTGAGACATTAGAAATTATATAATTAATTCAAATTCATTAAAAAATTATGAAAATTTTCATTTAAATCTAAAGTGATGGTTTAAATGTTCTTCTAATTTTTCATATTTTCATTAGATATTTTTATTTTTTTTATTTTTAAATAGTGAAAGAGTGGCTTTAAAAATTTATAAATTTTTTAATATTAATTCTAATTAGTTTGAAATGTTTACCATTTTATACTTCAAATTTAAATTTCATGATTTTTAGAATAATTTAATTTATTTATTTAATTTAAAAAGATTAAATAATAGAGTTTTTGAAATTATATTTAGTCTACTTATTTGAAGTTTACGGGTTTTCTTTAGTTTCATGTTCGATTAAAAATTTTAAACCTTGATCCTCACAAGATTGTCCAATGCAAGAGAGAGAGAGACCCTAAATAATTGAATTGATTAATCATATCTATTGGGTTTAAATAGCTTAAATCCAAATCTCCACGTCTCCTTTGGAATAGGTTTATAATAAAGAGAGAATGGGTGGGTTGTTGACATGATTTGTGAAATTCTCCCCCGCCATTTGAGAAAATTCATTCACTAGGGAGCTTGAGAAGGAGAAGAGCAATTGATTCCATGGCTTATTAAGCCATGACATGGCCTAAGGAGTTCGATCAACTAAGATTGAATGCAAGACAAGGGGAGGAGATCAATGCGAAGCTAAATCATGAAGAATATATGAGAGATTAATAAAATTCTTGGGTTGAATTTGTGTCCATTGATATATAAAATTTATTTTAAATGTTATTAACCCAATAGGGATAAATTGGATCAAAATAATGGGTTTATTTTGATGAAATTGAACTTATCATTGGACCCATGCAATGTCCATTTAAAATATGGATGAGCTTTTTTGGATGGTTTAATAAAGCATTAAAATTGAGACTCACTACATTAAAGTTTGACTTATATTTGACCTATGGTTGACTTAATGATCTATAGTCAACCTAGATTTATAATAATTTATTTTAGTCATCCAAGAAAAATATTTTAAAGTTTAAATTAATCAGTAGGGTATAGATTTGATAGAGGAAGGGACCTACTTTTGAGTTTAAGCATAGGTTGGAGGTAGATGGGTTCCTTTAACTCATCCCTAGGTAAAGTCTCTCAAGGTATTTTTGAGGTTGGGCAAGCCAAACCTCAAAGCCCTTGAGTCATGGAGATAGATTTGATTACTTAGGTCCAACACTTATATCCACTAGGGAAGGTTAAACCTAGGTAATAAAAGAAGTCTATCCTATGGTTAGCTAGAGTTAGACCAAAGTTGTAAAAAAGATTTAAAAGATTTAATAAAGACCCTCCTACATAGGTTTCTCCTAAGACATACTAGGCTATTCTAATGGCATAATTAGATTAACCATGTTAGTTGCTTTAAAAATAAGTTTAACTTTGTTGACATTTTGGAGGTCAACAAATGGTTTTTTGTTCAATTATTTTGCAATTACAATTATGCATATGTTTTCCACTATTTTCATGATGATTTAATTTCTTATATTATGCTTTATTAGTTTGAATTTCTGCTAAATGTTCTATGTTAACATTTCATTAGTTTTACTAGAAGTTTATATGATATTTTGATTGATCTTGGTTTATATATATATATATATATATATATATATTGATATATTATATTTTGCTACATTATATATATATTAATTTCTATTATGATTTCCACTTAATGCTAATTTTGTTATTTTAAATCTTTCAAAATCATGAATCATCCAATTCTTTTCTAAATCTAGATTAATTAATCAATTTTAATCTTAAATATTGAAACCATTCATAAACAGCACCTCACTATAACAAAAAAAATAAATAAAAAATGAATATTGATAGACTATCTAACTAAAAAAATTGCTTTAATTTTAGGACTATCAATTGCATAATTTTTGGAAATCATAGAAATTTATCATAGAAAATTTTTGTAGACTAGATGTTAGAAATTTCCACCAGATATAACCATGGTAATTTTCTAAAGAGATCTATATGAAATATCTTTAAAATTATAAACATATATGAAGAATAATAATGAAGAACAACACTAATCTTAAAAGTCATAAGTTATTTTTATTTTGAATAAAATCTTGTTTATTTAGGCCTTCATTACTCTAACAATAGATGACATACTATATCAACACCCTTGAGATGGAAAGAATTTTCTTTGGAAATAAGAAGAGCCAAGGCATATCTTAAATAGCTAAAGATATATCAATAGATTTCATTAGAATAATCCTACAATTTCGAACATGTACATGATATCTCCATATTTTCATAACATTTTGGTATTTTTAGAAACTACCAAAACAATCATTGATGGTAGAAAGATATTTTAGCTTACATAAAAGCTACTTATAAAAGCAATAATGAGTAACATATTTCTAAAGGTGTCTCAACCCTATAATAGAGTTGCATCATTAAAAGAAAACCAAATACAAAAAAAAATAAAACATATACTATACATATTGGATTCTTACTAATTATTAATAAACTTATAGTAGGTAAAGATATGACTACATATCATGTTATTACCTTTTTGGCACTAAGTTTAGGCATTTTATACCTCTTGTTCCATCATTGTATCAAAAACTTAATATTTAGATGTTTTAAGCCTAGTTTATTTGAAGTGGTTCAAACTTTAATTTGAACATACACCTATTTGAGCTTTGCTAGTTTGTTAACCTTTAGGCTACTTTAAAATTTATATCAAATCCTATGTGTTCAAATTAACTAACAACCTGATCAATTCTTAATCCATTAATCCATTAATTCATAAAGATCTTAGACTTTGAGCTTGAGTCTTATGAACTAACTTAAAATTTTGATTTTATTAGCCAAATAATCACCAAAAATTTTAGAAACCACTAAATCCATTTGACTCTAAAGAGTTTATCAAGTTTAAGCTTGTAGGTGACACTACTAATGTGACCTCGAATCTATTAGACTGAAGCTTTGGCCATTTGACCCAACTTTAAGCGTAACCTAATTTGAGTTAACCAAGACCTAGATTAACCTAGCCAAACCATTTTTTACACTCCCTAGACCATCAGAGGACCTTACGCATGTTTGCATCTATTTAGACATTAATTGACTTAACTCCAGAAAAAAAAAAAGATATTTTCATCACCAGTAACAAGATTTCCTATGATAATTAATCAAATTTAAGATTTTTATGGTGCGAAGATTTGGTTGAAGATTACAATTTAATTTATGAGGGACTATGGTTGGTATTTTTTTTATCAATTTGACCAATAACACTTTAATTATCTTATTATTATATTTGAAACATAAGTATTTCTTAGAATAATATGGTTAATCTTAATGGGAGGACATTATACTAAATTTATTCTTCATAGTTGCTTATTTTAATGAAAACTAGACATCAACCGGTGATGAAAAAAAGTTTGATATATCCAACTAATATGAAGGAGTTATGGGTTAGATTTATTTATTTTGGTTGGTTCTAGATAAGATATGTATTGAATAATATTCATAACATTTTATCCATTATTTATTAACTTGCACATTTTATTGTTTTTGTTATACATGCTAAAATATTCTTTACTCTAATCATCCATTTTATCCTTATAGTAAGACATCTCATCATATTAAATTAGGTGCATCTATAAATTTTATTTTTAATTAAATAATAAAGTGTCATAAAAACTTCTTGAATATCATCTATTAGTTCTTCAATTTCTTTTATGAATAGAATTTGAGTTTAGCATTGAATTTATATATGATCTTTTTAATGACACTTAAAGCAAATTATATCTACAATGCTTTTGAAACTCCCCACACTTAGAGTTTTGGTCACATGATTTGAACTAGTAAATGGAGTGGGTCAACAATAGATTTACAGGATGAAATGGAAAGTGATTGATTTTAAGTTTTAAAGGTGAGGCCAACAAGTTTATCATATTGTTCTACCAATAAAATATAATGAGTACTTTATCTAATATTTATAAATCAAATAATGAAAATTCATTTTAGATGTCAAACTAAGTATAATGATAAACTTATTAATTAGTTGTCACTTTTTATTGACATAATTGATTCAACTATTTAAGTCTTTGAATGTGTTTAAATATTCAATTGCATGAAAGTTTTTATCTTAATTATGATACCTAGGAAAGTACTTGATTCTAATCATCTCTTTAAGTATTGTTACTTCTTTCTAATTTTGATTTTTAGCTAAAATTTTTATCTAATAAATTTTAACAAATTTTAGTGAATATAACTCTTTGATAGTCGTACATTTTATGCTAATAAAAAATTATCCATTTAGATTAGCTAATTTAAAAAATTTTGTGGGTCATGGGAACCATCATAAGTGGCATCGTTCAGCTTAACTTTGTTAGAGAGATCATTAAAGTCATCAACATTAGTATGTGTTGATCTCACTTATGGAGTGAGGATTAATTCATCCTCCATTAGAATTAGGAGTCTTATAGACACTAGAATTTTCTTAGTTGTAGGAAACTTCTAGTGATTAGGTGAACACTAAACCTAAGCCTAGAGACTTAGGAAGGTATACCATAGGTTTAGGCAATGCCTTAGGACAAACAAGGAACCTACCTATCCTATGGCCTAAACCAAAACCTGTGCTTATCCACTTATCCAAAACCAACCTCAAATCAATACATCAAACCTAATTGGATTTCATTTCAAATCTAAGCTCCAAGCCAAAATGATTTGAATCCAAACCCATCTTAATCCCATGATCCAATCCTATGGACTCAACCCAAAACTCCTTCAATTAAACCAAACCCAATTGATTTTCACAAAAGCACTTCAAACATCCAATATATCATTTCAAACTCTTCCAAAACCCACAATCAAAGCCAATCAAACCAATTCAATTAAATTAACCTAACTTAGCCCATTTGACCTAAAGGGCCCATATGGGCCAAAATCAAATCAAATCTAAATGAATTTCGATCAAAGCCATCAATCAATACTAAATCAGTCATCAAACTAAATTCAACTCATAACCAACCCAAATTGTCCTTTTGGTTACTTGACCCAAGTGACCTAAAGACTCATTTGATCCAAACTAATCAACCAAATTAGATTGAAATAATCCATTCAATACTTCTACAATATTTGTTGATCACCTTGATTGTCCAATCAATCAATTCAACCTAATTTGATCACTGACTCAAGTTGACCAAATTATTTAAGGAACAAAAATGAACCAAATTTTAAATCAAAATAAATTGAAACCAATGATTCCTACCAATAAAATTGAATATGATTCAAACCATCAATCAAGACAAACCAAGTCCAATTGGACCTTTTGACCAATTACTAAAGGTCAACAAATCTCAATCTAAATTGATTAAATACTTCCAATCAATCATGAATTGATTATTAAATGATCAAACAACCCAATTTTGATTTATTAGCCCAAATTGACCTAAAGGGTCAAATTGCCAAATCATTCTAAATCAAATTAATTGACAACAATTTACATCACTTAAAATCATCAATTGAACTAAATCACCCTAATAAGTTTTTGGTAAATTAACCAAATTATTCAACTTAGCCATTTGATCCATATGAACCTATGAGCCAAAATTCAAATCAGCTTCAAACCAAATCAAATCAATTGAACCTAAACATCCCAAATCATCATTTGAACATGGGTCAAAGGAGGAGAGCTAACCCAAGTCATTCCATTAGCTCACCTTAGGGAGCAAGGACATTCTAGCTCGCCACACTTCCTTCAACACTCAAGAGCTCCATTAGCTATTCTTGATATTGCTTAAAATGTCTACCAAAATAAGAGCCAATCTATTCTGTGGGAGAGAGTACTCTGCCTCATCAACATAGATAATCATCTAGAGAGCTTTAGAGAGTCGAGATAAGCTTCATAGTGCCTTCCTGGCCTCCCTTGAGCTCCCCATCACCAATGACATCAAACCTGAGAAAAACTGAGCCTCCACTCCATCCAACTCTACTTAAACTAAACTAAATCCAAATTAACTTCACCCACATTCCCATCTGGATGAAAAATTGATTCTTGATCGATTTGAGCAAGACAAATTTACCAACTTTGATGACATTTTTTGGTATGCTCCACAGAACCACCAACAGGGATCAAAGCTTCTCTTCATCTCTTCAAATAATAATCATTGGATTGGGCTTTGAGCTCACAGGTATTTTTTTTGGAAAATCATAGAAATCCTTAGGTGATGTTTTTTAAAGAGATTTATTTCCACCATATGAACTCTAATCTATCCCTTGAAGGTTTTGGAGTTGATCTACGCCTCATGACCTCTAGTTCGATTGAGGAGGGATCCATCTTCCGTCGCTCAGGGGATGAAGGATCATCCACCATTTGTTCTATGTGATTAGAATGGATGATTGTAATAATTAATTTGAAAATTTGATTAATCATAAAAATTAAAATCTATTAACTATGATTGAAATCTATGGACAAAATATAATAATTAGACTATCGTTTTAAGTGGCCAATGTTAAAAGAATTGCTATATTTACCATGGCATCGGGGATTAGGGATTAATAAAAATGTTATTAATTACTCAAAACTTCAAAAATTCATAACTATTTATAAAAATCTAAAAATAAACATTTTGGAAAGTGTAAATAAAGAATTTAATAAAAAATTATCTATGGTTTCAAAGTGAACATTAATTAGGTTTGAATTTTTCTTATTAGCTTAATTAATAATTACTTGTCAATTAATAAATTAAAATTTTGATTTAATGGGATGTCCTCTATAATTAATTTTTGGGATTTATGGTAATTGAGGGAATTTAAAATAATTTACCATCATTGCCATTTAATAATTATTAAAATACCAAACAAATGAAAATTAAATAATTAATGATTATTAGTCATTGATTAACAAGGAAATGATAAGGGAAAATGATTAGGAATTTCTTCTAATTATTTTCCTAAACTTATTTCATTAAGGAAGGTAATTAACTCAAAATTTAATTAATGATTAATCAAGTAATTAATGGCTAAATCAAATCAAATTAAAATAGTAATTATATTAGGTAATCTAATTTGAATTTATGGGTTCCTCTTTATGTGTTCAAGAGCAAAAATACCCTTAAGGAAATTTTGATTAAACCATGGGTGTGGGAAAATCATTTGAGTACTTAATTAAATTCTTTAATTTAATTAATACTTAATTATAAGCCTCATTGCATTAGGTCCCTAAGTGCATTGCAATTTCAATTTCTCATTTGCATATCATTGGAGGGTTATAGTTAAATGATTAATCAAATTAAAGAAGCATAGAAAGGGAAAAATATTTGTAATGATTCAAATTTAATTCATCCATAAAATCATTAATCATTTTTCTTTAAACACATTAAAGCACTCATGGTAAAAATAAAATATTTTCCTCTTTAAGATTAATAAAAAAACAAAAAAATCAAATTTAAGAAGTTGCTTAAATGATTTGATTTAATGTGATTGTCCTTAAGAATTAATGTAGTTGAATGAATTATGAATTATTTCTTTTCAATCATTATAAATGTTGTATGTCATTTGATATCATGCATTCATGCTTTCAAATAAAAGAATAATCAATTGAATTCAGTTATATGAAAGTTGAAATCCATTATATGTGGATATTTACTTTTCAAAGCTATTAACTTATAAATGAAAGTTAAATCAACATTTATGAATATTATCTAGATTTATAGTCTAAAACAGTAGTATTGATATATCTTTATGGTTCATGTATGAGTTAATATTGAATGATAATAAATATATTATTTAAATCTTTAAATTTATAAGATTATATTTAGTTAATAAAAATAAATTTATTTATATTCTTATGTGTACATACTAGAATTTGATAGAACTTTATTTACATGTAAATAATAATCAAAAAATTTAATATTTTCATGATTTTCATTCTCATGTTGTTACAATTTAAAGATATCAAGTATATAACATCTAAAATGAGGTAAGTAGAGGTCTTATCTATTAAAAAATACAATTTTACTAAAAAACTTTAATAATGTGTGGGATTTAATGAGTCCTCTTTTTTACCAAAATACATTCATTCATAATCATCTAAGTGCCAAAAAATGTATGTATGTACATAAAGGCTTAAATCATATGCATGCTATTGATGATGAAGAGGAATGATGCAACATTATCCATGTGATAAATTCAATTTATTAATCTTAGGATTTCTTTCATGTTGAATAGATTCTAATATTAACCCAAACTTAGGATTAATAAAATACCAATAAAATTCACTAAAGAAACCAAGTCAAAACAACATTTTTAGAAAATAACTTTATTAGAACTATCCATAATGTTGTTGCTTATAATTTAATATTTAGACTATGTTAGATTGGTTCATAATATGTTAGTCTTGTTAGTTTAACATTTTTATGGGGATTGCTATTAATAAAATAAATAAAAAGGATTCATAAGAATGTGAAATCCATATAATAACCATGATAAAGTACAAATATAATTTTGGGATGTATTTATGTTTAACAAACATTTGTTTTGTAGGTGTAGTTAGATTTTTCTTTTCCATAAATATGTGATTTTATAATAGGAATTAGCTTGGGAGGCCTTGTGAAGCCTTGAAGAATAATCAAATCAAATCAAAGAAAGAAGAAGAAAGGATGAAGAAAAGCTAAGAACGAAGACCCCCATAGCATCTAATTTAATTCTAAATTATAAAATTCTTTTGTAACTAGGGTTGCATAATGCTTGGGTATCCATTTTCTTTTAAATGCACAATAAAAATATTATATTTTGAATGTTGTTTAATATAGAAATAGCATCTTTCTTTGTTTAAAACTTGATGTTGTATGTGATAAGCTCATTAAAATTAATTTTTCTATAATTAACAACTCATAACTAAAATTTTAAAATATTTTTCAACCTCAAGCCTAGATATAATCAAGATAATTAAAAGATTAATGTTGAATGTCTAACATCATTCTAACCATCTTGTTTATTGAAATAATGATAATTTAAGGAATTAAGAATTCATGGTAGATTCTTCATTTGGATTAATTATGCATTTAGTTTAATTATAAACCATTGTCCAAAAATATTGTAAAATGATATAAGAATTTGTCTTTGACTAAGTCATTCTCATACCAATCTTAGGAGTGAGTTTAGGACTCTATCTCTTTAAAATTAAATAAAGCTTAGCTATCTTGCAATTTCATAAGACTTTTACATGGTTTTAATCATATGAGGTATTAGATGGCAAAACTTTCAATTTATGTCTAAAGAGTATGGTTTATCCTCTCTTGAAGTCAAATTATGTTAGAGATTTAGTTCATGCTTTTAGCTTTTGCTAAAGCTATAGATTTAAGATAATTTGTTTATTTGTACTTTTAATAATCCTAAGGCATTTTCACAATCTAGTGTTGATTGATTATAAGTCATTCTAATAAAATTTCAACTCAAATTAAACAAACTCTCTCTTTCAAGAAAATAAAGTCTACCATTTATATGTTCACTATATAAGTGTGCTATTTATCTTTTATTTTACTTTTCTCCTTATTTTTAAAAATAACCAATCATTGAGTTAAAAAATCTATAATTGATTTACTTAATGAGATATTCTTTAAGAAATCCAATTTATGTAATTAACATGGAGGCTTTCTAAACCAAATAACTTATAAAATAAACCATGCTTTACTTTTATAAAGATCTCTAGTATATGAAGGTCCATGCCTTGTGTGTCCTTATAGATAAGTTATAAAATGTTTATTTTGAGATAGTACATTACCAAAGATTAATCACTTCAATAAGTGCTCTCATATTACATGGTCCACAACATCCAAAAAATAATAGATTAGTTGATTATGGTTTCTCCATCTTTAAATTATGATAGAAATTTATATTTTATATATGCTCAAGGCTATCATTCTTTTTAAACCTTGGCCATTTCATCTTAAGCAAGTTTAATTTATTTTAAGATATCTTAAAATATTCAAAATAGAAAATCAACTAAATAAACCATCCAAATTATAAACTAACTAATTTAAGAACCTCTCACCACTAGCTTGGTGAAACATGGCTCATCCAACTCTACAAAATAAGTATAGCAAAATCAAGAAGAATTTTCTCAAAATTTCAAACTTCTCCATATAACAAATGAACCCCATTTAGATATAATTTGTTAAAGGTTCCTTTCAAAATCAAATCAATCAAATAACAAAAAAGCAAAGTATTTATCCAAAATTTTAAAATTCTCCAAGATACTAATGAACCCCATTTAACATAATCAAATTTGATTAAATTCAATAAAAAAATCAATCAAATAATAACAATCAAGAGCAAAGTAGAATCAACTTCTCCAAGATAATTAATGAACCCCATATAATTTTTAAATTTCCATAAAATCAAAATTAAGTCATGTCATTTTAACAAAAAAAAATCAAAAGTAAACTCACATTCTTTTCAAACAATAATAGAATACACCTCCTTTTTTTCCTCTTTATCTTCCACCATTTCTTCTAGCAAGTTGATCTTCTCCTTTTCTTTTGGTGTGGATTTGGATCAGCCATAACCAAATCATCAAGTTTCTATTTCAAAGTCACTATTTAGGGACCAACTCACTAAATAATAAAAGCCACTTGTAGTTGATCTTCACTGATCTAAGTTCTCCCTTGAAGAAAGGTTGTAGATTTTGAAAGTTAGTTCTATTTATATAATTCTAATGCTCTTTGTAGTTATATTTTTAAGAACACTATTATTTGCTATTATTTTGAGGTCGATTTTTCTCTCTATTATTGACAAAATCCAACATCATAATAAGAACCAAAAAATTAAGAGATTGTTGGCTTAATGAGCCTTATGTTCAATCCGATCAATTTTGATGATAAAAAATAAATGATTGGATGTTCTAATGCATATTTTATGTGTTTTACATATATTAATTGCTAATTACATATCCAATACATCTCACAAAATGTTTGACAAAATTGCAAGAGTAGAAGAATGAAAGATAGATCAAAATGGATAATGTAAAGCTCAAGATACAATATTTTAGGTTATATGCATTTATAACTATCTTAGAAATTCATATGAGTTCATTGGCATGAATCAATTTTAAATTATTTTATTATTTTAAATAATGATAATGGTTAATTTATATAAATCTATCTAATTAACATTCAATTATATGTTTCATATATAGCATTTGAATTGTCAAAATAATAAATGATAAAAAAAATTATGACTATTAAGTGTAATTATTTTATTTACTTAATATAATTAAATATTTTAATTTGAAGGTTATATGATAACTAACATATGTATGATTATATATAAATTATATCATAATATTTAAATGTCATATTTCAAAATTAACAAAAAATATGTAAATTTTGTATTTTAGCCAAAGTCATTTTATAATCAAAGAATTTATCTGATTTCATCTCCAATGGATTCCTTGGATTTTTTTCCTTTAATTTGATAGGTTACATGACCCACTTTGATTAAAAATTTATTATACTTTTCAAACATTACGATTTTAATAATGAATGCATGCTACATGCTTTGAATATATTAAGAGTCATATTTGATTATTTTGACTCCCATGTGAATAGAATTTTGGTTTGAATTTAATATTTATTTAATATAAATTATATTTTATTGAATATTAAATTATTATATGATAAAATGATGTTAGAATAATATTTTTTTTGAAATAATTCAAAATGACCTTCTTATCTATAAAGAGCCCTCATTTTCTTCATGAAAACATTCCTCATTCAAATTCAAAATCCCTCTAGCAAATCTAAGAGAAAATCTCTTAGATTTTTCTTCCAAGTGTTCTCCAAATATTGTAAGATCAAATCTTTGGTTTGGAAGCTTCAACATCTTCAACTAAGCAAGCTTTCTCAAATTACTTGAGTTTATTTTTCTTGATCTTAATTTTAAGTTGTTCATACTATTTTCACCATCTATTTATTCTTTAAATTTATACTTTTGGTGGATTAGTCTTTGATCATTAAAGTTTTCACATCAAAGTTTCTTCAATCATTTTTTTGTGAAAAGTTTTTTTGTAGATTTATTTCAACTTGTTGAAATTTTTATCTTCCTACAAATTTCTTGGTTTCTTGAAATATTTCTTCATTAGTCTTATTTGAAAGATCATTTATTCTTAGATCTATTTTAGAGTATATTTTAAGCATTTAAATTAATTTATTGTGGAAATTATTTTCATATTTGCTAGAACTCTCTTTCTAATTAAAAGCTTACTAGCCTACTTAGATCTATCATATACTTATTTTATTTAAGCTTTTTGTGATCATTAGCATTAATTGAAAGAATCTTTTGGTTAAAATAAAATAAATTATTCCTTGCTGAAATTTATTTTATTGTGCAAAAGAATATTGTGAATTTATTTTGAAATCATTTTTATATTAGTCTATAAATTGTAATAACATAAACATCTTAGTAAGATCACTTTAAGATATTTATTATTTTTTTTATCAATATTAGAGCATTTTATCTTGCCAAATTTTAAGTTGTAAAGTGATCATTTATAAGAGATCATTTTTTGAATTGGATAGTTTATATTTGTGAGAGATTTATTTTATCAAAATTTATTATTTTGTATTTTTTTCTTTTTGTAAAAATTTAGGTTGTACCCCTTTGTAGGAGAGTACATATATTGTAGGGTTGTACTTGTACTCACTATGGGAGAGTACTATTTATAAGTTATTTTGCATTTAGTGGATTCCTTGGTAGTGGGCGTGTAGATTTTTTGGTGGCACATAAAAATTGTGTGTCTCTCTTTACTTTCTTGTATTTTATTTTTTGCATTAAGAATTGTATCTTGTCATTATAAAATCAAAATTAATTTTTCTATTAAAACTTAAAATTTAAGATTTAACTTTTAAAATTTTTAATATTGCCCAATTCAACCCCCCTCTTGGGTGCTATAGTGACTCACAATTGGTATGAGCCTCTCTTTTATTGGCTTAACATCCAAGAGTAGATCTTTTCACTATGGCACAAGGTTTCCCAAAGGGTTCACTACCGAGGGACAATCCACTCATAGACCTCCACTTTTAGATAGTGTACCATTTGATTATTGGAAAAATAGAATTAGTACATTTTAAGAGGTCAAGATGCACATGTGGTATATGTTGACACATCAATATCATACACCCATAGAAGTAAATGGCATTAAAGTAGAAAAACCTTTTGAGGAATGAATGTAGAAAGAGAACTTGATGAATTAAATGGGGCTTGTAATACTTTACATTGTGCTTTATTACGATGATTACATGAAAATTTCTATGTTAAGTACAAAAGAAATATGGGATAAACTCATTATAACTTATGAAGGAACTAGTGAAGTTAAAGATGCTCACATAAATAGACTTGTTCATGAATATGAGTTATTTCATATGTCTCCTTTTGAATCTATTTTATATGTATACTATTCATGAAAATAATTAACACATTGCATTCTCTTGGAAAAATATATAGGAATCAAGACTTAGTCTATAATATTCTTAGATGTCTTCCAAAAGAATGGGAAGCTAAACAACTATTAGTGAAGCTAAGGATTTATCTACTTATCCACTTGATCAGCTTTTGGGTTCTTTGATAGCACATGAACAGGTTATTGCTCAAAGGGATAAGATGGATAACTCAACAAAAAGGGAGAAGGAGAAAGGAAAAGCCATTGCATTACAAGTTGATGATAGTGATGAGCATAACACCTCAAGCTCGGATGGTGATAGTGATGAGGTGGTCATGCTATCCAAAAGGCTTGGAACTTGCTAAGGAAGAAGAATCAAAGGTATAAAAATCTAAAAACTATAAATTTCAAACTAAAAAATTTCTCAGTGAAGGGATCATTTGCTACCATTGTAAAAGCACACACATAAGAGGTGATTGTCCAACTTTGAATCAAAGAAGAAAGAGATTGATGTGAAAAGAAGAAAAATATGAAGGAGAAAAGTACCATAAGAAGAAGAATGGCTTTATGGGCCAATCCAGATTCAAATGAATCAAGTACTTGCTCATCCGATGAAGAGGTCAACATATGTCTTATGGAAAATGGAGAATCGACTTAGATTCTCAAGAGGTATGTAATGATATATCTTATGATGAATTAGATGATGCTTTTAATGATTTAGTTATTGAATATAAAAAATTAAAAGAAAATACAAAACCTTAGAAAAGAACATAAAAATTTAGATATGCATTTTTGTGATTTAAAAAATGAATGTGATAATTTAAAAGTAAAAATACTTCTTTATTAAATTGTTCCTTACTTGTATGTAAACTTGAAAGAGAGAATATCTTGTTAAAAGCAAGATTAGAATTATGTTTGAAATCACAAGTTCATTATAATACTTCATCAACAAAAACATTTAATAAAATTTATTTGCATCATACATATCTCACTCATATACCTTATATTTATCATGCTAAGTCATATGCAAACACTAATATTTGGTGCAACTATTGTGATAGAAAAGGGCATATTTTATTTGATTGTTATGCACGTAAATTACAAAATATTAAGCAATCATCTTATGTATGGGTACCAAAGGTACAAGCACTACACAAACCACATGCTAGATATCTTGCTTCAAATTTAGAATGTGGACCCAAACATGTTTGGGTTCCAAAAGTTAACATGTGAGTTTATTTTGTAGGAATGCCTTCAAAGCAAAATCAAAGAAGGCATGTGGTACTTGGGCGTGGATGTTCAAGACATATATGGGAGATAAAGATAAATTCACAACTTTAGAATCAAGTGATGGAGGATTTGTTACATATGGAGATAATGCAAAGGGAAAGATCATTGGCATTGGTTCTATTTGTAAGAATTCTATCACTTTAGATAAAGTTTTTCTAGTAGAAGGATTAAAACATAATTTAATTTCTATTAGTAAATTATGTGATAAAGGTTTGAATGTAGTATTCCATGCATCATGTTGCATTATAAAAAAATAATGAAAATGTTTTTTTAGTAGGACAAAGATATAAAAATATTTATGTCATTGATTTAGATAGCTTTCATGATGTGAATTTGAATTTACTTTGTTTTAAAAGCACTCATGATGATATATGGTTATGGCATAGGAGACTATGTCATATTAACATGCACACACTTAATAAAATTGCTAAACTTGATTTAGTAGTTGGATTGCCTAAATTAAATTTTCATTCAAACTATGTTTGTGATGCATGTATTCATGGTAAGCATTCTAGAAGCTCATTTAAAAGTAAAATATTGTTTCTACTTCTAGACCTCTAGAATTATTGCACATGGATTTATTTGGTCCTTAACACCACTAGCTTAGGTGGAAAAAAATGGTTTTGTGATTGTTGATGATTTCTCTAGATATACTTGGGTTTTATTTGTAACTTACAAGGATGATGTTTTGGTGAGTTTAGAAAGTTTTCTAAATATATTCAAAGAGAACAAGGCCTTTTGATTAATAGGGTTCAAACTAATCATGGTGGAATTTGAAAATAAATTATTTGAGGATTATTGTGATGAACATGGGATTAGACATAATTTTTTACCTAGAACTCCCCAACAAAATGGAGTAGTAGAGAGAAAAATAGAATATTAATTGAATTAAGTAGATCTATGCTTGATGAGTATAAATTGCCAAAATATTTTTGGGCAGAAGCAATAAATACTACATGTTATGTGATGAATAGGATCTATTTTAGACCAATTTTGAAGAAGACACCCTATGAATTATTTTTTGGAAAGAAGCCTAAGATTGAACACTTTCATGTATTTGGATGTAAATGCTTTATTTTGAATAATGGAAAAGATCATTTAGGTAAGTTTGATTGCAAATCGATGATGGTATTTTCTTAGGATACTCTCTTTCTAGTAGAGCTTATAGAGTTTTCAATAAAAGAAAAATGATTGTAGAAGAATCAATACATGTTATTTTGATGAAAATTTAATTGATCCTATTAGAAATGAAGTGATTGATGAAGAGATTGATAATTTTAAGAAAATATCTTTAGAAGATAATATGGATGATTCATTGCCTAAAGAATGGAAATATAATAAAAATCATCCAAAGGAACTAATTATAGGAGATCCTTCAAAAGGAGTTATGACTAGAAGACATAGTAGAGGGGTTGTAGATCATTCAACATTTTTATCTGAGGTTGAACCTAAAAATTTAGAAGAAGCATTAAATGATAATTTTTGGATTATTGCTATGGAAGAGGAGTTGAATCAATTTGTAAGAAATGATGTTTGGGAATTAGTCCCAAGACCCCAAGATCAAAATGTCATTGGAACAAAATGGATCTTTAGGAATAAGCTAGATGATTCAGGTTGTATTGTTAGAAATAAAGCTAGGTTAGTTGCACAAGGGTACACACAAGTTGAAGGTATAGATTTTGAAGAATCTTTTGCACCCATAGCAAGACTAGAAGCTATTGTTACTCCTTTACTTATGCTTATTTTAGAAATTTTAAACTTTTTCAAATGGATGTCAAAAGTGCATTTTGAATGGATTTATTGACCAAAATGTATTTGTAGAGCAACCACCTAGATTTAAGAGCCTTGATTGTCCAAATCATGTGTATAAATTAAAGAAAGCCTTATATGATTTAAAAATAGGCTCCTCGTGCTTGGTATGATAGGTTAAGTAACTTTTTGATAGATGGATTTAGAAAGGGTAGAGTAGATACCACCTTATTCCTTAAGAGCATAGATGATGATTTGATTGTGGTACAAGTGTATGTAGATGATATATTATTTGGAAGTACAAATGAATCTTTGTGCCATGAGTTCTCATCTTTGATGTCTAAAGAGTTTGAAATGAGTATGATGGGAGAACTTAATTTTTCTTAGGTCTTCAAGTGAAGCAACAAGAAAATGGCACATTCATCTATCAAACTAAGTATACAAATGAATTGCTTGAGAGGTTTGACATGAAAAGATTTAAATCTAGTAAAACTCTATGAGCCCATCTATAAAATTGGATTTAGATGAATTAGGAAAATGTGATCAAAAACTTTATAGGGTATGATAGGTTCACTTTTATACATTTCTTCTAGTAGGCTTGATATTATGTTTGTTGTTTATTTGTGTGTTCATTTTCAAGCCAACCCAAAAGAATCTCATTTAATAGCAGTCAAGTGTATCTTTCAGTATTTGATAGGCACTACTAGGTTAGGTTTATGGTATCCTAAAAATTCTTTATCATGTGATTTGGTTTATTATTCTAATGTTGATTTTGTAGGATGAAAAGTAGTTAGAAAAAGGACATCAGGCACATGCCAATTTTTAGGATCATCGCTTATGTCTTGGTCATCCAGGAAACAAAATTCTAGCTTTATCCACGAGTACATACACCGGTAGTTGTGTTGCTCAGGTCCTTTGGTTAAAGCAATAATTAGAAGATTTTGGTATTAAGCAAGATCACATTCTAGTTCAGTGTGACAATACTAGTGCTATTAGTTTGACTAAAATCCTATCCAGCACTCATGAACCAAGCATATAGAAATTAGACATCATTTTATTAGGATCATGTTTTGAAAGGTGATGTTAATATTAATTTCATTAGTACGATATACAAATTATATTTTTACAAAACCCATTAAGAACATTTTTGTACTTTAAGATGCATGCTTGGAATGTTAGATCCTAATATTTAAAATTGTAGACTTTTGATGTTGTGGGGAGAGTAAAATGTTGGTTAGTATTAAGTCTATTTGCATACATTTTGAGCAACATTATTCATAATTTTTTTTCAAAACTATGATGAAAGGTCAATTTGCACCTTCATCAAAATCAATACCAACATTAGTTTGTCATCATCAAAAGGGAGATTGTTGGCTTAATGAGCTCATGTTCAATCGATCAATTTTGATGATAACAAACGAATGGATGTTCTAATGAATTTTATGTGTTTCAAATATATTAATTGCTAATTACATATCCAATACATCTCATAATATGTTTGAGAATTGCAAGAGTAGAAGAATGAAAGATAGATCAAATTGGATAATGAAGCTCAATACAATATATATATGCATTTATATATCTTATTCATATATTCATTGGCATGAATCAATTTGCTCACAACTTAACATATTATTTTTTTAATGAGGTTAATTTATATAAATCTCTATCTAATTAACATTCAATTATATGTTTCATACATAGCATTTGAATTGTCAAAATAATAAATGATAAAAATTATATTAAGTGTAATTATTTTATTTACTTAATATAATTAAATATTTTAATTTAATTTGATGGTTATATGATAACTAACATATGTATGATTATATATAAATTATATCATAATATTTAAATGTCACATGTCAAAATTAACAAAAATATGTTTTTGTATTTTAGCCAAAGTCATTTTATAATCAAGGAATTTATATCGATTTCATCTCCAATGGATTCCTTGGATTTTTTTCCTTTAATTTGATAGGTTTACATGACCCATTTGATTAAAATTGAATTTATTATGACTTTTCAAACATTAGCTATTTTAATAATGAATGCATGTACATGTTTTGAATATATTAAGAGCCATATTTGATTATTTTTGACTTGCCCATGTGAATAGCCAAATTTTGGCTATTTAATTTAATATTTATTTAATATAAATTATATTTTTATTGAATATTAAATTATCACATGATAAAATGAGGTTAGAATAATATATTTTTTGAAATAATTCAAAATGACCTTCTTGCTATAAATAGCCCTCATTCTCTTCATGAAAGCATTCCTCATTCAAAATTCAAAATCCTCCAAATCTAAGAGAAAATTTCTTAGATTTTCCTTCCAAGTGTTCTCCAAATATTGCAAGATCAAATCCTTGGTTTGGAAGCTTCAACATCTTCAACTAAGCAAGCTTTCTCAAATTACTTGAGTTTGTTTTCTTGATCTTAATCCTTTTAGTTGTTCATGCTATTTTCACCATCTATTTATTCTTTCTTTATACTTTTTGGTGGATTAGTCTTTGGACATTATTTTTCACATCAAAGTTTCTCAATCATTTTTTGTGAAAAACTCTTGTGATAGTTTGTAGGATCTATTTCAACTTGTTGAAATTTTTAACTTCCTACAAATTTCTTTTGGTTTTTGAAATATTTCTTCACTAATCTTATTTGAAAGATCATTTATTCTTAGATTTATTTTAGAAGTATATTTAAGCATTTTAAATTAAATTATTATGCTAAAATTATTTTCATATTTGCTAGATCTCTCTTTTAATTAAAAGCTTACTAGCTACTTAGATCTATCATATACTCATTTTATTTAAGTATTTTGTGATCATTAGCTTTAATTGAAAGAATCTTTTTTGGTTAAAATAAAATAAATTATTCCTTGCTGAAATTTATTTTATTGTGCAAAAGAATATTATGAATTTATTTTGAAATCATTTTATTAGTCTACAAATTGTAATAACATAAACATCTTAGTAGATCACTTTAAGATATTTATTTTATTATTTCTTATCAATATTAAGTGAGCATTTTATCTTGCCAAATTTTTTTTAAGTCATTTGTAAGTTGTGAGATCATTTTTGAATTGGATAGCTTGGTATATTTGTGAGAGATTTATTTTATCAAAATTTATTATTTTGTATTTTTTCTTTTTGTGCTACAAAATTTATATTGGGCTTGTACTTGGCCCTTTGTAGGAGAGTACATATTATTGTATGGGTTGTACTAGCCCCGTTAAAAGATAGTACTATTTGTAAGCTATTTTTGCATTTAGTGGATTCCTAGCCCGTGGTGGCTAGGCATGGATTAGGCTTTGGGGTTTGGCGAACCGTAAAATTATTATTGCCTATTGTCTCTCTTTACTTTACTATACTTTATTTTTTTTATTGCATTAAGAATTGTATCTTTCATTATAAAATCAAAATTAATTTTCTACTAAAATTAAAATTTAAGATTTAAGTTTTAAAATTTTAATATCACCAATTCACTCTTGGGTGCTATAGTGACTCTAGATATTATGATTTAAAAAAAATCTTATTTAATTGCTAGATTTATTTTCAATGGTATATTTATCTATTTAGAGAGATGGTATAGAAATATAGCTACATTATATCTATAGAGTATGAGACATGAAGGAGAAAGAATTATGTTTTAATCTATCTTGGAGAGTTAGAATAGGACTAATATAATTGCATGATTAAAGAGGATTTTATGTTAATATTCAAAACTACTAGGAAGATATGAAGTGGGAGAGGATGAGAGGTTTATTATTTAGCCTCCACTTTGATTCCAAAGAAGAAAGAAGAAGTTCATAGTACTCATGATTTAGATTGAAGGTCTTTATGAATTTTCATATTACATGGTTATTAACCATTTTATTGATTCCATTTAGTTTAGTTATAAAATAGAGAGATTATTGGTGATTTATGAATGGATGATTCATCTACTCCACCTATTGATTAATTTATTCCATTATTAGGATTAAAAAATTTATGTAAAATTAAAAAAAAAATCTCATCATTTTTGACTTTAATGTATTCATGTTTAGAGTTATGATATTTATAAGCTTGGTCAATGGTCAATACCATTAATTTTTGTTCTAGTACTTTGATTGGATGGCATCTTTTTGACATTTTATACCATGTCTTATAGATAATATGGTGGTACCAAGATTACTTTAATGTCATGAGCATACATATTGGATTATTAAGTCCACATTTAAGATCTTGTAAGAATAATAAAGAACTTATAGTTAATAGGCATGACTAAACTCAATGCCTCCTAATAAATCAAGTAAAGATAATCTCAAAAGATGGAAAAACAAAGTTGATGATTGTGGGAAAAAAATATTTTTTATAACATTTCTTGTCTTGATCTATATTCTTTGAAAAGAGGATAAATGAAAATAAATATATAAAAATATGATTCACCTTGTTGACACCATAGATATTCTTATTGAGGGTGATTTATGACATTGAGGAGAGATGTACTATCTTAAAAAGATAGAAATCACCACACAATGGACCTAATCACCTACAAGGACTCTAAAGACAATGGGTCTGCATATGTACCAAAGATTCTTCCCCACTTTCATGGAAAAGTAAAGGGTTTATTTTAAATCGAGTTTTAAGTTCTAGGCAAGCCCCATAGTTAATTACATCTTAAGGACAAGATCTTTTAGAATACTCTCAACAAGATAAATGATCATTATCTTCAAAGATTTCAATAGGATTATCAATGATTAATTTATTTTGGAAGATCAAATGATTGATCTAAAGAGAGTTATTATGAAGCCAAGAAGATAAGTAGGAGATGCCCACAATGCTAGGAAACCTACAGCATCTCAAACTATCTATGGTTGGGCTTTATATTTTTGAAATTGATTTAATTTGTTTGAGTTGAATTTCATTAGAAATTTAGGCATGATTCCACAACACAAGATTATGAAATGCCAGAGTGAGGATTTAAGCTTATGGCCCATGAAGGGGAAGCAACTTAGAACCTAAATCTAAGGAGCTTTGTGAGGGCCAAAAGCACAACCTAAATCTAAGGCAAAATGGGTATTTGGTTTGCCTCATAAGAGAGGAAAAATCACTATTTGGACTTACAACTTTGGGGGTGGATTCTCCTCTACAATTTTAAATTCATGTAGGCAAGTATGCTTTATGCAAGATAGCTAGGTTGTTATTTATTTAGAAGGAGACTAAGTCCTTAAACTCACTCCCTAAAGAGACTAGATCATGTAAGGACATGCTTTAAATGACCTAAATCTAATGCAATTTAAATTTCATTTTTATTTTCATTTTTGGAAAATTTATTTTGACTCAGGCTAATAGGATTCATATGCCTAATGCATGAGAAATGAAATTATTGGCCAAAATCATGAGAAGGGAGGTATGTGTTTCACCATGGCTCTCAAAGGTCAAGCCAAGTTTCTAAAGGTGGAAGCCCTCAATCAAGTGAAAATAATATGCATTTGTGCATGATGTTATAAAAGAAGTACTCATCCAGCTAAGGGGTTACTAATTCTTTTATCTTGATTTTTAGCCTAAGCTTTAGGTGAGGTTATGAGTTCTTTATTTTTAGTTTTGAATTGTTAAATTTGGTAAAAGATTTATTTTTTTCTAAGAGCCTAATCCACATCCAGGCCATACATAAAGCAAGGAAGAAACTAGGAAAATGCACTTAATGCAAGCTAAACAAATCATCAATCAATTTATAAAGCTAATCTAAAAAATAATAAGAACATTGTGGTTGCACCACCGCAAACCAAAATAAATTTAAGTGAGCTCTACCCTTATACAAAGATTACAAACAAATAAATACAATTAAGCAAGAACTCATTGTTATGGGGTCTTCAAGCTTCATTTCTTCTTTTCTTCTTCTTCTTTTTTCTTCTTTGGTTCCTTCTTTGGATGGTTGGAAGGTGGATACTCCAAAGGTTTCACATGATACATAAGATGAGATCTTATGACCAATGTTCATCTAATCCCATAACAATCATTCCAAAATCTAATTGCATAATTACATGAAAAGGAAAAGTAAATCTAGTAACACCTACAAAATAGAGATTAGCTAAACAAACCACCAAATCCCAAGCATGTATATTGGACTTATCACCCCACACATGGGTGACTAAGTCCCACTTATTAGATTATGCTTAGGGGTATAAGCATTTTACTGAGCATTTATATTTTTATTATTATCCCCTTAAGCACAATCCCCAGAAGATAATGGTTAGACTAAGATCACCCTACCATTCATTCTGCACATACATAACATCCAGACTAAAACATATATCATAAAATAAAGCAAACATCAAACCATGCACCACTAACCTAAGCTAGAAGTGGTGACTTAGCCTAATGTGTGTGCTTTAGGTTTGTGTGGTATGCTTAGCTATGGTAAGTTAGAATTTTCTAAGTGAAGAATGTTCAACTTAGAGGAGGTTTCATTTAAGTGATTTAATTATTTTGGGTTGATTTTATTTTTATGTTTTGATTGGGTTCAAGTGAATCTACAATTAATTACTAAGTTATAGAGAGGGAAAGAGAGAACTCTCTTCCTTCCCTAACCTAAGTAATTTCTAAGTAGATTCATATTTTAGTTTTATTTAGTGAATGTTTTATTATTGTTTTAATTAATCTAAGTTTAGATGAACTCTAAACAAACCTATTCAAAAGAAAGGCATTTTAAGATTAAGTAAAATAAACTAAATTCACAAAATACATCACTTATTTCTTTCCCAACATGTATAACATGCATATGAATGAGTCTAAGCATATCTATACATACAAATGGGAATGTTTAACACTTTATGATGCATCTAAGTAGTTCATTTAAGAAATTTGAATGTTTATGATGCATGATTTTCATTAAGTAGCAAAGGGATTTCTTATCCAATTTTCACATGCACATATGAATGTATGAAAGGCATAAGTGAGTACGATGCCATTGTTAACTAGAGGTGTAAGGTACAAGACCTACTTAGCTACTTAAAGCCTCACAACTAGGGTTGTCGACTAATATACCACTTTCCTTTAAAAAAGCATGTGTACAAAAGAAATGAATGGAGAAAAGAATGTAAAGTTTATGTTGGTTGATTTATTTTTGTTTATGCAATTTATATGTACAAGCATAGGTATCCTTCTTAAGTGATAGTATAGGAATGAATAGGATATGGAATTAGGCAAGTGTAAGGTTCTTTTCAAATGAACCATACACTTAAATCTATTCAAAATTATACTAAAAGAGAAGGAGAAAAACTACACTAAGCATCCTTATATTTTACTCACATGCAAACTTATAAGTAAGATATAAGTAACACACTTTCAATTTTGATAATTGATTCATATATTTTTAAAATAATTTGAATTTAATAGTGATAATAGCCACTCATATTCTTACTTTAGCCAACACATGCAATTTGACATAAAGAAACATTTTCATTTTAAATTTATTTTTGAAAAGCATGGAATGAAACCATATGACACACATATTTAGCATGTTGGGAAAGAACTAAAGTAATGAAAATGTAAAACATTCACTTTAATTAAATCCTAAAGACAATCTTATGAAATAAGAAGCTTAAAAATAAATCAAAGTTTATTTAATGATTTTTGTTTAATTTTAGTTTGATTTAATTTTAAAATGTGAATTGAGTTTTATTCCTAACCCATTTCCACATGTGTTTGGATATTTTTTTCAATTTTTAGATGATTAGATTCATTTTATATTTTTTAATTAGGTTAAGGTATGAATTAAACATGTTAATTACCCCTTACACACCTTAGCATAATTAATCAAATAATTATGAGCAATGAGATGACATAAAACCTCACAAGGAATTTGCAATGCACCTAGGAAGAAAGGGCCTAATGCAATTTGGCTCATGATTAATGATTAATTAAACTAAGGGGTTTAACTTGTAATTTCAAAACACCCTCACACATGAGTTGATTGATTTCCTTAATTGAACTTAGGCTCTAAACACCTAAGCATCTACCCAAAGTAGATTAATTAAGTTTTGGAAAATTTTAGAATTTTAGAAATTAATTAAGAGATAATTAATGAATTAACCCCACTTAATTAAGAGAGGATTAAGAAAGAAAAGGGGTTTAGGAATAGCTTAGGGAAATGCCCCAAAATTATTCTCTAAACTTATTCACCAAACCTAATCAACTTCAATAAGGATTAAAACACTAATCAAACCCTTAATTATCCTTAATTATATAAAGGGGGTAATTAGGAAATGAATTAGTAATTCCCCAAGTGAGCTACCAATAAATCTCAAGAAAATTAGGAGAGTCAAAAGTCATCCCCCAAAATACACTCAAGAAGTTTGAGATTAATCAGTGGATTAATTAGGGAGTAATTAGCAAATCAAGATTTCTAATAAAACCCAAAATCAGAGGAAAACACATTTCAAAATTCATTAAAACTAATTTTAGAATATTCTAGGTTGAATTATCTTTCAATGGTAATTTACCTCATTTTTATTTTTATTTTTTTAGAGTGATATGAATTTTTGAAGTTTAAGTAATTCATTAGAAATAAATAACCTAATTAATTCTTAAATCCCACATCATGCCACGCATAAGCTGACTCAGATGCACTTTACATGCATCATCTTGTGAGTGGTAACTTAAATCTCATGGTGGCATGGTGGCGGTTATGTTTGTATCAATTGATCAAGGATCAAATGGCAGGATTTAACGATTTTAAAGGATAAAATAGATATAAAATGTGTTTAATCTGGCCGTCCATCCAAAATGGATGGATGGCGAGATCTATCTCAAATGTGATCCATGGGGCGTCCATGTTAGCTTTGATTGCTCAATTGAGCTCGGATTGGGATGAAATTTTGCCAACACCATCTAACCTTAATGACAATCACATCTAATGGTTGAAATCTCATGCCATTAACATTTATTTTACAAAGGACCAACACACATTGAGTTTAGTGATCAAAATATGTTTAACATCGTCAGAGGTGATCACCGGCGCTCGATTCCCTTGGAGGAGCTTCGTCTGGTTGAGACAAAGCTGTGGTGAAAGTTCTAGCTCTTGAGGTTGAGTGGATAGCTCTATGGACCAACCCCTCCTTAGCTTCCTTGAGCTTTGATGGAATTAGTCTCCCTTGCCTTTGGAACTTGAGAGAGCTTGGGCTTGACTTGGTCCCCGGGGAGTGTGCAAAGAATTGACTTGATTGGTGTGGGAGTTGCAAATCAATGGAGCTCCCCTATTTTCACGGAAAATGAGAATGGCAAATTTAAAATCCTTCTAGGAAGCTTAGGATCACTCTGAATGGCTCCTAACACTCTCTCTTACTCAATTAGCCTCTATTGAAGTGGATTAGGGGAGTATATCTCCTATAGCAATGGGCAGAAGCTCTACTTGCCATTTTGATCCAATGGCTAGGGTGTGGAGTGGTAACATTCCATGTGCTTCAATTTGAGTGGGAACATGATTCCCATATGGCCAATTTGAGCCATGTGCTCGATTTTGGCCTTGGGTCAAGTTGGGCTGACCCAAACCCATTGGGTTGGGTGCACCACCCTCCATAGGGTCTACTTGACCTATTAGGAAAGTATCAAGTAGGTATGAAGAGGGTTTGACCAAATTCCCTATGGATTTGACCAAAATTTGTTCTATGGCCTAAGGGTAGAATGGTCATTTTAGATAATTTTGAATTTGGATATCTTGGGTATGTTGATAAAATAGGTTTGGCCACGTTTCATTGGATTTGGAGTTCATTTGGTATGGTTTGGCTCATGTTGACCCATTTAGGAAAAAATGGGTCAACTTCAGTCAAGTTGACCAATTGGTCAAATTGGGTCAAACCAAGGGTTGGGTCAAGTTCATATGACCATTTGAAATGTTTTGGTGACTTTGGTTTGATTCAATTTGGTTTAGGTTTGAATTTGGTTCATATGACTTCATTTAGGTCAAATGGGTCAAGTTGACCAATTTGACCCATTTGACCTATTTGAGCTAGGTCATGGGTAGGTTTAGGTTTGGTTAGTCATATGAAGTGGATTGGTATCTTTGTTTCCAATCAATTTTGGTTAAGTTTGAATTTGGCTCAACATGACCCTTTAGGTCAAGTTGGGCTCAAGGTCAATTGGGCTAGGTTAGGTCTAGTTGGCCAATTGAGGCTTTGGTCAAGTTCAACAAGTGATTTGGAATGAACTTGACCCATTGGTTTTTTAGCTTATATCAAGTTTTGACACATTTTGACTTTTTTAGGTCAAGTTGGGTCAACTTGGGTCAAGTAGCCAATTGGGCTAGGTTAGGCTCAAATGTTGACTTGGTCAAGTTCAAACATAGTTCATGAATGAACTTAGATCAATGGTTTCAATCAATTTGGCCTATGGTAGATTTTGGCTATGTTGGGTTTCATTTTGGCTAAGTGTTGACTTGGTCAACCCTTAAGTTTGACTTGGTTTGACCCAATTTGATTGATTGATCATCTCATGATGATTGTTGATCATGATGAGAGGCATAGGTGAGTTTGATTCAATCCAATTTGGTTAGGATTAGAATTTGGCTCATAAGGGTACTTTAGGTCACTTTGGGTCAAGTGAGCCTAAGTGGGTCAAATGGCTTGGTCAAAGCTTGATTTGAGTTTGATTGAACTTGTATATGGACTTATGATTGAAATATAAATCCATTTGCAAGTGGTTTGAAGTCAAATGGGTTTTGAATCATTTGACAATTTCATATTCAAAGGAAGAACATTAATGGATTTTGGCTTGACTTTTGAATTCAATTGATTTAGTGATTGAAGTTTATATTATATTTGGATTCATGATTGTAGGGTTGATTGAATCATGAAGGAAAATCAAGAGTTTGGCTTGATTTGAAATTGATTTTGCTAAGTTCAAGGTTTTGACTTGAAAGGCTTAGGTTGGATTTTGATGGATTTGAGTTTGATTTTGGAATTGGTTTTGATTGCTTGAATTTATATTTCATTTATCTATGTGAATATAAATGAGAATATAAATGGGTCATGAGAAAATTTCATGAATTTGGAAAGGTTTGATCATGATCTAGGCTAAGTCTTTTAAGAGGAAATTAAAAGGAATTTTTGGAGTTTTAGATTTGAATTTTGAGTTTAGATTTGATTGATTTATAATTATATTTCATTTATATATGTGAATATTAATGGGAATATAAATGAGTTATGAGAAAATTTCAAGGATTTGAATTGATTTGATCATGATTTAGGCTAAGTCTTTAAGGTGGAAATTAAAGACTTAAAAATTTTTTGGAATTTTGGATTTCATTTTTGAGTTTGATTTGATTTGAATTTGTATTTCATTTATACATGTGAATATAAATGAGAATATAAATGAATTATGAGAAAATTACAAGGATTTGATTTGATTTAATTGATTTTGGCTAAGTCCTTAAGAGGAAATTTAAAGGACTTAAAAAAAAATTTGAGTTTAAAATTTGAATTTTTTAGTTTGATTGGTTTGAATTTATATTTCATTTATATGTGTGAATATAAATGAGAATATAAATGAATTATGAGAAAATCTCATGAGTTTGAATTGGTTTGAATATGATTTAGGGATAAGTCCTTAGAGAAATTTAAGGACTTAATAAATTTTGGAATTTGAAATTTCATTCATGGGTGTCAATCATGGATCTCAATCATATGTTTCAATCATGTGATGTAGCATTGATTTGAGTTTGAAGAAAATAAATAAGATTGTTTTGGAGTTTGACTTGAAGGAAGGAAAGTGAGGAGTGGTTCAAGCTAAGGGTAGGCAAATTTTCTAACACCCTTAAGGCATGACCTATTCTTATGGCTAACTCTTCTAAGTCTCTAGGGCTAGGTTGAGTGTCCACCTAATCACTAGATGTGTCTTAAGACTAAAGAACTCTTAAAGTTTAAGAGAAGTCTTATGTATAAGATGGAGGGTTGAGCTCATCCTAAAATGAGGTCAACAAGGCCCAATAGGTGAGGTGTGTAGGAACAGACATTGGTGAAAAACAATTAACAACATAGAAAGATCACATGCACCGATAGAAATAATCTATTCTTAACCCAAGGTGTAGAGAGAATCCAGAGCTTAGTGCAATGTGGATCTACTTATGTAAAGGACATAAGAGAGGGAAGGAGGAATCCATTAGGGATAGAGTATGTGAACCTTCCACTAGGGAAGCAGGTTCAAGTCATCCTCAAGGGGATGAGACGTTTGATTTGATTTAGGTCTCACTGAGGAGAAATTTCCATTGAAGAAGAGAGTTGAATTTATTTTCAATTTTTAGATTTGTATTTTGAGATGAACCTTGTTGGTTTGCGATGGACTTCACTAAGTAGGAGCCCGAGGCTAACTTAATTCAGTTAGATCAAAGGGGTAGTCTATTAAACCTAGTAGGACTATGACCAAATGATGCCTTTTGTGGTATCTAGGAAGAAAGTAGTAGACTTACATCCCAGTAGGGACCGGTTGCTGGATAATCAATTTAAATAGATTAAACCCACCTAGGCGACTGAATGTCAGACTTAGATCAACTCAAAGATAGTCAGATTAATTTCATTTTAGATTTATTTATTTTGATGGATTTTGTTGGTTTGGATGAATACATGAGAAGGGCTCATATTAGAGATATCTCAAATTTCTTGAACCAAAGGGAGCGACTTCACGATGGAGAACTATCCAAAGGTGCATTTTGGTTTGCAATGATCAATTGAAGGGAAGAAAGCTCGAGACTCACATCTTACTACAAAAGACCATTGGGGTGATGATTGCTTTGGAAAATAAATTAGAACCCTAAAAATTATTTTAACAATCATCTAGAAAGAATGCATCATAGTCATCTTCCAAAGTAGAATGACTATCAAGCTTATGGAAAAATATCATAAGGGTCTGTGATGAGTTAGACTTATCTAAACTCAAGTAGTTGATAATTCTAATAGGGATTACCTATTACAAAGATAGGATGCTGCTTAAAGGGGACCTTTGGGGCTTGAATTCTAATCCTCTAATTAATTTTGTTTATTTTGTTTAATTTATTTATCGAGACCCTACTAGTTTGGAGGATCAAGCGAGAAGAGCTTATATGACTAGTCATCTCAAATTCTTGAACTAGGAGAATCTGCATCTGAATAAATTCTCCAACCACAGGGGTGGTTACTTGGAAATGGGAACTATCCAATCCAAGAGTAACCTAGCAAAGGACGTGATCCAAATAGAATTCCTGCAAAGGATGGGGCAACTAAGGGCTTAATCCAAAACCCTAGAAGAGATGACATGGTTAGTCATATATCTAGTAGGTATTCGGTGGCCAACTCAAGGAGAAAGTATGGGGAATCATATTTGCCAAGAGTGGTGTATCCACCAGGTGAGTCGTTGTCAACATAGCGAACATCAACCAACCTAAGGTGTATGACGATTTGCAACAATCAGCCTAGGAAGAATGCTGGACTCACATCCTATGAAGACTGATTGTTGGGATATGTCTTATCGATAGGTGTTATCGACCTACTTCTAAGTGAATGACACTAGGGGACTTATATCACTCACATGTAGTCAAGAGGAAAGGAGCCTCTTGAGGACTTATCCTAGACCTCAAATACACTTGACCTAGTTAGATCATGATGATTAGTTCAAGAAGAAAGTACAGGGACACATATCTTCTTAAATATAATCAACATGAGGTAGCTTACTGGCTGGGTAGTGAAGACTACCATACTAATAAGGCGCTTGTTGCTTTGCAATGGTCAAGTTAAAAGCAAGACTCATCTTCTAAATAAATAACCTTTGGGGTAACATACTAGCAGGTGAATGTAACTGACACAAAGCTAATGAGTGAGTGCCATAGAGGACTTGCAACCACATTGAAATAGCTCAAGATAAAAGATTTCTATTTGTTGATGTGCATGTGTTAAAAGGAATAGGATGCCTCTAGCAAATTTGGTATGCTAAAGAATGAAGTTCCAAAAAGTCCTTGAAAATTTTTGGTTTTGAATTTGGAGACTTAGAAATTTGATTATGCTAAATGAAGTTCAAAAGTGTTTGAAAATTTTTTGATTTTGATTTGGATACTTCACTTGCAAATTTGAGTATGCTAAATGAAGTTCCAAATGTGTTTGAAAGAATTTTGAATTTGGAGACTTCACTTAGCAAATTTGGTATACTAATGAAGTCCAAATGTGTTTCAAAATCTTTGGTTTGAATTTGGAGACTTCATAGCAAAGTATGCTAAATGAAGTCCCAAATGTGTTTGAAAATCTTTGGTTTTGAATTTGGAGACTTTACATAGCAAATTTGAGTATGCTAAATGAAGTTCAAATGTGTTTAAAGTTTTTTGGTTTTGAATTTGCTTCACTTTAAATTTAGTATGCTAAATGAGTTCCAAATGTGTTTAGAAATTTTTGGTTTTGAATTTGGAGACTTCACTTAGCAAATTTAGTATATAAATGAAGTTCAAATGTGTTTGAAAATTTTGGTTTTGAATTTGGAGACTTCACTTAGCAAATTGAATATGCTAAATGAAGTTTCAAATGTGTTTAAAAATTTTGGTTTTGAATTTGGAGACTTCACTTAGCAAATTTGAGTATGATAAATGAAGTTCCAAATGTGTTTCAAAAATTTTGTTTTGAATTTGGAGACTTCATAGAAAAATTTGTATGCTAAATGAAGTTCAAATGTGTTTGAACATTGTTGGTTTTGAATTTGGAGACTTCACTTATATTTGAGTGTATAAATGAAGTTCAAAATGTGTTTGAATTTTGAAAATATGATTGTTAAGTTTTGATTTTTTGAAAAGAGACTTCCATTCAACAAATTTGGGTATGTAATAAGTCAATCTTATTGAAATGTAAAATATGTTTTATTTTGTGATTATTGCTTTGAAAGAATTAATTTCAACAATCATATGTGGGATATGTTTAAGTGATTTCTAAATGATGTTATTTTTATTTAGAATGAAATGTTCATTCAATAAATTTATATATTGAATGAAGATGTTTCACATGTGCTTTTGAAAAAAATTTAATTTTATTTGAAAATGAAACTTCCATTCAATAGGTGTGGGTATATTGAATGGAAAGGTTCATATGTGCTTTTCTGAAAGTTTTATTTTTTTATATTGATTTTTGAAAAGATGATTGTTCATTTTATTTTGAAAATGAAATCTTCCTCAAAATGAATTAAAAGAAGAAGTTCATTTGTGCTTTTGGAAAAGATTGTTAGTTTTATTTTTGAAAATTTCTACATGTAATAATTAGGAGAATTGTTAAATGAGGGTGATTTAAGAAAATTTTGTGAAAATATTTTATTATGTGTATTTTGAAAGAGTGCTTTTGAAAGAAAGATTTTTTATGAAAAATTTATTTTGTTTTTATTATTTTAGAATGAACCTTTCCTTATCATAAAATGATAAGGAGGAATCTTAATATTTTCATTTTTATTTTGATCTTTTTTATTTTTTACCCATTGGAGAACCCAATGGGGTTTTAAGACCAACGGGTGAGGCTAAAACCTAAAGATGTTGGCTAACTCAACTTAAGAATGAAATAACCTAAGTACCAACAGAAAGAAAGATAGTCTCAGATTCACACCAAAGTATATATCCACTATCGATACTTGAAGACAACGATCATTTACCAAAGATGAGAGAGGAACCCTCCACTGAGTAGAAAATCTATGGTGAAAAATTCTATTTATGACATTTCTTACATCTATTTTTGAAAAGAGATAATGCAATATATATATATATATATATATATATATATATATATATATATATATATATATATATATATATATATATATATATTTATATATATATTATTTTGACGTGATCAGAGATATTCTTGTGGGGTGATGAATTGATAGAGGTGCACTATCTGAAAAATAGAAGTCACCACCCTACAATGGACCTAATCACCAATAAGGACTCTAAGGATAATGGGTGCATGTATGTAAAGATTCTTCCCCTACTTTACATGGAAAAGTAAAGCGGGGTTTATTTTAAATCTAGGTTCATTAAGTTCCCAAGCAAGCCCCCATAGTTAATTACATCTAAGGATGGATCCTTAAAATACTCTTGATTAAGGTAAATGATCATTGTCTTCAAAGATTTCAATAGGGTAGGACTATCAATCGTTAGTTTATTTTGGAAGATCAAATGGGATTGATCAAAGAGGGAGTTATTATCAAGCCAAAGGAAGATAAGTAGGAGATGCCGATGCTAGGAAACTAGCGAGCATCTCAAACTATCTATGGTTGGGCTTTACATTTTGAAATTGATTTAATTTTGTTTAGTTGAATTTTCATTAGAAATTTAGGGCTTATGATTCCACAACACAAGATTATGAAAATGCCTAAGAGGTGAGGATTTAAACTTATGGCCCATGAAAGGGAGAAGCAATCTAACCTAAATCTAGGGAGCTTTGTGAGGAAAGCATAACCTAAATCTAAGGTGAAAATGGGTATTTGGTTTGCCTCCATAGAGGACAAACCACCAACTTGGACTTACAACCACCTAGGGTGGCCACCAACTAACTCCTCTAGATTTTAAATTCATGTAGGCAAGTCATATGCTTTATGCAAGATAGTTAGGCTATATTTATTTAGAAAGAGACTAAGTCCTTAAACTCACTCCTAAAGAGACTAGATCATGTAAGGGGTATGCTTCAAATGACCTAAATCTAATGCAATTCAAATTTCATTTTATTTTTTATTTTGGACAATCATTTTGACTTAGGCTATAATTCATATGCCTAATGCATGAAATGAGATTATTGGCCAAAATCAGGAGAAGGGAGGTGTTTCACCATGGCTCTCAAAGGTCAAGCCAAGTTTCTGGCAAGGTGGAAGCCCTCCAATCAAGAGTGAAAATAATATGCATTTGTGCATGATGTTATAAAAGAATACTCATCCGACTAAGGGGTTGCTAATTCTTTTATCTTGATTTTACTAAGCTTTAGGTGAGGTTATGAGTTCTTTATTTTAATTTTGAATTATTAAATTTGGTAAGATTTATTTTTCCTAAGAGCCTAATCCACATCCCATACATAAGCAAGGAAGAAATTAGGAAAAGATGCCACTTAATGCACAAGCTAAACAAATCATCAATCAATTTATAAAGCTAATCACAAAAAATAAGAGGCCATTGTGGTGGGGTACCACCACAAAACAAATTGGTAGGAGCTCTACCCTTATACAACCTGGATTACAAATGAATTAAATACAATTAAGCAAGGAATTCATTGTTATGGGGTCTTCAAGCTTCATTTCTTCATTCTTCTTTTCTTCTTTCTTCTTCTTTCTTCTTTGGTTCCTTCTTTGGATGGTTGGAAGGTGGATGCTCCAAAGGCTTCACATGGTGCATAAGATGAGATCTTATGACCAATGCTCATCCTAATCCCATAACAATCATTCCAAAATCTAATTGCAAAATTTACATGAAAAAAGGAAAAGTAAATCTACTAACACCAAAATAGAGATTAGCTAAACAAACCACACAAATCTCAAGCATGTATATTGGACTTATCACCCCACACATGGGTGACTAAGTCCACCTGGCCTATTGGATTATGCTTAGGGGTATAAGCACCTGCACAACAAAAGCATTTATATTTTTATTTATTCAACACTTAAGCACAATCCCTGAGAATAATGTTAGACTAAGATCATCCTACCATTCATTCTACACATACATCCTAACATCCAGATTAAAATATATATTATAAAATAAAAGCATCAAACCATGCACCCCTAACCTAAAGCTAGAAGTGGTGACTTAGCCTAATGTGTGCTTTGAGGTTTGTGTGGTATGCTTAACTATGGCTTTAAGTTAGAATTTTCTAAGTGTGAAGCATGTTCAACTTAGAGAGGAGGGTTTAATTTAAGTGGTTTAATTATTTTGGGTTGATTTTATTTCATGTTTTGATTAGGTTCAAGTGAATCCTAATTAATTACTAAGTTATAAAGAGAGGAAAGAGAGAGAACTTCTCTTTCCTTCCCACTCTAAGTAATTTCTAAAGTAGATTCATATTTTGGTTCTATTTAGTAAATGTTTTAATTAATTATTTTAATTAATCCTAAGTTTAGATGAACTCTAAACAAACCTATTAAAAAATAAAGGCATTTTAAGATTAAGTAAAATGAACTAAATTCAAAACATACATCACTTTTTTCTTTCCCAACATGTATAACATGCATATGAATGAGTCTAAGCATATCTATACATACAAATGAGAATGTTTAACACACTTTATGATGCATGCTAAGTAATTCATTTAAGAAAATTTGAATATTTATGATGCATGATATTCATTAAGTAGAAAGGGGTTTCTTATCCAATTTTCACATGCGCATATGAATGTATGAAAGGCATAAGTGAGTATGACGCCATTGTTAACTAGAGGTGTAAGGTACAAGACCTACTTAAGTACTTAAAATCAACTCGGTTGTCAGACTAATATACCACTTTCCTTAAATACAAGCATGTGTACAAAAGAAATGGAAAAGAAAGAATGCAAAAGTTGGTGTTGTTGATTTATTTTTTTGTTTATGCAATTTATATGTGTGCAAGCATAGGTATCCTTCTTAAGTGATAGTATAGAATGAATAGGATATGGAATTAGGCAAGTGTTAGGTTCTTTTCAAATGAACCATACACTTACAAATCTATTCAAAACTATACTAAAAGAGAGAGAAGGAAAACACTAAGCACATCCTTATATCTACATGCAAACATATAAGTAAGATATAAGTAATACACTTTCAATTTTGATAATTGATTCATATATTTTGAAAATAATTTGAATTTAATAGTGATAATAGCCACTCATATTCTTACTTTAGCCAACACATGCAATTTGAGGAAACATTTTCATTTTAAATTTGATTTTTGAAAAGCATGGATGCATGAAGCCATATGACACACAAATTTACATGTTGGGAAAAAACTAAAGCAATTAAAGTATGTAAACACATTCACTTTAATTAAATCCTAAAGATAATCTTATGAAATAAGAAAGCTTAAAGTAAATCAAAGTTTATGTAGTATAATTTTTGTTTGATTTTGAATTTGATTTAATTTTGAAAATGTGAGTTGAGTTTGCTATTCCTAACCCATTCCCACATGTGTTTGACATTTTTATTTAATTTTTAGATGATTAGATTCATTTTATATTTTAATTAAGTTAAGGTATGAATAAAAAATGTTAATTATCCTTTACCTATACCACCTTAGCATAATTAATCAAATAGTTATGAGCCAATGAGATGACATAAAATCTTACAAGGAATTTAAATTTGCAATGCACCTAGGAACAAAGGGCCTAATGCAATTTGGCTCATGATTAATGATTAATTAAACTAAGGGGTTTAACTTAAGTAATTTCAAAACACTCCTCACACATATGAGTTGAGTTTTGATTTCCTTAATTTAACTTAGGCTCTTAAACACCTAAGCATCTACCCAAAGTACATTAATTAAGTTCTAAAATATTTTAGAATTTTAAATTAATTAAGAGTAATTAGTCTTAATTAAAGAGAGGATTAAGAAAGAAAAGGGGTTTAAGGAATAGCTTGGAAATGCCCCAAAATTATTTCTAAACCTCTATTCACTGAATAACCTTAATCAACTTCAATAAGGTTAAAACACTAATCAAACCCTTAATTATCCTTAATTACATAAAGGGGTAATTAAAAATGAATTAGCAATCCCCAATTAAGCTACCAATAAATCCCAAGAAAATTAGGGGAGGCAGAAGTCATCCCCCAAAATACACTCAAAAAGTTTGATATTAATTAGTGGATTAATTATAGAGTAATTAGCAAATTAATATTTCTAATAAAACCCAAAATTAGAGGAAAACACATTTCAAAATCCATTAAACCAATTTTAAAATATTCTAGGTTGAATTATCATTCAGTGGCAATTTACCTCATATTTTTTTGATTTTTCTTTAGAGAGATATGAATTTTTGAAGTTTAAGTAATTAATTAGAATTAAATAAACCCTAATTAATCTTTAAATCCCACGGCATGCCATGTGTAAGATGACTCGGATGCGCTTTACACGCGTCATCCCATGAGTGGTAACCTAAATGTCTTATCATAGCACCGCGTGGTGACGGCTCTATGCGCTTTTGTATCTATCGTTAATCGAACAGCTAGGATTTCACCCAAGGTTTTAAATGGATAAAATTAGATATAAAATAGGATTTAATCATGACCATCCATCCAAAATGAGTAGATGGGCGAGATCTATCCACTTCCCATGATCTATGGGGAGCGTCCATGTTCAGGCTTTGATAAGCGATTGAGCTTCATTGGGATTAAACTTTGCACACCATCTAACCTAATGGAAAATCATCTAATGGTTGAAATCTCATGCCATTAACATTTCTTTCACAAAGGACCAACACGCATTGAGTTTAGTAATCAGAAAATGTCTAACCTCATCGGTGCTCGATTCCCTTGGAGGAGCTTCGTATGGTTGAGACAAAGCTATGGTGAAAGTTCTAGCTCTTGAGGTTGAGTGCATAGCTCTATGGACCAACCCCTCCTTAGCTTCCTTATGGCTTTGATGGAATTAGGTCTCCCCTTGCCTTTGGTACTTGGAAGAGAGCTTAGGCAAGCTCGACTTGGTCCCCTGAGGGAGTGTGCAAATGGAATTGACTTGATTTGGTGTGTGGAGAAAGTTTGCAAATCAATGGAGCTCCCCAATTTTCAATTCAGGAAAATCTAGAATGGCAAATTCAAAATCCTTCTAGGAAGCTTAGGATCACTCTAGAATGGCTCCTAACACTCTCTCTTACTCAATTGAATTAGCCTCTGTTGGAATTGAACTAGATTAGGGGGAGTATATCTCCCCCTTAGGCAATCGGATGCCCAAAGCTCTACTTTCCATTTTGATCCAATTGACTTTAGGCAATGGGTTGTTTGGTCTGTAAGATCCTTGCACATGGTTAGTTTGGGCTAGGGAGTGGAGTGGTAACTTCCTATGTGCTTTAAATTGAGTGGGAACATGATTTCCATATGGCCAATTTGAGCCATGTGCTCGATTTTGGCCTTGAGTCAAGTTGCGCTGACCCAGACCCATTGGGTTAGGTGCACCACCCTCCATAGGGTCTACCTGGCCTATTAGGAAAGTATCAAGTAGGTATGAAGAGGGTTCGACCAAATTTTTCATGGATTTGACCAAAATTTATTCTATGGCCTAGGGGTAGAATGGTCATTTGGTTGATTTTTGAATTTGGATATGTTGGGTATGTTGAGAAAATGGGTTTGACCAAGTTTAATTAGATTTGAAGTTTATTTGGTATGATTTGACTCATGTTGACCCATTTAGGTCAAAATGGGTCAACTTGGGTCAAGTTGATCAATTGGTCAAGTTGGGTCAAACCAAGGGTTGAGTCAAGTTCATATGACCATTTGAAATGTTTTGGTGGCTTTGGTTTGATTCAATTTGGTTTAGGTTTGAATTTGGTTCATATGACTTCATTTAGGTCAAATGGGTCAAGTTGACCAATTTGATCCATTTGACCTATTTGAGCTAGTCATGGGTAGGTTTAGGTTTGGTTAGTCATATGAAGTGGATTGGTATCTTTGTTTCCAATCAATTTTGGTTAAGTTTGAATTTGGCTCAACATGACCCTTTAGGTCAAGTTGGGTTCAAGGTCAATTGGGCTAGGTTAGGTCTAGTTGGCCAATTGAGGCTTTGGTCAAGTTCAACAAGTGATTTGGAATGAACTTGACCCATTGGTTTCAATCAATTTGGCTTAGATCAAGTTTTGACAAATTTTGACTTTTTAGGTCAAGTTGGGTCAACTTGGGTCACATGGCCAATTGGACTAGGTTAGGCTCAAATGTTGACTTGGGAAAGTTCAAACATAGTTCATGAATGAACTTAGATCAATGGTTTTAATCAATTTGGCCTATGGAGGATTTTGGCTATGTCAGGTTTCATTTTGGCTAAGTGTTGACTTGGTCAACCTTAGGTTTGACTTGAATTTGATTGATTGATCATCTCATGATGATTGTTGATCATGATGAGAGGAATAGGTGAGTTTGATTCAATCCAATTTGGTTAAGATTAAAATTTAGCTCATAAGGGACACTTTAGGTCACTTTGGGTCAAGTGAGCCTAAGTGGGTCAAATGTCTTGGTCAAAGCTTGATTTGAGTTTGATTGAACTTGTATATGGACTTATGATTGAAATATAAATCCATTTGCAAGTGGTTTGAAGTCAAATGGGTTTTGATTCATTTGACAATTTCATATTCAAAGGAAGAACATGAATGGATTTTGGTTTTTTTTTGAATTGAGTTTTGGTGATTGAAGTTTGTATTTATATTTGGATTCATGATTGTAGGGTTGATTGAATCATGAAGGAAAATCAAGAGTTTTGCTTGATTTGAAATTGATTTGGCTAAGTTCAAGGTTTTGACTTGAAAGGCTTAAGTTGGTTTTGAATGGATTTGAGTTCAATTTTTGGTATTGGTTTTGATTGTTTGAATTTATATTTCATTTATATATGTGAATATAAATGAGAATATAAATAGGACATGAGAAAATTTCATGAATTTGGAATGATTTGATCATGATCAAGGTTAAGTCTTTTAAAAGGAAATTAAAAGGACTTAGGAAGTTTTGGAGTTTTGGATTTGAATTTTGAGTTTAGATTTGATTGATATATATTTATATTTCATTTATATATGTGAATATAAATGAGAATATAAATGAGTTATGAGAAAATTTCAAGAATTTGAATTGGTTTGATCATGATTTAGGCTAAGTCTTTAAGGTTGAAATTAAAGACTTAGAAAAAATTTGGAATTTTGGAATTAATTTTGGAGTTTGATTTGATTTGAATTTATATTTTATTTATATATGTGAATATAAATGAGAATATAAATGAATTATGAGAAAATTTCAGAGATTTGATTTGATTTGATTTGATCATGATTTTGGATAAGTCCTTAAGAGGAAATTTAAAGGACTTAGAAAATTTTGGAGTTTAAAATTTGAATTTTTGGGTTTAGTTTGATTAGTTTGAATTTATATTTCATTTATATATGTGAATATTAATGAAAATATAAATGAATTATGATAAAATCTCATGAGTTTTAATTGGTTTAAATATGATTTAGGATACATCCTTAAGAGGAAATTTAGAGGACTTAGGAAATTTTTGGAATTTGAAATTTCATTCATGGGTTTCAATCATGGATCTCAATCATGTGTTTCAATCATGTGTTTCAATCATGTGGCATTGATTTGAGTTTGAAGAAAAATAAATAAGATTGATTTGGAGTTTGACTTGAAGGAAGGAAAGTGAGGAGTGGTTCGAACTAGGGGTAGGCAAATTTTTCTAACACCACTAAGGCATGACCTATTCCTATGGATAACTCTTCTAAGTCAGTTGAGTGTCCACCTAATCACTAGATGTGTCTTAAGACTAAGGAACTCTTAAAGTCTAAGAGAAGTCATGTGTCTAAGATGGAGGGGTTAAGAGCTCTTCTTAAAAATGAGGTCAATAATGGTAGTGCTCCAAGCCTTGCAAAACCAAGACACAATTTCACAACCTTTCCCCATAGAGGCTGATCTGCCTGAGCTAGTACATACCCCGGATTGTCTCAAGTGCACTCCCATGGATGAGGACACCAGCAGTTTGCATAGGAAGGTCACCGATAGCACCTCCATGTAATAAAAAGATATTAAACAAATGGTGGAGTAGCAAGTGAAGGAAGCATTGGAGCAAGCTCAGGAGAGCTCTTCTGTTCCAAAGGTTTGACCCTTCTTGGAGGAATTTGATGTAGTTCAATACCCCAAGGGTTTTGTGCCATGATCCTTCAAGGTCTTTGATGGCAGTGGGAACCTGAGGTAGCATCTAGCATATATTTGAGCTAGTCATTGCAATGTCGGTGGCAGTAATGCATTACTATTCAGGCAGTTTGTCAGTATAATCTTAGGGGTAGCATTTGATTGGTACGCCAAACTACCCAACAGTTTGGTAAAGTCCTTTGCAAGGAGCATCTCTTCATCAAAAGATCTACAGGAGCTCAACAAAGGGTAATTATAGGTGACCTCGTTGTAGAGAAGCAGAAGCCTAACGAGTCCCTTGTTGATCATATTTTTAGATGGCATAACTTGAGTATGAAATATGAATCATAGTTGTAAGAGTAGCATGGAATTGAGATTCTACTCAAGAATATCCATGGCCCAGTCACTTTCATGCTTAAGTGCTTCACCATTAAGATATTTGAGAAGTTAATCAGCAAGGTTGCTAACATACAAGAGGAAGCCAAACAATTACCTTTCTTAGACCAGTCATCCAAGCCCAAGCCTTAGAAGGTTTTTGAGAAGAAACTAGGGATTATAGTGGAAGTTAATAATAAGAGCAAGAGCATAGTTTAGAGGCCTTGAGTCGGTGGACTCACTCAGCCTCCTTTTTTCACTACCTGATCACCACATTGAACTACCACCAGTAGCCTACCGATGGTGGTACTATCCACCAGTAACTACTTTCCACCTACGCTTACCTACAAACTCAACAAACCATGCTCACTCAAGAGGGAGGTAGTTAGGAAAATTTTTAAGAACCTTCTTAAGGAGCATGATTTTAAGCACTCGATCATAGAAAGCCAGAGGAAGTGGGTAGGAGTGATGATCCTAATACTACCCCTACAACCACATGTTAGGCCATGTCTTAGAGGATTATTTCATTTTTAAGGATTGGCTTGAGTATAGCTATAAGTTAGGAGCCATAGTTATTCCTAAGGAATACTTAGCGAAACTGTCTTCTGGTTATGTCAAAGTAATCTTTGGGGATACATCTGATCCTCTTAAAACCAAAGATGGTTAAGATATTTCTTTATCCTGTACCTCTAAAAAAATAATTTTTAAAATCAAGAAACTTTCTCTGCAAGTGCCTGACTCAACTCAAAGCTCCAACATCAAGAAAGGTTTGTTTGTTGTGAAGGACAACTCTAGGAGGGTGGAAGTCCAACAGCAGTAGTAGTAGCATTCCCTTGCCCAAGATAGATCCATAGCGCAACCATCATCCAAGTCTAACACTCCTTCCACCATTACATCTACTACCTCCACTAGCTCCTCCACCTCTTACAACTTACTCTACTTTATTTCTATCATGTACCACCGCCAAAATTAAAGAAATCAATGAAGAAGATCAATTCCACTTACATTCTCTCTACTTATGGTGATTTTATTCCAATAGAAAGCTCTCCAAGTCAACATAATAATAACTCAAATAATTTTGATCAATCCCATTCTGATTCAAAAATGGATTTCTCTTTTCTAAATCATCAGGGTTCACCTCTTGAGATTGATTTGGGTCATCCAACTCCGATGATCATTTAGACGAAGCTGTAGGTATACTCGATGAGCAGGTAGAACTTTCTACAAACTCCTCATTTCAAGAAGTCACTAAAGTCAACCTCCAAAGTGAAAAAGTTCTACCTCCTAGGGTTGCACCTCAAGATAAGGTAAAATAGGTCATTGGTTTTAGTGAATAGATAGCCCCTTCCCAGGATGCTCCACCCATGGATATGATTATGGAGGGCTAGCCCAAAGTTCACTACAACATCCTCGCACACCTTAGAAAGTTGGCAGCTAAGTTATGCATATATGATTCCCTTGTTTTATCCAAAGAGATGAGGGAGTCATTAATCAAAGCTTTGTTAGATCAAAATATGCTCGCTTTCGGTTGGCCGCTATTAGAGAGGGCATTTCTAAGAAGTTCAGTTAGATTAAATGAAGACCTACTTCTAGGGATGATCGAGCATAACTGTCCCCTCTACATTATAGTGTATATTGATAAATTCAGGCTATCCAGAGTTTTAGTTGATCCAAGTGCATCTATTAACATTATGAGTCTAAGAACCCTTACCTACTTGAGGATCAACATCTCTAAACTCTAAGCAGAGATGATGATATTGAAAGGATTCAATGAACAAGACGAGAGGGCCTTAAGCTCCATAGTGTTGCCCTTGGAGATATATGATTGGAAGACAAAAGCCAAGTATCACATAATAGACTCAGATACATTTTTCAATGCTTTACTTGGGAGATTGTGGATACATGAAAATAATATGGTGTCATCCTTTTTACATCAGTGCATCAAGTTCTTAAGAGGTGGAATCGAGTATTATATCAAAGGAGATCTCAAGCCATTTGTAGTTCTCGAGGTCAGGATATATAATGATGGAGCCTACTATCCCCCTAAGAAATAAAAATGTCTTCTCTTATAACCTTAGTCAAAATCAAAATGAAAAAGAAAAAGGTAAGAAAGAAAAATAAAGAAAAGGAAAAGAAAAATAAAATGAAAATGAAAAGAAAAGGGAATGAGAAGAAGACCTTAGGAAGGAAGTAGAGCCCGAGATTAGATTCTACCCATAGTTCGTTACTCCAATCGAACAAGTGGGAAGGATGACCCGACCTTCACTACCACAAGGAAGTGGCAAGACCAGAGAGAGTCCTATGGGTGGAAGGCCTCCTTACTTACCACCCACCAAGAGATTCATTCCAGCATCCAAGAGTACACCTACTATCTACATAGGCTTAGAACTAGTTCAAAGGATGAACCATATGTAGTTAACACAAGCTCTTCAGATAGAGATCCCATTGAGGTGACACTAGCTAGGAGATAAACACTAGGTTACCAAGCAAAGCATGAGTGTTTCTAAGTCTTCTTTATGTGAAACTATCAGGCATCAGATGGGAACCTTAGCTCTAATTCTACTTTCCTCCCAAAAAGTTGAGGGTTTGGTAGTTAAGGAAACCCCTAAAGCATGTATAAGCACAAAAATTCAGAGGTTCTATCCAGGAGTAGCATCCTCAAGTATAGAAGTTGAGGTATAACTTGAAGATGATTCATATAAAGAATTAATATAATTGTCTTTTGATTGTACTTTCGAGTGTTCTTGTAACAGAAAGGTTTAATTCCACATACATGGTCTCAAAGTCAAAATACTTGAAAACTATGTAGATAAATTTGAGAACTCTTAAGACCCATTCACGCTTTGTACGAGAGGAATGATGATTATGGCTTGGTCATCAGCAATCATTTGAAATATGATAGGTTCTTCTCAAATCACATTAACTTATATGAGGAGGTATGCTTAGAAGCTTCAAATGATCCCGATGATTTCCAAGTCAAAGATGCACCTCCAAAATTTGAAGAAGAAATCAAATCAACCATTACCAGAAATTCAAAACTAACGGAATAATGGCATGTAGAATTGGGTTTAGCGTCCATAAATAGCGAAATTAGCTACTAGATGCATGAATTAGACATTAAAAGTCATTTAAGTCAAAACTAATATGTTGGTTTCATTTGGGAAAAAATACCCACAGTTTGCTCACTTGCTCAAGAAGAAGCCAAATTACATATGCATCAATTTTAGGGATCTTAATAAGGCATGTCTAAAAGATGAATTTTCACTACCAATACCAAAACTAATGGAGGACATTTCCTCATCTCATGCGGTCTTCTCTTTCATTGATGGTTCATCTAAATATAACCAAATGATGATGGCACCTAAAGATGAAAAAAATACTACTTTAACCCGATGAATATATTGAGGTCATGCCTTTAAAATATTGCACATACCAGCAAGCCATGACTCGAATCTTTGATGAACTCATTCATCACCAAGTTGAATGCTACATCGATGATCTCGTGATCAAAAGTAAAGAAAAGGAAGACCACCTCTTTGACTTGAGAGTAGTTTTCAAGCGATTAAGAAAATACAACCTCAAAATGAACCCTTTGAAGTGTATTCATTGTATCTTTGAGGAAGTTCCTTAGGTTTATTTCAACACGTGGAATTGAAATGAGATAAAAGCAATATTAAATGTCAAAAGTATAACTCAACTCAGATTATTCCAAGGGAGGCTAGCATATCTATGATGTTTTATATCCAACCTATCAAACATGTGCCAACCATTTTCGCACTAGTCAAGAAGGATGCTAAGTTCAAGTGGGATGACAAGTGCCAACATGCCTTTGAGAGCATCAAGCAGGACCTTATGATACCGCCAGTCTTAGCCACTCCTATCCTGGCCAAACCCTTGATCCTCTACACTACTGCATTGGATGACTCCCTTGGTGCTTTATTGGCCCAAGTCAATGACGAAGGAAAAGAGAATGCACTTTACTATCTTAGCCATCGTCTAATACCTACTGAAGTAAATTATCCACCCATTAAGAAACATTGCCTAGCATTAACTTTGCAACCCAAAAGCTATGACACTATATGCTTTCTCATAAAGTAAACTTGATTTCCAGAATCAATCCAGTGTAATATCTCATGACACGACCGATGCTATCCGGATGGTTAGCACGATGGTCCATGATATTATCGTAGTTTGATATCACATTCATACCCCTCCATGTGATGAAAGGACAAGTACTTGTGGATTTCTTAGCAACATACCCACTTCCTGTAGATTCTTCGCTTAGTGATGATGTCCCCAATGAACAAATCATGAACTTATGGGATTCAAGCATTCAACACTAGGAGATGTATTTTGATGGTGTGGCTTTCTCTCAAAGAGAAGAAGAACCACAATCTATTCTTCTAGGCAAGGAAGGGGTTGGAATAGTCCTTATAACACCAGATCATGATATTATAAGATTCTCATATCATCTATCCGAACCTTGTACCAACAATGGAGTTGAATATGAGGCTTTAATCACTGATTTGGAGCTAGCTATTTCGCTAGGCATCCAGAACATCAACATCTTTAGGGATTCTCAGCTAGTTATCAAATAGATCGACAGGTTCTACAAGATCTTAAAGCCAAAGCTCCATCACTATCACAAGTATACCATGCAGCTATTAGCTCAAATTTTAGAGGTCAATCTACAAGATTCCTAGAGGAGAAAATGCTATAGTGGATACCTTAGCCAAGCTTGCAAATGTGTTGGCATATCCAGAAGATGAGTCCATATCAATAGAGGTCCACAATAGGCAAGTCTTGCCTCTTATTGATGTTGAACTCATCGACAAATACTCTCTTGAAGGGGAGGTTGCCATTGCCAAAAAGAATGAGGAACTAGATTTAGGCAACCCATGATTACTAAAAGGAAAACTACCTCAAGAAGTCTCAGCACATCAAGTGAAAGAGGCGTCTCCTGCTTATGGATGGTATCTTTATCGGATCATCATCATATGTGTTACATTATTGAAATGATGCCCATAAAATTATGACACTTTTGATTATATGTAATCATCTTTATCCCAAGATGAAAGTCAAAATCAAGAGACTTGGATACTATTAGTCGATGATGATCACAGTGCTTTTTATTGCAGGGTTGTCACTATTATAGCAGAGTGGTCTTTTCAACAATCTACATCTAACCTTGGCCTCATGGTCATTCGAGTGTTGGGGCACCGATATAGTGGGTATAATTGATCCTCTTTTGTCTAAGGGTCATCGATTCATCCTTACAGCTATGAAATATTTTTCCAAGTGGGTGGAGGTGATTCTGCTTAGGGAGGTCAAAGCTTAGCATGTGCTCCAATTTTTTAGGAACCATATCGGGTATAGATTTTGGGTACCCCACCGAATCATATCCAATAATGGTATTGCTTTCAAGAGCACCAAAATCTACAACTTCACCTGGAGACACAACATAGATTGGAGATACTCTACCATCTACCACCCATGGACAAATAGTTTAGCAAAAGCCTTCAACAAAAATCTCATTCAAGTACTCAAGAATACGCTCGATGATAATAAGCGACAGTGGCATGAGCAGTTAGTTAAAGCTTTGTGGGCTTATCGTACTACTCACAGAACTCCAACTCAATCTACCCCATTCTCCTTAGTCTATGGATCTGAAGGCGTTCTACCATTAGAATTTCAACTTCCATCACTAAGGATAGCTATGGGTAGAAAAATCATGACCGACCAGAATGCCAAGTTGCAGCAAGAACTCGAAGGTTTGGAAGAGAGACGCTTACGAGCATGCCAGAACCTCGAGTTATACAAGGAAAAGGTGGTTCAAGCTCTTAATAAGTTTTTCCGCCCTAGAGCTTTTCAAGCATGAGAGCTTGTTTTAGTTTTAAGGAGACCATTTATTGCCCATCGCAAGATGGGAGGCAAGTTTGAACCCACTTAAGAAGGCCCTTTCGTCATAGAAAAGGCTTACCAAGGTGGATATTACCAACTTATCAACCATAAAGGAGAATGCCTGATGCTTCCAATCAACAGGCTTTATCTAAAGAAATACTATGCATAAATAATGTTCAAAAACAACTTTTCATCAATAAAATTCCATTTTAAATCAAAATTCTCTTCAAATTGAAAGCTTTTCATTTATTGAATTTTTGTGGTGTGTTTATGGTATGTGTAAGAGAACCCGAGCGGCATCCTATCCTTCATAAGCACAACACAAACATAAAATTGCACATTGTTGACCTCACTTTTGGAGTGAGCCCTCAACTTTCTTATCATAGATCTATGACTCTTATAGATACTAAGAGTTCCTTAATTTTAAGATACTTCTAGTGATTAGGTGAAGACTTAACCTAACCATAGAGACTTAGAAGAGTTAGCCATAGGAATAGGTTGTGCCTTAGAGATTTAGGAGGACTTGCCTACCCTATAGCCCAAACCCAATCCTTGCTTTCTTCTCCCAAACCAAACCTCAAATACAAATTCAAATTCCAAAATCAAATCCAACTATCCAATGATTAAAATCCATCACTAAATTCAAACTCTAAATCCCTTCCTAAGCCCTTTGATTTTATCTTATGGACTTAGCCTTAACCAAATCCAAATCAACCACAATCCAATTGATTTTCTCAATTATCAAATTCAATCTCAAATGAAATTTTAAATCATGAATCAAATCCAACAATCCAATGATTGTAACCCATGATTAACTCCAAATTCCAAAATCCCTTATTAAGCCATATGAACCACCTTCATATGACTAGTCAAAATTCCTTCAAACCAACTCAAACTTGGTTGATTTCTTTATGAATCAATTATTCCTTCATTTATATTCATGAATATAAATGAAAACCCTCAATGACCAAACAATAAATCAAACCAATTCAAAATCCAAGTTAGCCTTTTTGACCTACATCCCTAATTTGGTCAAATTTGCTTCAAATCACTCCAAACTCAAATTTCTCATAACCCATTTTATATCTTCATTTATATTCACAAATATAAATGAAATATAAATTCAAATGACCAAAACCAAACTCAAATCAAATCGAACTCCCAATTTTAGCACTTTTAGCAAAACTTTTCAAATTGGCTAAATGAAACCCAAATCAACTCAAAACTCATGGATTTCTTCATGATTCAATCATTCCTACAATCATTGATCCAAATATAAATATAAACCACCATTATCAAACCAAATCCAATCAACCTAAATCAAGCCCAAGTTGACCTTTTTGAGTTGAAATTGTCATATGAACCAAAACCCATTTGGCTCCAAACCAATTGCAATTGGATTTTTACTTCAATCCTAAAATCATATATGAATTCAACCAAACTTGAATCAAGCCTTGATCAAACCAATTGACCTATTTAGGCTCACTTGACCCAAAGTGACCTAAAGGACCTTTTTGAGCCAAGTTCTAATCCAACCCAAATTGGATTGAATTAATCCCATCTAAACCTCAATCATGATCAACATCATGGGGTGATCAACCACCTTGGGTCAAACCAAGTCAAACCTAGCCTTTGATCAACATTTAGCCCAAATGAAATAGCCAAAATCTACCATATGCCAAATTAATTGAAAACTCAAACCTATAATCAATGATTGAACATGGCCAACATCAATTGAGCCAAACCAAGCCTAATTGGCCACTTGACCTAAGTTGACCCAAATTGGCCTAAAAGCCAAAATGGGTCAAATCATGATTTAATCCAAATTGATTGCAACCAATGGCTCAAGTTCATTCCAAATCACTTGTTGAACTTGACCAAAGCCATGATTGTTGACCAATTTGGTCAACTTGACCCAACATAGCCCAAATTGACCTAAAGGTCAAATTGAGCAAAATCAAATTAATTCAAAATTAAAACCAAACCAAAGCCTACAATCATTTTCAATCAACCAATTGAGAACACCTAAACCCAACCTAATTTGGTCAAATTGGTCAAATTGGTCAATCAATTTGACCCTTTTAATCCAAATGAGTCAAATTCAAACTAAACCTAACCAATCAAATTAGTTAAACCAAAACATCCCAAATCATCATGAGAAAGCCTTATTTGACCCAAATTGACCAATTGGTCAACCAACCCAACCTAACCCAAATGAACCCACTTTGACCAAATGAAGCCAAATCCCTCCTAACCAACTTATGGGACACTAGGGCTTAGTCAAACATAAACCTAAAAGCCAAGTGGACCCCATGAAGAGAATTAGCCATCAAACCATAGGATTTGAACCTTAAAACTAATGAATCAAGGCTAAAGTGAACTTGCCCATCCCCATAGCAACTCCTTTACACCACATGGAACCATCCCCTGACCCACCTAATGCACCTAACCCACTCTAGGTTGTCTAAGAACCTTTGGGAGGAGAGTTGACTCACTTGCAAGCCAAACTGAGCACCCCATGGACAAAGGAAGAAGAAGCTTTACATTTGAGGTTTGGTTTGGTGGAGACAACTTCGACGACCGGATGGTGGCGAGCTAGGGCAAAGCATGCGCACACTGCCATCCATCAATGATGGCAAATTGAGGGGTATACCCCCTCAATTCAAAGTTAATTTCACACATAATTAGCTCGTGTAAGTCCCTAAGCACATTCCAAACTCTATCAGAGCAAATCCAAAGATCCCAAGCCTCTCATTTTCCATTCCATGGCAACCAAAGGACACCCTTCCCTCAAGAAATACTCCCTCTCCACTAAACCAAATTCAAGTTCCTTGCACCCACACCATCTTCATACCCAATTGAAGCCAACCAAATCATTTTTGAGCCATCCAAAGCATGGGAGGTGTGAGTTCGATCAAAGCCGAAGTGTGCGTATGCACGGATTAGTCAACCGAGCACCCTAGGCCAAATTGAGCTCGGACTCCTTCAATAGGGTCTCGCCTCAACTAGGCGAAGCTACCTCCGGCATTGCATCGCCGAACATTAGCTCTGGTGAGGTAATTTCATAAAACGGTAGCTCTAGGCCTCTATGTGTTGGTCTTTTGTGAAGGGAATCTCCATGTCGATGGATTTTAGTCATTGGATGTGATTGTATGCCCCCTTAGATGGTGTAGGATCCATTTGATCCCAATTTGAGTTCAGGTGAGCTCAGATCGAACTGGGGAAGATAGATGGTGCTCATCTTTCATCACTCGTGAACGGGATAGATCACAAACTGTCCATCTCACGTGATCAATATGAACGGCTCTGATCAAATTACATGGCAGATCCTTTAATTTCTCCATTAACCCATGGATTAAATTGTGACCTTCTGATCTCAGATCGGACGGCCCACGAGAAAGCGCGTCCGCCACTGACTGAGTCTGCATGTGGATGTGACTACTTAAATAACAATCCCGTCACGCCATGTGAGCAGCCACGTGGCCCGACAGGATTATGGTTTTAATTAAGGGTAATTAATTACTTTTTAATCCTAAAAATTTCTAAAATCATAACTAATTGTAGAAAAATCAAAAAAATGCAAACTTAGGCTCATTTTGAAGATATTTCAAAAGGGAATCTAGGAAAATTATAATTAATTTATTTTAAATAGTAACTTTAACTTAATTATACCTTAATTAAGTGCTCAATAGATCCTAAATTTTCTATGGATGTTTAAGAGGATGACCTCTACCTCCCTTATTTTCCTTAGATTTTATTGATTGCTTAATTAGGGGAATCACTTGATTAAGCCCTAATAACTCTCTTAATATATTTAATTATAATTAATGAATGAACAGTAGCCTATTTAATCATTTAAGCATGGTCACCTCTATTAAAAAATAAGATCAATTAGGGAATGTGATTGGGGATACTTTCCCTAATCCATTTCCTAAGTTCTCTTTACTTTTAAAAATCAAATTAATTAATGGTTAATGAAATGATTAATTGATTGATTAAGTGACTAATCTTTAAAATAAACAAATCAAAATATATTTGAATATTTAAATGATTCAGGGATTAGGATTAGGGCCTTGCCCTTGATCCTCTTCCCTAAGTTAATTTTATCATTCAAATTAAAGCATAACAAAAATGTTTAACCGATTAATTAAAGGCTTAATGAAACTAAAATTAAAAATCAATTCATCAACACTTAAACAACCCTTAATTGATTTTGGGTAGCTCCTCGGGTGTTCAAAAATCTAAGGTGAGAGATAATGAAATTATGGTTGGCTCACATGTATGAGAAAATCATAAAAATAATTAAGTGAGATCCCTTAAGTTTAATTAACTATTAATCATAAGCCAATTGCATTGGGCCTCTTTCATTTCTTAGGAGCATTGAAAATTTACTATTCATGTGGTTTCATATCATATTGGCTTATCATTAACTAGTTAATTAACTTAAGGTGATATAGGTAAGGGATAATTAATTCACTTAATCCATACCTTAACCTAATCGAAACATAAAATAAACCTAAATATTCTTCATTAAACCAAATTAATTCACACATGGGGAATTGGTTTAGGGCTAGTAAACCTTTTCACTTTCCTAAAATCGAACCAAACTATAATTTAAAAATATCTTTAAAGAATTTTGATTCATTTTAAATAGCATTGTTTAATTTGATTGTCCTTAGGAATTAATTGGGATGAATGAAGTCATGTGTTTACATTCCTTTATTTCTTTCCAATCATGCTAAATATTGCTTGCCATATGAAATCATGCATTCATTGCTTTCAAAATTAATTAAATGAAATATTTTCTTTTATGTTAAATTGCATGTGTTGACTTAAATTAAATATTAGTGGCTACTATCACTATTAAATCAAAAACTATTTTCAAAATCTATAAATCAACTATTAAAAATAAAGTGATTCTAATTATAAATATTTATAAGCTTGCATGTGATGATAGTATAAGATGTGTAATGTGAAGTTCTTTTCCCATCTTGACATGGACTCATATAGGATTTCTAAGTGTATAGTTCATTTGAAAAGAACATAACACTTGCTTAAATTTATTCCTATGAATTTCTATGTTAAGATTTAGGAAGAATTTCATATTACACATGTAAATCACATAATCAAATCAAACATAATTTCTTGCATGATTCCCTATTCATGTGATTCTTTTTGTACATTCATATGTATTTGAGAAAGTGGTATATTAGTCTGGACATCCCAGAGCTGCAAGGCTTTAAGTAGCCCTAAGTAGGTCTTATACCTTACACCCCTAGTTTAGGAAACAATGGTGCCGTACTCATTAAAACTCTCATACATATGCATGTGTGTTGTGGCTAATGAATAAAGAATCATAAATCAAATAAATCAAACATCACCTTTTGCATGGATTTTCTATCGTCATGCTCATTCATACATCTACATGTTCCTAAAAAAGTGGTATATTAGTCTGGACATCCCGGGTGAGGGCTTTAAGTAGCCCTAAGTAGGAAATTTATTAATTAATTTACTTTAGAAATGACATAAGGTTGGGATGAAAGAGAGATTCCCTCTCTTTCGTCTCTTTATAACACATAGTTGCTAAGTGTAGGTCATATGGAATAAAATAAAACACTAAATAAAATCTTCAAATCAATTAAACCACTTAAAGAGAAATCAACCCCTTATAAATTAAACCCCTCACCCTTAGCAAATCATAACTCTAAAGCCTAATTAAGAAATACCACACAAGCCATAACACATGCACATTAGATTAAGTCACCATTTCTAGTTTTATGTTAGGGTGGTGCATGGTTTGATGAATGTTTAGTTTTGTGATGTATTGTTTTAAACTGGATGCTAGGGTTTATGTGCGTAGTCTGGATGTTAGGCTGATATTAGCCTAATCATACGTTCTGTAGGGGGTTGTGCTTAAGGGGCACTATAATAAAAAAATATCAGATGCTTTTTGTTGTGCATGTTTCTTATACCCCTAAGCATAACCCAAGCTAGGACAGGTGGGCTTGGTTACCTATGTGTGGGGTGCTAAGTCCAAATTATTCATAAAATTTCTTAGGTTGTATGGCGTGTTTTAGCTAACATTTATTTTGTAGGTGTAGCTAGATTTACTTTCTTTCTCTTAATATAATTTTGCATTAGGATTAGGATAAGTGTTATGTGGATTAAGGGTGAGCATTAGTTATAAGACTATGTCTTATATACCATGTGATACCTTTGGAGCAAGCTACATCCCGATCAAGCTACATCCTAATCAAGCCAAAAGAAAGAAAGAAATGGAGCAAATCAAAACCAAAAGAAAGAAAGAAAAAAAATGAAGCAAATTAAGGTGATGGAATGAAAGATGAAAAGTGAAGAATGGAGGATGAAGAATAAAGACCCTCATAACACTTATCATTTTGTAAATGTAATTATTCTTTTATTATACCAGGATGTATAAGGGTAGAGCTCGGCTACCCACATTTCTTTTCAGGTTCTATGGCGGTACCCGACTACACCGGCCTCTTATTCTTTTGCAATAGCTTTATAAAATTTTGTGATATTTTGTTTAGCTTGTGCATTAGAAATAACATGCCTTTTCATAGTTTCTTTATGATTGGTGATATGTTTGATGGATTTAGGCTTAAGATAAAAATAAATTTTTATCCCACTAACAACTCATAATTAAAATTCTAAAATAATTCACAACCTCACATAAAAGACTAAGAATTAAATCAAGATAATACAATGTTTAGCAACCCCTAAGCTGGATGATTGTATGTATAACATCATGCATGTCATATTCTTCCACTCTTGCTAACAGAGGGCTTCCATCTGTGCCAGAGAATAAAGGCTTGACCTATAAGAGCCTTTGATGGAAAGACACCTTTTTCTCTTCTGATTTAGCCCATAACAAATTTCTCATACATTTAGGCATAAAAAAACCTACAGCATTTGTCAAAATAAAGAGTTCAAAAATCAAATAAAACTTGTTAAAATTTGCATTAGATTAAGTCATTACTCATGCCCTTCATGATTTAGTCTCTTAGGGAGTGAGTTTAAGGACTTAGTTTCCTCTTCTAAATAAATAACAACATAGCCTTCTTACAAAGCATATGACTTATCTACATAGATTTAAAGTGTAAGAGGAGTTAACTGGCTGCCACTCCATGCGATAATAAGTCCAACAATCGGGTGGTTTACTCTCTTTTACGGAGGTAAACCAAATACCTTCTTTCACCTTAGATTTAGGTTGTGCTTTGGCCTTCTCCAAAGCTCCCTAGATTTAGGATTTGAGGTTATTTTTTTCCTTTACAGACAATAAGAACAAATCCTCACCTCTTAGGAATTTCCACAACCTTGTATTATGGAATTATAAGTCCTAGATTTATAATAAAATTTTAACTCAAATAAATAAATCTCCTCAATTTCAAATACATAAAGCCCAGCCATAGGATAGATTAGAGTGCTCACTAGGCTTCCTAGTATCATGAGCACTCCCTACCCATCTCCTTTGGTTTCGATAAGAACTCTCCCCCTTTTGATCTCTCCCACTTGATTTTTAGAAATACAACCAATCATTTGATAGTCCTATCTTTAAAATATTTGGAGACAACAATCACCAACCTTAATCATGAGTATTCTTAAGGAATCCATATTCCTTAGGATGTAATTAACTATGGAGGCTTTCCTCCATAGGGAACTTAACGAACTCAGTTTAAATAAACTTTGCTTTACTTTTTCATGTAAAGTATGGGAGAAATCTTTTTTATATTCGAAGATCCATCATGCCTTAAGAGTCCTTATTAGGTGATTAGGTTCATTATAAGGTAGTAATTTCTATCTCTCGAGATAGTACACTATGCCTTAATGTCATACCCTATCACCCTAATAAGTACATCTGTGGATCTGCATGGTGTCCCCTCAAAAATGCACAGACAACACAAAAATAAAAATAAACACCACACAAATCAAACACAAATCCATTTTCTTTGGGATACTTTTAGTTTAGATAAGTCCACTAGTGACCCTCAGTCAGTAATTGCTCTAAGTTGAGTTTGATCCACTACCTAGCTAGTAGTCTTCCCAATGGTCTTTTTCTTAGGAGGATGTGCTACCCCATACTTTCTTCCTAGCTCAACCAGTGTAAACCAATGAGCACCTTGTTAGTGTGGTATGTATTATTGCATGACCAATAAGCTACCTTGAGGTTAACTTTGTTTAAGAAGATGTGATTCCTCGAGCTTTCATCTTTAACTAGCTGTCGTGCATTGATTGGGTTCATATTTGAGGATTAGGGTAAGTCCCCTAGTTGCTCTCTCCCCAGAAGTTTGGGTTCAATCATTCTTTGACTCCCACTTAGTCACCCCTAGGTTTGATAGTAGTTGTCAAATGACGATAGACTATCGATGATCGCCTACTTAGAAAGATATGAGTCCCTAATGCCTTCTTCATAGATTGATCATTTCAAACCGATGGGCAACTTAGGTTGGCTGGTCTTTGTCTTGCTGATGACAACCTACATTATGGATAGCACCATTCAGGTAGATGTTAGTCATCGTGCTTTCTCCCTGAGTAGGCTACCGTATATCTACAAGCTTTATTTTTTAGGGATTAGGATAAGACCTCTAGAGGCACCTTCCCTGTGGGTATTCTAATTGGATTACATCTAAACATGACCCAGGTTATTATCAAATTGGATAGTTATCCTTTCCTAGTAGCCACCCCTATGGTTGGAAGTTCTATATTGCGGATGTATAGACTATCCCTTGGACCAGTAAATCTGAGGTAGGCCAAAGCCCCTGTGGCTCCTTCTTAGTGTGCCTCCTCTCAAACCAACAAGGTCTATGCTAAATAATAAATAAACAAACAAAAAAATAAAATCTCTTGTGGATTAGGATAAGACCCCTAGAGGCATCTCTTCCAAAGTAAGCATCTTATTTTTTGGGCAGTGTCAGCAAAACTCCTTATATGAATCGCATTGACTACTCTTGCATTGAGATAAGACCCCTAGTGGCACTCACTCAGTAGTCTCTTTAAGTCGGCTTGACTTATTGTATCATCAATAGATCACCCTGTGGTGGAATTTTTTTAATCTTCATTCTATCTTTTAAATGGATAAAATGAAGACTAAAATAACCGCTTTGTCGGGACACCATGTAGAACCACAGATGTTCTTATTAGTGTGATTGAGTATGACATTAAGGAAAGGTGTATTATCTCGAGAGATAGAAGTCACCACCCTACAATGGACCTAATCACCTGAATAAGGACTCTTAAAGACTATGGGTCTTCGTATGAACCAGAGATTCTTCCCCTACTTTCATGAAAAAGTAAAGCAGGTTTTATTTTAAACTGAGTTCATTAAATTCTTTATGGAGGCAAGCCCTCATAGTTAATTACATCCTAAGGAATAAAATTCCTTAGGAATACTCACGATTAAGGTAAATGATCATTGTCTCCAAAGATTTTGAAGATGGGACTATCAATCAATTGGTTTATTTTTAGAATATCAAGTGGGGTTGATCAAGAGGAGAGATTTATTATTGAAGCCCAAGAAAGATAAGTAGGGGATGCTTATGATACTAGGAAGCCTAGTAAGCATGCCAAACTATCCTATGGTTGGGCTTTATATTTTTGAAATTGAAGTGATTTATTTATTTGAGTTGAATTTTCATTAGAAATCTTGGGCTTATAATTCCATAATACAAGATCATGGAAATGCCTAAGAGGTGAGGATTTATGTTTATGTCTTGCAAAGGGAAGTAGCAACCACTGAACCTAAATCTTGGGAGCTTTGGCGAGGGCCAATGCATGACCTAAATCTAAGGTAAAAATGGGCATTTGGTTTACCACCATAAGAGAAGATAACACCACCGTTGGACTTACAACCGCTAGGGTACCAACTAACTCCTCTATGATTTTAAATACATGTAAAAGTCATATGCTTTTGCAAGATAGCTAAGATGTTATTTATTTAGAAAGAGACTAAGTCCTTAAACACACTCCCTAAGAGACTAGATCATGTAGGGCATGAATAATGACTTAAATCTAATATAAATTTTATTATATCTTATTTTCATTTTTGGACAATTGATTTGACACGGGCTATAGGATTCATATGCCTAATGCATGAGAAATTAGATTATGGGCCAAAATCAGCAAGAAAGGAGGTGTGTTTTCACCATGGCTCTCAAAGGTCAAGCCAAATTCTATGGCAAAGGTAGAAGCCCTCCATAATAAAAGTGAAACAAGATGCTTTTTATGCATGATGTGAAAGCATACAACATCCAGCTAAGAGGTTACTAAATCTTTTATCTTGTTTTATAACCTAGGCTTTAGGTGAGGTTATGAGTTGTTAATTTTTAGTTTTGAGTTGATTAATTGGATAGAAAATTTATTTTTCTAAGAGCCTAATCACATCCAGGCCATTCATCAATCAATGAAGAAACTAAGAAAACATGTCATCTTAATGCACAAGCTAAACAAACATTAAACAATTTAGAAAGTTAGCGCAAGAGAATTAGATGCCTTTTGTGATCGGGCTCCACTGTACAAACCCAAAAATAAATTGGGTAGCCGAGCTCTACCCTTATACAACCCAGATTACAAATGAATTAATTACAATCAAGAAGGAATTCATGTTATAGGGGTCTTCATTCTTCATTTCTTCATTCTTCTTTCTTCTTTCCTCTCTCTCTTCTTTCTTCTTTTCTTTTAGTTGGTTGAATGTGGTTGCTAAAGGCTTCACATGGTACATAAGACATAGTCTTATAACCAATGTTCATCCTAATCCCCATAACAATCATTCCAAATCCTAATTGCAAAATTACATGAAAATGGAAAAAATAAATCTAACTAAAACACAAAATAGAGATTAGCTAAACAAACCACACAATCCGAAGCATGTATATGAATAAATTGGAGTTAGCACCCCACACATGGGTAACTAAGTCCACCAGGCCTATTTTGGATTATTCTTAGAGTATAAGGAACCTGCACAACAAAAGTATTTATATTTTTATTACAGCACCCCTTAAGCACAATCCCTTGTAGAAGATAATGATTTGACTATGACTGCTCGTCCATTCAGTCTATGCACATACACCCTAACATCCAAACTAAAACATCACATCACAAAACAAAATCAAGCATCAAACTATGCACCACCTTAACATAGGACTAGAAGTGATGACTTAGTCTAATGTGTGTGCCATTTAAAGTTTATGTGATGTGTAATAGCTAGGCTTTAGGGTTAGAATTTTCTAAGTATGAAGAGTTCAACTTAGAGGGTGGTTTCATTTAAATAATTTATTTGATTTGGTTGATTTTATTTTTATGTTTTGATTTGGTTTAAATGAACTTATAATTAATTACTAAATGTTGTAAAGAGAGGAAAAGAGAGGAGAACTTCTCTTTCCTCCCTACCGTAAGTAACTTCTAAGGTAGATTCATTAATGATTTTTGTTTTGTAAATATTTTATTATGTGTTTTAATTAATCCTAAGTTTAGATTTTCCTAAATAAACCTATTCAAAAAGAAAGACATTTTAAGATTAAGTAAAGTGGAATACTATCATAAAACACACACAACACTTTATTTCTTTCTAACATGTGTAACATGCATATGGATGAATCCTAAGCATATTTATACATGCAAATGAAAATGTTAGCCTTAATGATGAATGCTAAGAGAGGTTGCTTAAGGAAAATTTGGATGTTTCATGATGCATGATTTTGTTAAGTAGAAAGAGGGGTTCTTTTATCCATTATTCATATGCACATTTACATGTATGAATGACATAAGTGAATATGACACCATTGTTCTACACTAGGGGTGCAAGGTATAAGACCTACTTGGGGCTACTTAAAGCCTCGCAACCTTGGGATGTCTAGACTAATATACCACTTTTCTTAAATACATGTGCATGTACAAACAGAAATGATTGGAAAAAGAATCAGGCAAAAGAGTTTATGTTTATTTTGTTTTGATTAGGTTATGCAATTTACATGTGTAAAATGTATTCTCTTAAAGCATAACATAAGAATGTATAGGAATGGATTTAAGCAAGTGTTATGTTCTTTTCAAATGAACTATACTTTGCAATTCCTATTCAAAACTATGTTAAAATCGTAGAGAAGGAAAAGTCACATAATGCACATTTTCTATTATACTCACATGCAAGCTTATAAGTAATTATAAGTAGCATACCTTTCATTTGTAATATTTGATTTTTAAATTTTAAAAAATAATTTTGGGTTTAATAGTGATAATAGCCATTCATATTCTTACTTTAGCCAAAACATGCAATTTGACATAAAGGAAACATTTCATTTTTCATTTTATTTTTCAAAATACATGAATGTATGATTTCATATGAAATACACATTTATTATATTAAGAAGAAAATAAAGTGATGTAAGCATGTAATTTCATTCACCTTAATTAATTCCTAAAGACAATCCTATGGAATAAGTTATTTAAAGTGAATCAAAATTGTTTAAAGAAATTTTTAGTTTTGTTTTGAGTTTGGTTTAAATTTAGGAAATTTGAAAAGGTTTGCTGGTCCTAACCCATCTCCCACATGTGTTTGTTTTTTTAGTTCAATTTTAGAACCATTAGATTGATTTTTTATTTTGTTTAGGTTAAGGTGTAATTAAGTCCATTAATTACCCTTACACACCACTTTAACATATTTAATCAAATAATTATGAGCCAATGTATGACATAAACCACAAGGAATTTAAATCAGCAATGCACCTAAGAAATAAAGGGGCCTAATGCATTTGGCTCACAATTAATGATTAATGCTAAAGGGTTTAATTTAAGTACTTTCATAACCCTTCCCACACATATGGGTTAGATATGATTTCCTTTAGCTACTTAGGTTATTAAACACCTAAGTATCTACCCAAGAAGGAATTGATTAAATTCAAATTGATTTGATTTTAAAATTTTGATTAATTAAGTAATTTAATAAAGAGATTAAACTATTTAATTAATTTTCACCTTAATTAAATTTTTATCCAAATGAAATAAACTTAGGGAAAAGATTTGGGAAAGAACTCTAATCATTCCTAAGTCCATTCTGTCTATGGTAATAGCAAACTTAATTAATGGATTTATCACTTAATAGGTTAATTAATCATTTAATTAATTAAGAGAGTAATCAAGAATGAATCAAGCAATTATACTAATTAAACCATTAATAAATTCCAAGAAAATTAGGAGTCGTAGAAGTCATACCACTAAACATACTTCAAAAATTTGGAATTAATCAATGGAATAATTAGGGAGTGATTCACATAATTATATTTCTAATAAAACCCAAATTTCATGAAATCTACTGTTCAAAATACATTAAATTTAATTTTGTATTATTCCCCTTTGCAATATCTTCAAAATACATTTTAATTTGTATTTTTTTGACTTTTCTACATTTAGATATGTAATTTTAAAGTTTTTATGATTATTAGATAATTAAATCCTTAATTACATGACTAATCCCATCGTCGCCACGTGGACTGCTGGCACGGCTTGTGCTTTCCACATGGTGCAACAAGATTCGTTACTTAAGTTATAACGTCGGCTACATAGTCAACCGGTGGCGCTACGTGCTTTCCCTTGGACCGTCCGATCAAAGATTAGACAGTCAAGATCAAGCTAGCGGTATTAAAGGGGTTAAATGGTGGATCTAATGTGGATTAACTAGGACCATCCATCCAAAACACATGGGATGGACGATCCATGTTTCATCCCTGCACTCGCCTGAGGGAGATGGCAACTGTCCATCCTCCATGGCTTGATTCGAGCTTGATTGAGCTCAGATTGAGCTAAGATTGAACCCCCACCATCAAGATACAAGGAGATGAAGATCTAATGATGGAAATCACTTAGGATTATAATTCTCGTCAAAAAGAACCAAAGAAATTTGAATGCAAGCTTGGTTTTGAATAATACCTCGCTAGAGGCTATCACCGGCGCCCCCAACTATCAAGGTAGCTTCGTCCAGTGGAAGGGTTGAGGGATTGAGGTTGAGTAGATCCTCCAATTGGCCAAACTCCTCCACTTAGGCTTGCAGCTTTGGTCAAACTCCCCCTTCCTGTGGCTTGAGTGCTTGGAACTTGACTTGGGTGAGCTCGATTGGGTTCCTTAAGGGTGCTTGCAAGAGGAATTGGATTGAAATTGGGTATTGATTAAGTTGGAATCTCTTACTACCTCCCCTTTTTTTTGGTAAATCGAGAAATGGAGAAATGCAAAGAGCTAGAGGATGCTTGGAGAAGCTTAGGAATGCTTGCTCTAGGTTGCTATGGCTCAATCGATAGCAAGAGAGTTGGATTGAAGTGGAATGAGGGGGAGTATATCTCCCCGAAAGATGATGGCCAAGAGCTTTTTCCATTTTGATCAAATTGGCTTGATTGATTGAGTTTGTTAGCCATTTGAGGTGGCATGTGATTCATTTTGAGGGAAGGGAGTGGAGAAGTTTCCATGTGATCATTTAGTGGAGGAGTGATCCCATGTGGAGAATTTCTATGTGGTCATTTTGGCCTTGATTGGTTTGGCTGACCCAAACCCATTGGGTCATGTGACCACACTCATTAGTGTCCATTGGTCCACTAAGAGGGTGTCCAGTGAAAAGGATATAACCAAATTTTAAGTGGAATTGGCCATGGGTTACCCCTTGACTTAAGGGTAAAATGGTCATTTGGCTTTAGTTTCACTTTGGATAGGTTTTCAAAGAATTTGGAGTTGGTTTGATATCATTTGGCTCATGTTGCCATTTAGGTCAAATTGGGTCAACTTGGGTCAAGTTGACTAATTGGTCAAATTGGGTCAAACCAAGGATTGTGTCAAGTTCATATGATCATTTGAAATATTTTGGCATTATTAGTTTGGCTCAATTTGGTTTATATTTGATTTTAGTTCATTTGATTTCATTTAGGTCAAATGGGTCAAGTTGACCAATTTGACCCATTTGACCTAATTGGGTTATATCATGAATTGGTTTAGGTTTTGTTGGTCATTTGAAATGTGTTACAAGCTTTGGTTTCAATGAATTTTGGTTTGATTTGATTTTGGCTCAATTTGACCATTTAGGTCAAGTTGGGTTCATTGTCAATTAGGCTAGGTTGGGTCTAGTTGGTCAATTGAGGCTTTCGAGAAGTTCAACAAGTGGTTTAGAATGAATTTGACTTATTGGTTGCAATCAATTTGGCTTAGATCAAGATTTGACACATTTTGACCTTTTAGGACAAGTTGGGTCAGCTTGGGTCAAGTGGCCAATTGGGCTAGGTTAGGCTCAAATGATGATTTGGTCAAGTTCAAACATTGATCAAGAATTGGTTTTGGTCAATTGTTTCAATCAATTTGTCCTATGGCAGATTTTGGCTAGTTTGGGTTTCATTTTGGCTAAGTGCTGACTTGGTCAATCCTTAGGTTTGACTTGGTTTGATCTAATTTTAGTGATTAATCATATTATGATGATTGTAGCTCACAATGTGAGGCTTAGATTGGCTTAGTTCAATCCAATTTGGGTAGGATTAGAATTTGGCTCAAAATAATACTTTAGGTCACTTTGGGTCAAGTGAGCCTAAGTCGGTCGATTGACTTGATCAAGGCTTGCTTCAATTTTGGTTGAACTAACATATGGATTTATGATTGAAATATAAATCCATTTGTAAGTGATTTGGAGTCAAATGGGTTTTGATTCATTTGTCAATTTTAAGTTCAAATGATGGACAGGGGTTTGATTTGGGTTTGAGTTTTAAATTTAGTTTTGGTTTTATGATTGAAGTTTATGTTTATATTTGGATTCATGATTGAAAGATTGATTGAATCATGAAGAAAATCCAAGAGTTTGAATTGATTTAAGGTTGATTTGGCTAAGTTCAAGAATTTGAATTGAAAGGGTAAGGTTGGATTTGGATTAGATTTGGGTTTAAATTTTGAATTTGGTTTTGGGTAATTGAATTTATATTTCATTTATATTTTTGAATATAAATGAGAATATAAATGAGTTATGGGAAAATCTCTTGTTTGATGATTTGAATTGATTTGAAGTTCAAGTTTATGTTGAAAGAGTTTAGTTGGACTTGATTGATTTGGGTTTGAGTTTGATTTGTTTTGGTTATTTGATATTTATATATTTGTGAATATAAATGAAAATATAAATGGGTTTGAGAAAATATTTTGAATTTGATTTGGTTTCAAGATGAAATCAAAGGGACTTAGAAAGATTTACATTTGGAATTCAATCATGGTTTCAATCATTTGGAATTTATTGATGATTTGAAAATACATTGGAATTGATTTAATTTGTTTAATTGAAGTTGATTTGAGTTTCATTGTTTTGGCTGAAGAAAGGAGATTTAAGTATGGGAGGTAAGTTTTCCTAACACCAAGGAAAATTATGGCTAACTCTTCTAAGTCTCTAGGGTTAAGTTGAGTGTTCACCTAATCACTAGAAATGTCTTAAGACTAAGGAACTCTTAATATCTAAGAGGAGTCTTATGACTAAGATGGATAGGTTGAAAGCTCACTCCAAAAGTAAGGTCAACAAAGGGTGTCCAATAGAGGTGGTGTGAGTGACAAGGCATACCACACGTATTGGTGTTGACCAAGATGATCAACAATGTTGAATGATCACATGCACTAATAGAAATGATCTACTCCTAACCCAAGGTGTAGAAGAAATCAAGAGCTTAGTGCAATGTGATTCTACTCATGTCAAAGACATAAGAGGGTGAAAGAGAAATCCACTAAGGATTGACTATGTAAACCTTCCAATTAGAGGTTTAAGTCATCCAAGGAAGGTTTGATTTGAGTTGGGAGAAATTCAATTTAATTTTCTTTGATTTAACTCCACTAAGGGAGGAGGGTTGAATTATTTTGGCTCGGAGGTTGATTGATTGGTTTTGTTTGTTTAATTTGATTCAACTAGGGAAGTTTGTTGATTTGTTCTGTTTTTTTCATTTGGTTCTGCTAGGGAAGTTGAATTCATTTTGTTTGTTTCATTTGGCTTGGCTAGAGAAGTTGAATTTGTTTCACTTTTTTTAAAATTTTGAATTTTGAGATGAACCATATTGGTTTGTGATGAACTGCACTGAGTAGGGGCCATGTTGGCCTTGATCTACAAAAGGTTTACCAATCTAAAGGGAGTAGTTTCCAAGAACATCCAGTGCCTTTTGATGATTTGTATGAGAGATTACATCAAAGTAGGGAGGTGATTGATACAATGGATCAATCCCAACCTAAGGCTGACTATTGAGTGAATGACACTAGGGGACTTAAATCAACTCAAAGGTAGTCAAAGATAATTTTATTTTTTAATTATTTTTGATGGATCCAATTAGTTCGCGATGGAATGCACTGAGTAGGGGCCATGGGCCTTAGTTTAACATAGATTTACCAATCCAAAGGGGTAGTCTACCAATCACATAGTAGGACTATCCAACCAAAGGGATTGTCTTTTGGTTTGCAATGGTCAAGTTTAAGAAGAAAGCGCGGGGACTCACATCTTCTAAAATATGGAACCATTGGGATGATCGATTACTTGCATAATAAATCGAACCCAACCTAGGGCTAACTATTGAGTAAATGTCATTGGGGGACTTAAATCAACTCAAAGATAGTCAAGATTAATTTTAATTTTTTAATTATTTTGATGGATCCCTATTTTGATGGACTACAGTAGGGCCATGGGCCTTGGTCTAACACAAATTTACCAATCCAAAGGGAGTAGTTTACCAGTCGAAGGGAGAACTATCCAACCAAAGGAGTGCCTTTCAATTCGCAATGGTCAATTCAGGGGAAGAAAGTACGGGGACTCATATCTTCCACTACAAGAGACCACTGTAGTGAGCGATTACTTTGGGCACAATTGAACCCTAGACTATTGAGTGAATGCCGGGGACTTAAATCGCTCAAAGATAGAAAGATTAATTTTATTTTTTTAATTATTTTGATGGATCCATCGGTTGCATGGACCGTAGGTGCCATGGGCCTTGGTCTAACATAGATTTACCAATCCAAAGGGTAGTCTACCAACCACATAGACTATCCAACCAAAGGGTGCCTTTACAAATGGTCAAGTTTAAGAAGAAAGTGAGGGGACTCACATCTTCCAAAATAAGGAACCACTGGGGTGATTGATTGCTTTTGCAACAAATCAAACCCGACCTAGGGTTGACTATTGAGTGAATACTGCTGGGGGACTTAAATCAACTCAAAGATAGTTAAGATTAATTTTATTTTTTTAATTATTTTTAATGAATTTTGTTGGTTTGTGAGGGATCACACTAAGAAGGAGCTTATATTAGCCAAAATCTATCTCAGATTTACTAAACTAAAGGGAGTAGCTTCTCAACCGAGGGGAGACCTATCCAACCAAAGGAGTGCCTTTCGATTTGCAATGGTCAATTCAGGGGAAGAAAGCATGGGGACTCACATCTTCCTTTATAAAATACCACTGGGGTGATCAATTACTTTGGGCAACAAATCAAACCCGACCTAGGGCTGGCCCTTAATTTGCAATAGTCATGCTAGAAAGAATGCGTAGTAGAATTACATCTTCCAAAGAGGAATGATTGTCGGGGTAACCTGCTTGTGGAAAATAGATTGAAATCAACCTAAGGGTGACAGAGAGAGTGCCACCGGGACTTATCTCAACTCGTAGTCGCAATTCCTATAGGAGTTCTAGACACCGCCTAAAGATAGGATGCTTGGGAAAGGGGCCCTTTAGGGGCTTGAATTCTTAGTCCACAAGCAAATATTTTGTTTATTTTGTTTTATTTGTTTATCATGTACCATGTTACTTTATGAGGTATCATACTGAGAAGGAGCTTATATTAGCCTAGACCTATCTCAGATTTACTGAACCAAGGGAGAATTTGTGCATCCGCTGAATAGATTCTCCAACCACATGGGTGGCTACTAGGAAAGGAGGACTATCCAATCCTAGAGTAACCTAAGTAGTGTCTAAATGGGGCCGCAAAGGATATGATCCAAGTAGAGTGCCCATAGGGGAAGGGGCCAATAAAGGCTTGATCCAAAACCCTAGAGAAGATAATTTGCAAAGGTATTTGGCGGCAAACTCAAGGAGAAAGCGTGGGAACTCACATTTGCTAAGAGTGGTGTATCCACCGGTGAGTCCCGTCGATAGAACATCAACCAACCTAAGGTGCCATCGTTTGATAATCCTAGAAGAAAGCTTGGGACTCACCTCTTGGATTGATTGGGGATAGTCTCTTCGCCTCAGCATCTACCTAGGGCGACTATTGAGTGAATGTCATTGGGGGACTTATATCAACTCAAAAGTAGTCAAGAGGAAAGAAGCCTCTGGGGAACTTACCCTAAATCTCAAATATACTCGACCTAGTCAGTGCATGCTGATTAGTTCAAGAAGAAGCATGGGGAATCAAATCTCCTTAAACAAAATCAGTATGAGGTAGCTTACTGGATAGGCAGTAAAGTTTACTAAACAAAAAAAGCACTCATCGATTTGTAATGATCAAGTCAAAAAGAAAGTGCAGGGACTCACATCAGCCGAACAAGTGACCACTAGGGTGACATACTAGCAAGGTAGCATATCAGCCCGACCTAGAGCAGCTAATGAGTGAGTTCCACAAGCGGCTTACTCCCACATCAAAATAGCCCGAGATAAAATATTTATGTTTATTTTTGTTTGTGCTCATGTTAAATGGAATAGGATGCCGCTTGTTCTCTCACACCTACCCTAAACACATTGGGGAATTTGATGAAATGATGACATGAATGGCAGTTGTGGTCCCACCAAGAAAGGATGCCACTTGGGTTCTCTTACACCTATATTAGTTGTGCTAATTAAAATAGGATGCCTCTTGGGTTCTCTCACACCTATTCTAGTTGAGCTAGGAAATTGTGTTTGATTGTGTTCGTGTTATGAAAGAGGGATGGAAAACCTCTTGGGTTCTCATACACCTATCTTAACATGTCATGGAGAATTCGCAAGACAAGCAAATGATGCTTCAAATGAAGAGAAGATTTTGATGAATTAGAATGAACTTTTGTTATTTTGATGATAATTATTTTAAAACATATTTTTATGGGTAATATTTCTTCAAATAGAGCCCATTAATTGGAAGCATCAGGTGTTCCCTTTTACAATTAATAAACTAATAAGATCCTCCTTGGTAGGCTTTTTCTATGACATAAAGGCCTTCCCAAGTGGGTTCAAACTTGTCTCCCATCTTTCGACGGGCAACAATTGGTCTCCTTATGACTAATACAAGTTCTCCTACTTGGAAAGCCCTAGGGTGGACCAGCTTGTTGTGAGCTTGAATCATCTTGGCGTTGTATAACTCGGTTCTACGTAGAGTCTCTCCTCCAAACCTTGAGCTCTTCTAACCACAACTTTGCATTCTTCTCTAGTGATTTTGCTACCCAATGCTATCTTAGTGATGGGAGTTGAACTTCTAATGGTAGAATAACTCCCATACACTAAGGAGAATGGGTAGATTGAGTTGGAGTTCTATATGTGGTGGTATGCCCACAAGGCTTCAACCAACTACCATGCCATCGCTATTGTTGTCATCAAGTATCTTCTTTAGTATCTGGATGAGAGTTTTGTTGAATGCTTCGCTAAGCCATTTGCTGGGTAGTAGATGGTGGAGTATCTCCAATCTATACCATGTATTTTAGTGAAGCTATTGATCTTGGTGCTTTTGAATGTAGTTCCATTATCGAATATAATTCATCGAGGCACCCCAAACCTATATACGATATGGTTCTTGGAAAAATGGAGCACATGCGAGTGACCACTGAGTGGGATTGCCTCACCACTTGGAAAAGTATATGGCGAAAGATAAACCAATGACCTTTGGAAGAAGGAGGATCGATATAACCCACAATGTCTGTACCCCAGCATTCAAATGGCCACGAGGCCAATGTAGGATGTAACATGTTGGGTGGTTGATGTAAGACCACACTGCATTTAATCGATGGCATCTCTAGCCATTTCATGCAGTCTATAATCATCAAGGCGTAGTATCCTAGTCTCTTGATATTTGCTTTCATCTTTGACCGAATGTGCCCAGATGACTAATGTACCTCACGATCCTACAAGCTTTTGTCCAAACAAGTAACCACATTTGATCAAGACATCGATACAAGGTGCATCCATGAGAGCATAGGAGAGAGCTCGCTTCATGATGGGCTTATGATTTCTCTTGAGGTAGTTTGTCGGTGTTCAAGTAATCTATGAAATTTTCTCCAATCCAGCTCATTGTCCTTATTGAAATGACAACCTCCTTCAAGAGAAAGTCTCGATGAGTTTAGATCACAATGGGATGGACTTGTCTATTTTGGACATTTATTGAATGGACTCATCTTCCGGACATGCCAATTCTTTGGCAAGTTTGGCCAAAAGCATCTACTAGGCATTCTCTCCTCGAGGGACCTTGTAGATGGTGACTGGATTTGGGCCAACACTTCATGGTGTACTGGTGATGAAGTTTAAGTTTTAGAACCTTGTGGCCCATCAACTGGGTTGATGACCAACCGAGAATCAAGATGTTGATACTTGACACATATGATAATGGCTAACTCTAGACCGACAATCAAAGCTTCATACTCAGCTTTGTTATTGGTGTAGAGGTTGAAGAGATAGTATGAGAATCTTATCACATCTTGGTTTGGAGTTAAGAGAACTATTCCTACCCCTGCCTTTCCTGGAAGAGTAGATCATGGTGCTTCTCCTTTATGAAAGGAAGTCGCACCATCAAAATACATCTCATCGACGGTTGTCAACCTCCCCTAAGTTCATGATTTGTTCGTGAGATCATCATTGCAGGAATCAGCAGAAGTGGGTGTGCTACTAAGAAATGCTAGTGCTTGTCCTTTACCGCATGGAGGGGTATGAATGTGATATCAAACAGAGAATCATGGACCAACCAACATGATTGTTGGCCATGTCATGAGATACTATGGATTGGTTCTACAAATCAAGTTCACCTTATGAGAAAGCATATAGTGGTAGCTTTTGGGATGCAAAGATTAAAGCTAGGCAATATTTCAATAGGTGGGTAGTTCAATTCAGAATCGATGACAATGGTCGAGGTAGAGAGCACTCTCCTTCCCTTCATCATTGGCTTGGGCCAACAAAGCAGAGGAGTCATCCAATGTAGCAGGTAGAGGATGAGTGGTGCCGATAGTCGCTAGAACTAGTGGCTTCACCAAATACTGCTTGATATCTTCAAAGGCATGCTAACACTTGTCATTCCACTTGACTTGATGTCCTTTTTTATTTGTGCTAAAAATTAGTTGCATCTCCTCGATAGGTTGGAGATAAAGAATCTTAGCTATGCCAACCATCCTTGGAAGGATCTGAGTTGAGTTAAACTTTTGGGAGGTGGCATTTCTAAGATAGCTTTGATCTTTTCTGGATCTATTTCTATTCCCTGGTGTCGAACGACAAACCCAAGGAATTTCCCTGAAGCTACTCTGAATGCACACTTGGGATTCATTTTGAGGTTATATTATCTTAACCATTCAAAACTACTCAAGTCAAAGAGATGATCTTCCTTTTCTTTGTTCTTGACTACTAAATCATTGACATAGCACTCAACCTGATGATGGATGAGTTCATTGAAGATCTGAGTAATTTCCTCTTGGTATGTAGCACCAACATTTTTAAGGTCAAAAGGCATGACCTTATAAAAATAGGTTTTGATCAGTGTTCAAAAAGTAGTGTTTCTTTCATCCTCGGGGCCATCTTGATTTAGTTGTAGCCAGATGACCCATCCATGAAGGAGAATACTGCATGAGATGAGGCGATGTCCACCATTAATTTTGGTATAGGAAGAGGAAACTCATCCTTAGGACATGCCTTATTTAAGTCCCAAAATCAATGCATATGAATTTGCCATTCTTTTCTTAACTGGATGACATTACTAACCGTGTAGGTATTTTTCTTCCCGATGAAACCAACATCGATCAATTTCTTGACTTTAAATGACTTGTTCGATTTCTAATCGCATGCATTTAGGAGCTTGCATGATAGGGTTAGCATTAGGATCTATTACTAGTTTGTGGACTACGAGAGATAATCGCATCTCTTCATAGCTCCATGCAAACTAGTCTTAAACTCAATCAATAGCCTAACTAAGTCATTGGTTTCTTCTTTCATTCAATGAACTATGTATGTCGGTGGATTTTCTTCCATCCCGAGGTTGACTTCTTTGAGCTTGTTAATTATTGAAATTTTGGTGCATCTTTGATTTAAGATCATCCGGATCATCGAAGTTTCTAAACACACATCCTCATAAGAGTAGTGTGGTGTGAAAAGAACCTATCGACTCATGATTGGTGACAACTAAGTAAAATCATCATCATCGACGGACCCACTGTCAAAACCCTAGTCCGATCTTGATTGTGCATCCTCTATTGTTCCATAGCTTTTTAAAGTACTCTGACATGTGCTTAGACCATGTATAAGGAATCAAACCTTTCTTTTCAATATTAAGAACACAAGGTGAGTTCCAATCAAAAGGCAATTCCATTAATTCTTTAAATGAATCATCTCAAGTTCTACATCGCTTTGGACTTGAGATGATGATCCCAATAGAATCTCTCTGTTTGCATCAATGGAAGACTTAGACTTCCTTAACTACTAAACCTTCAATTTTTGAGATGAAAGTGAGGTTAGAGCTAAGTTCCTAACCCGCCTGATAGTTTCACTTAAACTTGATTCAAATACTTTCATGCTTTGCCTGGAGGCATGGTCTTCATGCTCACTGTCACCTCCAATGAAACCCGTGAGAGGGTTGGTATGCTAATCACATTAGACTCATCCTCTGAGTTGGATTCCAAGTCTATGTGAATAGTAGGGTACTCCTATGAACTGGAACATAACCCCTATTGGCTGGCTGCCAACCAGGGGTCTTCCACCTCTAGAACTACCTCTATTTCTATCTCTCTTTGGTGGAGGTCGAGTCATCTCCCATATGTCCATATGATGGAATGAAGGGTGGAATGTGATTGTGGCTCTACTTCTTCCCCTTTTCTCGCTCACTTGTATTTTCATTTTTCTTTTCTTTTCTTTTTTTTCTTTTCTTTTTTCTTTTTCTTTTTCTTTTGAATTTCAATTTTGACCAAGTTCATGAGAAAAGGTTTTTTGAGGAAGATAGTAGGTCGCATCCTCATATATCTCAACTTTTTTGATTGAAAATGACTTTTCATCACTTTTGATGCAGTATTCAATTCCATCCTTTCTAAACTTGATGCACTGATGGAGGAAGGATGGAATCAACTTATTCTGATGTATCCAATGCCTACCAAGCAAAGCAGTGAACGAAGTATTCGAATCAATGATATAAAACTTGGCTTGGGTCTTCCATTCACCTATTTTCAAAGGTAACACTATGGAACCTAAATCCCTCTCACCTTGTTCATTAAATCCTCTAAACATCATATGATCTTCTTGGAATGTGGAAATGTCGATCCTCAAGTAGGAAAGGGTCTTTAGGCTCATAATATTTACCGATGCACCTGGATCAATAAGAACTAGAAGTGAATGCCATGTCACTATAATGTGGGAGGGTGCCCATGTCCCCTAGTAGAAGGTCTTCATCTGTGAAAGTGACCCCTTGAGTTTCCTTGGAATAGTGTGCCTCCTCTCCAATAACGGTCAGCTATGCTAAGCATATCTCTAGATCAAGAAGAGTCTTGATTAATGATTCCCTCATCTCTTTAGATAAGATAAGGGCATCATATGCTTAACTTAGATGGCAACTTTGGTGAGAGAGACATTGTAATCCTTGTTGATCCTCCACAAGCATATCCAAGTGGTGAGCATCCCATGGAGGGGCTTCATCATCAAACTAATGACTTATTTTCTCCTTATCTTGAGGTGCTCCTAGAGGTAGAACCTGCCACCAGAGGTTGACTTCGGTGATCTCTTGTGGTAGTTAGGATGGTTCTACCTACTCATCGCTCACCTACAACTTCACCTATGGGACCCTAATTAGATGATTCCAAGTCTATCTCAAGAGGTGAACTCATATTCAGAAGGAAAGTCCAACTCGAATCATAAGAGGAAGATTGGAGTTGTTATAATTATCATTTAGACTTGGAGAGTTTTTAAAAGTAGAATTAGAGACAACCCATCAAGTGACACAATATAATTCAAACTAGCTTTATTTTAATTTCTGATTTTGAAGGAGGTATAGAGAAGAGCTAGTAAAGTAGAGTTCACCGAGGTAGTAATAGTCTACTATGGACTAGAGGCAACTTGGTCGATGCTTGCCATTTGGCTATCCTGCCACCATGGGCTACTCACATTGTCTCCGCCGAGCTCCTTCCCAAGTTATCTTGGACAACTTGCAAACCTTCCTTGATGTTGAGGTCTGCCGCCTTTGGCACCTGCAAGGAAAGTTTCTTGATTTTGGACACAATCTTCTTAGAGGTTCGAGATAAGGAGATATCCCAACCTTCTTTGGTTTTGGAAGGATCGCAAGTATCCCCAAGGATTACCCTAATGGAACTGGATGGTTGTTCCACAAGGTATTCCTTTGGGATAACTATGGTGCTTTTCTTCAAGCTATGCTCAAGCCAGTCCTTGAATGTAAAGTAATCCTCCAAAATATGACCTAGCAGGGTAGTTAGGATCATACTTTTGCCCACTTCCTCCGCCTCTAGGTTGGGTAGTTGAAAATCGTTTCTTTAAGAGATTCTTAAAGATTTTCGATTACCTCCCTCTTAAATGAATATGGTTTGTTTAATTTATCCATAAGAGTAGTGGATGTAGCTACCGGGTGTATGTGTACCACCGGCTATGGATATGGCTAAGAAGGAGGTGCGATGACCGCGGAGGCCGATAGGATGGCTCTGTGGTGGTAAGGAGGTGGAAGTGATGGCGTGGAGCAGGTCTCTATACGCTCTCGCTTCTCCTATTTTCGCTATCACAACTCCCCGGTTTCTTCTCATAAGACAGCTTGCTTTGTTGATTGATGGAAAAGGCAACTATTTGGCTTCTCCTTGTAAGCTAGCTTTGTTGATTAGCTCAAATATTTTGATGGTAAAACCTTTGAGCATGAAGGCACGCCATGAATATTCTTTAGTAGAATTTCAATGGCATGCTATTCAGATAACTACGGAACATATTTCATACTCAAATTATGTCATCTGAGAATATAATCAATGAGGGACTCAGTGGTATTGTTGAGCCACATGAGATCACATACCACCTTTGTGAGCTCCAACAAACTCTTAATGAAGAGTTGCTCCAACAAAAGTCTTCACAACGTGGGGAGTTCATCCAATCAACTATGCCCGCTAAGCTACCGACAAAGATGAAAGAGTGACACATCCGCCACCCATGTTGCAACAATGCCCTAAAATAATGTGCCTGGTTCTCGCCCGCCATCAAGCTCTTGAAAGAAGGTGGCACAAAACCCTTAGATATTGGATGACATCAAATTCCTGGGTAGGGTCTACCCTTTGGAACCGATGATCCTCCGTGCTTGAGCCAATGCTTCTCTCACTACTCAACCATGGTTATATCCTTTTTTGTATGGAGGTACTATCCACTACCTTCCTATACAAGCTGGTGCTACCTTGCTCCACTAGAGGTAAAGTCTTGGCCTGATCCAAGACATGCAACAACTCAGAACTAGTCTCTAATAGTAGGATGAACCGCCGGGCTTGGTTCAAGTAAAAAATAGGCAACAAGTCTTCAAGCCTTCCCCATCCCATCTATTTGTTCATCCTTTGCTTTTTGTGAAGGAGGTGTTGGGTCAAGTGGTATCTTCCTCGCCACATCACCTTCCATTCACGATCACAAAGAGGGAACCCGTGTCTACCATGTGTACCCCCACTAAATCTTCTAACAGATCATCTTCATTAGGATTAAAACTGACCTTCTTATCCTCTAAATGGAAGCAGGCATATCCTAAGATCTCCTTTTCCACTAAATACTGAGCTATAATGTCATCTAGGGATCTCCAATAATGTACAAAAAGATCGATGTGAGAAGGATCACTATCATGAACAAATAGACATCTAACATGTACTACTGCTGGAGAGCTAACCCTGTGAGGGCTACGCTCACTAGAAGAAAGATGCTCCTAGCTGTCACTAGATCTGGGTGGAGTAGTACTCCTAAGAGGATCTATGGCCATGGGGGCAACTGAACTATCTCCTCCTCCCTTGGCTACTACTATCTCCATAGCTTAATGCGATGGTGGTGGTGATGGAAAGACTACTATACTCCAAGGTCACCATTCATTCTTCACCACAACTAGGCGTAAGGTCGTAGGAGAGCTCGGCCTCCCCTCAGTAGGCGGTGTAGATGGAATGGGATCTCTTGGCCATAGGATCACCAATTGGGTTCTTTTCTCCCCAGATGCGGCCTTCATGTCCTTTGCTAGAATAGTGAATGATGGAACATGTATCGGAGATGATGGACGGGGTAGAGCGGTGTGGTGGAGGCACCATCGACTCACTCTGAATAGGAGCTCCTCTCCTATGGTGGGTAGTACCCATAAGTAAGATAGATGTACGATGGTAGCGGTGCCAATCTAGAAAATTCACGAGTCCGCCACTACCGCTATATCTCGCTAGTAATCACATGATATGGGCCTCTGCCCTTTCCGCCTCGACCTCTACCCACACTATGGAGGATGACTGAACACAAATCAAACTGAGCCCTGACTCGATCATCCCAAGCTCGCCAACTCAAAGAAGGGTCGGCATATGACCTTCCTCTCAGATAGAGCCTAAAATCTAATGGGAGGTGAAACAAATCCTCCTAACATCCTCTCTATGGAATCGAGAGGGTGGAACTTGTTCTGATAGGGGAAACCATCCTAGAAACTCCTCAGAGAGTGCCTCCAACTCCACCTATGGTATGATACGCTTGATCATGTTGTTCTTTCTGCCGAGTCCTAGAGGTCAAGGTAGACCCAATCACCGAAGGTAGGGAGACAATCCCTTGGAATGGGGAGCCTTCCCTTGAAGGTGCTAATGAGTGGGATGCTAGCGCATAGGGCGAAGAGAACAGGCAGCGCTTTACATTATGTAGGAAACTGCAACTTCCTCTCTTTGGCGGGGAATCTCGAGATGGGATGGTAACTCAACCTAGTGATGAAACGTGATGCCGTCTCCTCCTACTATTGAGGGTGGTCCCTCACATGTGATCCTAAGCCAGCCTCGACCAAAGTGGATGAGGTGGGCGGTCTCCTGGAGGTTGGCCGATCCAGGTAGATCCATCCTAAAAGGAAATGTGAACGCATATGTCGTTGGCTGAAAAAAGTCTGCAATGTTGAAAATAAGTTTGAATCGATTTCTTTTGATTTTTGAATTTTGATTTGAATTTGAACCACTCAACTCAACTTGAAAGTGTTAAGTGGGGCTCAAATGAATTTGAGATTTTGATTGGAAAGAGATTTCTCTGAATGTAAAATCCATTTTCAATAAATTTGTATATGTTGAAAAGGATGTCATATACTTTTTGGAAAGATTGATGCTTCCATAGGTTCATATTTGATTTTGATTCTTGATAGTTTGGGGACCCTTCATCTAACAAATTTGAGTATGTTAAAGTAAAGGGTCAATTAATTTAGTCTTGATTTGTGATCTTTGGAATTTACTCACTTAGCAAATTTGGGTATGCTAGGTGAGGTGTTTGAAAATAATTTCTTCTTTTGTTTGCTTGTTTGTGAATCATGTGTGAATTTGAAAATGGAATCCTCACTTAGCAAATTTAGGTATGCTAAATGAAGAATCCAAATGTGTTTTGTTTTTCTTGGTTTTTTGAAAAGAGGATTCTTAGCATATTTAGGTATGCTAAGGAAATCTAAATATGCTTTTAATTTGATGATTTTGAAAAGAAGATTCTTTAATTAGCAAATTTAGGTATGCTAAATAAAGGATCCATATTCTGTTTGATTTTTTATTTTGAAAGAGAGGATCTTCACTTAGCAAATTTAGGTATGCTTAGCGAAAGTTCCAAATGCTCTTTAGATTTTTTTATTTTATTTTTTTTATTTTGATTTTTGAAAAGAGGATTTTTCACTTAGCAAATTTGGGTGTGCTAAAATGAAAGATCCAAATGTTATTTCAATTTTGATTTTGAAGAGAATCGTTTACTTGGAAAATTTAAGTATGCTAAATAAAGATCCATGTGTTTTTTTTTTTTTTTTTTGGTTTTGAAAAAATTGGATATTCACTTAGCAAATTTGGGTATGCTAAATGAAAGATCCAAATGTGTTTTGGTTTTTGATTTTGAAAAGAGGAATCTTTACCAAGAAAATTTAGGTATGCTAAATAAAGGATCCATGTTTTTGTTTTATAGTTTTTTTTTTTTTTGATTTTAGTTTTGAAAAATGGATCTTTACTTAGAAAATTTGGGTATGCTAAATGAAAGATCCAAATGTATTTTGATTTTGGTTTGAAAAGAGGATTCTTTACTTAGAAATTTTAGGTATGCTAAATAAAGGATCCATGTGTTGTTTAAATTTTGAAAAGATGATTGTTAATTTTATTTCGAAAAGATAATTGTTGATTTTATTTTGAAATTGAAATCTTCATTCAATAAATTGAATGAGGATATTTTTTTTGTGCTTTTGAAAAATATGATTTTGGGTTTTATTTTTGAAAAGAGATTGTTGATTTTAAATTTTGAAAATGTGATTGTTGATTTTGTTTTGAAAATGAAATCTTCATTCAATAAGTTGAGTGAAGATTTTCATTTGTGCTTTTTGAAAATATGATTGTTGATTTTATTTTGAAAATTTGACCTTCATCAAAATGGATTGAGTGAAGATGTTCATTTGTGCTTTTTTTGAAAATATGATTATAAATTTTATTTTTGAGGAGATCCTACATATAACAATCATGAAGATTGTTAGATGAGGGTAATTTTATTTTGAAAATGTGATTGTTGATTTTGATTTTGAAATGATCCTACATATAACAATCATGAAGATTGTTAGATGAGGGTGATTTTGTTTTCAAATTGTGATTGTTGATTTTGATTTCGAAATGATCCTACATATAACAATCATGAAGATTGTTAGATGAGGGTGACTTATAAAAATTTTTGCGCAAACATTTCATTATGTGCATTTTGAAAAAGTGCTTTTTGGAAATTGATGTTTTTATAAAGGATTTATTTTTCTTTATTTTTGGAATGAACCTTACCATACCATTGAAATGGTAAGAAGAAATCCTTTAGTTATTTCTTTTTATTAAATTTTTATTATCACCTATTGGGAAACACACAAGGGGTTTTAAGACCCACATGGAGTGAGGTCCTAAAACCTAAAGGATGTTGGCTAGCTTAGCTCAAGAATGAAATGAGCTAAGTGCAATTAGGAAGAGAAAGATAGTCTTGGATTCATATAAAATACAAACCCACTATCGATACTTGGAGACAATGATCATTTACCAAAGATGGAGAGAGGAACCTTGCCTAGTAGAGTTGCCAAAGAAAATCAGTGGTGGAATTTTATTAATCTTCATTCTATCTTTTGAATGGATAAAATGAAGACTAAAATAACTGCTTTGTTGGGACACCATGTAGATCCGCAGATGTTCTTATTAGGGTGATCGGGTATGACATTGACGAAAGGTGTACTATCTCGAGAGATAGAAGTCACCACCCTACAATGGACCTAATCACCTGAATAAGGACTCTTAAGGACTATGGGTCTTCATATGTACCAAAAATTCTTCCCTTACTTTACATAAAAAAGTAAAGTATGGTTTATCTTAAATTGGGTTTGTTAAGTTCCATATGGAGGAAAGCCCCTATAGTTAATTACTTTCTAAAGAATGAGATTCCTTAGGAATACTCTCAATTAAGGTAAATGATCATTGTCTCCAAAGATTTTGAAGATAGGACTATCAATCAATTGGTTTATTTTTAGAAGATCAAGTGGGATCAAGGAGGAGTTATTCAGAAAGATAAGTAGGATGCTTATGATAAAAACTACAAAGATAAGACTATCAATCAATTGGTTTATTTTTTGATCTATTATTAGCCAAGATAGTAAGCTTATAAACTAGTCAACAATCATGGTTGGGCTTTAAATTTTTGAAATTGAAGTGATTTATTTATTTGAGTTGAATTTTCATTAGAAATCTAGGGCTTGCAATTCCATAACACAAGATCATGGAAATGCCTAAGAGGTAAGGAGTTATTCTTATGGCCCACTAAAGGAAGTAACAACCTCAGAACCTAAATCTAGCTTTGGCAGGGCATAATCTAAGGTGAAAATGGGCATTTGGTTTACCTCCAGAGGATAAACCACCATTGGACTTACCTTTGGGGTGGCTAATTCCCCAATTTTAAATACATGTAGGCAAGTCATATGCTTTTACAAGATAGCTAAGATGTTGTTTATTTAAAAAGAGACTAAGTCCTTAAACACACTCCCTAAGAGACTAGATCATGTAGGGCATTAAAATGACTTAAATCTAATGCAAATTTTATTATGTCTTATTTTCATATTTAGATAATTGATTTGACACAGGCTATGGGATTCATATGCCTAATGCATGAGAAATTAGATTATGGGCCAAAATCAGCAAGAAAGGAGGTGTGTTTCCACCATGGCTCTCAAAGGTCAAGCCAAATTCTCTAGCAAAGGTGGAAGCCTCCATGAGTGAAACAAGATGCTTTTTTATGTGATGTGAAAGCATACAACATCCTAAGGGTTGCTAAATCTTTTATCTTGTTTTATAACCTAGGCTTTAGGTGAGGTTATGAGTTATTAATTTTTAGTTTTGAGTTGATTAATTGGATAGAAAATTTATTTTTCCCTAAGAGCCTAATTTTCCATGCCATTCATCAATCAATGAATAAACTAGGAAAACATGCTATCTTAATGCACAAGCTAAACAAACATCAAACAATTTATAAAGCTAGCGCAAGAGAATGAGAGGCCATTTTGTGGTTGGGCTCCACCAAACCAAAACAAATTGGTAGCTCTATCCTTATACAACCCGAATTACAACTGAGTTAATTACAATCAAGAAGGAATTCATGTTATGGGGGTCTTCATTCTTCATTTCTCTATATCTTCTTTCTTCTTTTCTCCATTCTTTCTTCTCTCTTCTTTCTTCTTTCTTCTTTCTTCTTTTAGTTGGTTGGAATGTGCTCCAAAGGCTTCACATGGTACATAAGGTATAGTCTTATAACCAATGTTCATCTTAATCCCCCATAACAATCATTCTAAATCCTAATTGCAAAAATTACATGAAAATGGTAAAAAGTAAATCTAACTAAAATGTGCAAAATAGAGATTAACTAAACAAACCACACAATCCCAAACATGTATATGAATAAATTGGACTTAGCACATGGGTAACAGTCCACTATTTTGGATTATGCTTAGGTATAAGCAACTACAACAAAAAACATTTATATTTTTTATTATAGTGCCCCTTAAGCATAATCCCCTGCAAAAGATAATGGTTAGATTAAGATCACCCTACCATTCAGTTTATGCACATACACCCTAACATCCAGACTAAAACATCACATCATAAAATAATACCAAGCATCAAACCATGCACCACCCTAACATAGGACTAGAAGTAGTGACTTAGTCTAATGTGTGTGCCATTTAAGGTTTGTGTGGTGTGTCTTAGCTAGGTTTTAGGGTTAGAATTTTCTAAGTATGAAGAGTTCAACTTAGAGGGTGGTTTCATTTAAATAATTTAGTTGATTTGGTTGATTTTATTTTTATTTTCTAATTTGGTTTAAATGAACCTACAATTAATTACTAAGTGTTGTAAGAGAGGAAAAGAGAGAAGAACTTCTCTTTCCTTCCTTCTTAAGTAATTTCTAAGGTAGATTCATTAATTATTTTTGTTTAGTGAATGTTTTATTATGTGTTTTATTTAATCCTAAGTTTAGATTTTCCCTAAACAAACCTATTCAAAAGAAAGGCATTTTAAGATTAAGTAAATTGAATTACTATCACAAATCACAATACTTTATTTCTTTCCAACATGTATAACATGCATATGGATGAATCCTAAGCATATCTATACATGCAAGTGAAAATGTTAGCACACCTTAATGATGAATGCTAAGAGATGTTGCTTAAGGAAAATTTGGAATGTTTCATGTGTGCATGATTTTGTTAAGTAGAAAAGAGGGGTTCTTTTATCCATTATTCATATGCACATTTACATGTATGAAAGACATAAGTGAGTACGGCACCATTGTTCTACACTAGGGTTGTAAGGTACAAGACCTACTTGGGGCAACTTAAAGCCTCACAATCACAGATATCTAGACTAATATACCACTTTTCTTAAATACATGTGCATGTACAAAAGAAATGAAGGAAAAAAGAATCATGCAAAAGTGTTTATGATTTTTTTGTTTTGATTTGGTTATGCAATTTACATGTGTAAAATGTGAAGGTTCCTCTTAAAGCATAACATAAGAATGAATATGAATGGATTTAATTGAGTGTTATGTTCTTTTCAAATGAACTATACACTTTGCAAATCCTATTCAAAACTACGTTAAAAGAGAAGAGAAGGAAAAGTCACATAATGCACATTTTCTATTATACTCACATGCAAGCTTATAGTAATTATAAGTAGCATACCTTTCATTTGTAATATTTGATTTCTAAATTTTAAAAAATAATTTTGGGTTTAATAGTGATAATAGCCATTCATATTCTTACTTTAGCCAAAACATGCAATTTAACATAAAGGAAACATTTCATTTTTAATTTTATCTAGAAAGAAAATAAAGTGATGTAAGCATGTAATTTCATTTACCTTAATTAATTCTTAAAGACAATCTATGGAATAAAATTGTTTAAAGTGAATCAAAATTATTTAAAGAAATTTTTAGTTTTGTTTTGAGTTTGTTTTAAATTTAGGAAATGTGAAATGGTTTGCTGGTCCTAACCCATCTCCCACATGTGTATGTTATTTTAGTTCAATTTTAGAACCATTAGATTGATTTTATATTTTATTTAGGTTAAGGTGTATATTAAGTCCATTAATTACCCCTTAACTACAATACTTTAACATATTTAATCAAATAATTATGAGCCAATGCATGACATAAAACCACAAGGAATTTAAAATAGCAATGCATCTAAGAAAGAAAGGGCCTAATGCATTTGGCTCACAATTAATGATTAATTAATCTAAAGGATTTAATTTAAGTACTTTCATAACCCTTCCCACACATATGGGTTAGATATGATTTCTTAAGCTACTTGAACACCTAAGTATCTACCCAAGAAGGAATTGATTAAATTCAAATTGATTTGATTTTAAAATTTTGATTAATTAAGCCATTTAATAAAGTGATTAAACTATTTAATTAATTTGCACCTTAATTAGATTTTTATCCAAATGAAATAAACTTAGGGGAAAAGATTTAGGAAAGAACTCCTAATCTCATTCCCTAAGTCCATTCAATGTTCTAAGGTAATTAGCAAATTTAATTAATGGATTTATCACTATTTAATAGGTTAATTAATTATTTAATTAATTAAGAGAGTAATTAGGAATGAATCAATCAATTACCCTAATTAAACCATTAATAAATTCCAAGAAAATTAGGGGAGGTAGAAGTCATCCCACTAAACATACTTAAGAAGTTTGGAATTAATCAATAGAATAACTAGGGAGTACTAAACATAATTGCATTCCCAATAAAACCCAAATTGCATGAAATCTATTATTCAAAATCCATTAAATTTAATTTTGTATTATTGAAATATCTTCAAAATGCATTTGAATTTGTATTTTTTGATTTTTTTACATTTCTTTATATAATTTTAAAGTTTTTGTGATTATTAGATAATTAAATCCCTAATTATATGACTAATCCCGTCGGTGCCACGTGGATCGCTGATGTGGCATGCACTTTCCATGTTGTTGCGACGGGATTCGTCACTAAGTTGTCACATCAACTACACAGTCAACCGGCGAGACAATGCACTTTCCCTTGGACTATTTGATCAAAGATCGGATAGTCAAGATCAAGCCTGCGGTATTAAAGGGATTAAACGAAGGATCTAATATGGATTAATCAGGATCGTCCATCCAAAACATGTAGGATGGATGGTCCATGTATCCACTTCTCTCACAGGAGATGGCAATTGTCCATCCTCCATGGATGATCAGCTTGAGCTTGGGAGACCAACCATCAACATACAAGGAGATGAAGATCTAACAGTGGAAATCACTTGGGATCACAATTCCTTTCAAAAAGGACCAAAGAAAAGTTGAATGCAAGCTTGGTTTTGAATAGTACCTCACCGGAGGCTATCACCAGTGCTCCCAATCATCGAGGTAGCTTAGTCTAGTGGAGATGAAGCCCTATTGAAGGTTTGAGGGCTTGAGGTTGAGTAGATTCTCCAATTGGCCAAACTCCTCCTCCTAGGCTTGCGGCTTTGGTCAAACCCCCCGTCTCATGGCTTCAGAGCTTGGAACTTGACTTGGGTGAACTCGATTGGGTTCCCAGAGGGTGCTTGCAAGAGGAATTAGATTAAATTTGGGTATTGATTAAGTTGGAATCTCTTGCTACCTCCCTTATTTTTGATTTTGTTAAACTAATAAATGGAGAAATGCAAAGAGCTAGAGTATGCTTGGAGAAGCTTGGGAATGCTTGCTCTAGGTTCCTATGGCTCAATCGATAGCAAGAGAGTTGGATTGAAGTGGAATGAGGGGGAGTATATCTCCCCCCACAAGGATCGGATGACCAAGCTTGTCTTTGCCATTTTGATCAAATTGATTAATTGAGTTTGTTAGGTCATTTGAGGTGGCATGTGATTCAATTTTTTGGAGGGAGTGGAGAAGTTTTCATGTGACACATTTGAGTGGAGGAGTGATCCCATGTGGATAATTTCCTATTGAGTGGTTGATTTTGGCCTTGGGTTGGGTTTAGCTGGCCCAAACCCATTGGGTCATGTGCACCACACTCACTAGTGTCCACTTGATCCACTAAGAGAGTGCCATGTGGCCATGAAAAGGATATGACCAAATTCCAAGTAGAATTGGCCATGGGTTACCCCTTGACCTAGGAGTACAATGATCATTTGGCTTTGATTTTACTTTTAGGAAGATTTAGAATAGTTTGAAATTGGGTCGGTCCAAATTTCAAAAAAATTGGAGTTGATTTGATATCATTTGGCTCATGTTGACCCATTTAGGTCAAGATGGGTCAACTTCGGTCAAGTTGACTAATTGGTCAAATTGGGTCAAACCAAGAATTAGGTCAAGTTCATATGACCATTTGAAATATTTTAGCATCATTGATTTGGTACAATTTGGTTTATATTTGATTTTGGTTCATTTGATTTCATTTAGGTCAAATGGGTCAAGTTGACCAATTTGACCCATTTGACCCAATTGGGTTAGGTCATGGGTTGGTTTAGACTTGGTTGATCATTTGAAATGTGTTGCAAGCTTTGGTTTCAATAAATTTTGGTTTGATTTGATTTTGGCTCAATTTAACCTTTTAGGTCAAGTTGGGTTCATGGTCAATTGGGCTAGGTTGGGCCTAATTGGCTAATTGAGTCTTTGGTCAAGTTCAACAAGTGATTTAGAATGAATTTGACTTATTGGTTGCAATCAATTTGGCTTAGATCAAGATTTGACACATTTTGACTTTTAGGTCAAGTTGGGTCGAATTGGGTCAAGTGGCCAATTGGGCTAGGTTAGGCTCAAATGATGACTTGGCCAAGTTCAAACATTGATCATGAATTAGTTTTGGTCAATGGTTTCAATTAATTTGGCCTATGGTGGATTTTGGCTAGTTTAGGTTTCATTTGGCTAAGTGTTGACTTGGTCAACCCTTAGGTTTGACTTGGTTTGACCTAATTTGAGTGATTGATCATCTTATGATGATTGTAGCTCACAACGTGAGGCTTAGATGGGCTTAGTTCAATCCAATTCAAGTAGGATTAGAATTTGGCTCAAAAAGGTACTTTGGGTCACTTTGGGTCAAGTGAGCCTAAGTGGGTTAATTGACTTGATCAAGGCTTGATTCAAGTTTGGTTGAACTCACATATGGAGTTATGATTGAAATATAAATCCATTTGCAAGTGATTTGGAGACAAATGGGTTTTGATTCATTTGACACTTTAAGTTCAAAGGATGAACATGGGTTTGATTTGGGTTTTTGTTTGATGATTGAAGTTTATGTTTATATTTGGATTCCAAGTTGAAGGATTGATTGAATCATGAAGAAAATTCAAAGTTTGAATTGATTTGAGGTTGATTTGGCTAAGTTCAAGAATTTGACTTGAAAGTTGGATTTGGATTAGATTTGAGTATGAATTTTTAATTTGGTTTTGGGTATTTGAATTTATATTTCATTTATATTTATGAATATAAATAAGAATATAAATAGGTTATGAGAAAATCTCTTGATTTTGAATTGATTTGAACTTGATTTTTGGGAGTTCAAGGGTTGATGTTGAAAGAGTTTAGGTTGTACTTTGATTGGATTTGGATTTCAATTTTGTATTTATTTTAATTATTTGAATTTATATTTCATTTATATTTGTGAATATAAATGAGATTATAAATGGGTTATGAGAAAACATTTTTAATTTGAAGTGTTTTGAAGTTGATTTGGGTTAAGTCCATAAGATGAAATCAAAGGGACTTAGGAAAGAGTTTAGATTTGGAATTCAATCATGGGTTTCAATCATTTTGAATTGATTCATGATTTAAGAAAATCCATTGGAATTGATTTAAGGTTTGTTTTGGAATTGAAGTTGATTTTAGTTTGAGGTTGTTTTGGAAGAAGAGAGTGAGGATTTGGTTCAAGCTATAGGTAGGAAGTTTTCTAACACCCCAAGGCACTGTTCTTATGGCTAACTCTTCTAAGTCTCTAGGGTTAGGTTTAGTGTTCACCTTATCACTAGAAGTGTCTTAAGACTAAGGAATTCTTAATGTCTAAGAGGAGTCCTATGTTTAAGATGGAGAGGTTGAAAGCTCACTCCAAAAGTGAGGTCAACACACCCCAATGGCTATCTCTGCTTGGGAAGATATTAGTCCCCAAGATTTCTTCCTAGCACAACCATTGGAAACCAACGGGCAACCCCTAGGTTGGCTAGTCTCTACTCTTTAACTGGTAGACTACCCATTGGATTGGTAAATCTAAGGTAGGTCTATGCTTACATAGCCCCTTCTTAGTGCGGCCCATCATAAACCAATAGGGTCTAAATTAAATCAATCAACCAGAGTCACAAATTAAAACAAAATCAAATTCAAACTTACATCCCCCATAGAGTCAAATCCAAATCAAAATGAAACCCATCAAACCAAATCAAAATTAATCAACTAAATTTATCAAATTAAATCAAATCAACAAATAAAATAAAAAAAATTCAAACCTAAGTCCCCAATGGATCTCTCCATCTCTTAAATCAATTCTAATTTACTTAAACAAATCCAATCACAATCTCAATCCCAAATGAATTCCATACAAATTCAATCAAATCTACACCCGGTAGATCCTTCACTAAAGTAATCAATCAAACTCAAAACCAATCAATAATAGATCAACCAAACTAAATCAAACAAATTCAAACTTATATATGAACTCCAATCAAATCAACTAACTCGATCAAACCTATATCGAAATCCACTTTCCTAAATCAACTAAACAAAATCAAACAAATTCAATCAAATCTCAATCCCAATTTTTCCTTTATGCCCTTGGCAAAATCATTCTCTATCCAATCAAACTCATGCGTATCCCTGATCTCCCTTTTGTCGGTTGACATGAAATCAATTCTTAACAAATCAAATCAAATCTTTCACTCATCTTTCTCTTTCATGTCCTCTCATGAGATCGAATTACATCACATTGGATTCTTGGTTCCATCTATCCCTCCATTTGGATATGGATGGCCATCCCTGCTTGTGTCTTTCTGTTGATTGCCTCGTCAATATGTGCTGTGCCTTATCGGTTACACTTATTGGGGTCCTTTTGTTGACCTCACTTTTGGAATGAGGATTGACTCATCCTCCCCTAGACTTATGAGTCTTCTAGACATTAGATTTTCCTTAGTTGTAGGACACTTCTAGTATTTAGGTGAACACTAAACCTAAGCCTAGAGACTTAGGAAGGTATACCATAGGTTTTGGCTATGCCTTAGGAAAAATGGTGAACTACCTATCTTATGGCCTAAACTAAAAGCTATGCCTATCCAATTATCCAAAACCAACCTCAAATTGATACAATCAAACCCAATTGTATTTCATTTCATATCAACTCCAAGCCAAAATGATTTGAATCTAAACTCATTTTAATCCCATGATCTAATCCTATGGACTCAACCCAAAACTCCTTCAATTAAACCAAACCCAATTGCATTTCACAAAAGCACTTCAACTATCCAATACATCATTTCAAACTCTTCCAAAACCTACAATCAAAGCCAATCAAACCAAACTAATTTAATTAATATAACTTAGCCCATTTGACCTAAAGGATCCATATGAGCCAAAATCCAATTAAATCCAAATCAATTGAAATCAAAGCCATCAATCAATCCTAAATCAATCATCAAACTCAACTCAACTCAATTCAATCTAATCCAACTCAAATTGATCCATTTGGTTCACTTGACCCAAAGTGTCCTAAAGGACTCATTTGATCCAAACTCCAATCCAACCCAAATTAGATTGAACCAATCCATTCAATACCTTCTACAATGATTGTTGATCACCCTTAATTTTCCAATTGCAATCAATTGGGTCAAACCAGGCTAATTTGATCACTTGACCCAATTAGCCTATATGATCTATGAAATGAACCAAATCTCAATCCAATTCAAATCAATTGAAACTAATAATTTCCAATCATAAATTGATCCTTTGAATATGATTCAACCATCAATCAAGCCAAACCAAGTCCAATTAGACCTTTGACCCAAGTTGACTCAATTTGACCTAAAACCAAATTTGACCAAACCTCAATCCAATCTAAATTTATTGAAACCAATGCTTCCAATCAATCATGAATTGATTATTAAACATGAATCTTTAATTTAGCCCAAATTGATCTATAGGGTCAAATTGAATCAAATCATTCTTAAATCTAAATTAATTGAATTCAACACCTGTGATCACCTTCAAATCATCAATTGAACATAAACCAACCCTAACCAAAGCCAATTTGGTACCAAATTAGTCAACTTAGCCCATTTGACCCATATGAACCCATATGAACCAAATTCAAATCAAATCAAAATCATTGAACCCAAACATCCCAAACATCATTTGAATATCTCAACCCTTTGATTTGACCCTTGTCATTGATCTTGATTCAAACCATTCAAACAAAGCTCAAACTCAAATGACATGACCCATCCTTGGATCAAACCCCATTTCAAACTAGAATTAGCCTAAAACCTATTGGGTTAACCTCAAATGGGACAAAATATCCATTTGGATGGTCTCACTCACCCTTGCCCTTGGCACCAGCTTGATTTTCGATGGTAAAATTTAGCAGATTGGTCAAAGGAGATGAGCTAACCGATTCCATTGACTCAGGAAGGACATTCCACCTAGCCCACTTCCTTCACTCACTCAAGGAGCTCCACCATTCCCATCCCATTTTTGCGAGCATCGAGCCAATCCCATGGGGAAGAGAGTATACTCTTCACCATCATTCCAGACAATCATCCAGATTGGAGAGTCAGAGACAAGCTTCCCTAGTGCCTTCGGGACCTCCCTTTAGCTTCCCATCATCGGCGTCACCAAACCTGAAATAGAGCCTCCATCCACTTAAATTCAACAAATCTAAATTAACTTTTCCCCAAGCTCAGATGAAAATGAATCAATTCGATCGATTCGGAGACCACCTCTAGACCAACTCCTGACATTTGGCTTGGTCCTAGCCACCAATGGGGAGGCAAGTCGCAAGCTTCTAAATAGGGCACCGTCTCTTCAAAATGAATCTACCTCAATAATTGGACCACCGGTCTTAAACTCTATGAGGTTTTTTCTTGGCAAACCGTAGAAATCCCCTTAGGAGTTGGTGTTTTGTGAAAGACATCTTTTTTGTACAATTTCCATTGTAGAATCTCCTTAGATCTTTCCCTTGAAGGTTTTGTAGTCGATCCCGACACCTCACGAGCTCCGGTGAGCTCAGATTAAGTGAAGGAGCGCTGATGGTGTCCATTTTACGTTGCTCAGGGGATGAAGGATCATCCATTATGTTCCTCATAATTAGAACAGATGACTATGATTAATCTGATTAGAAAATTTGATTTAATCCATTAAGAACGCATGATTAATCCCCACCATTCATTATAAAATTGGACGGAGGGTGAAAGCACGTGCTCAGACACCACATGGATCATTTAAGTGGCCAATCCCACACACATGCGTCAACATCATTTTGGCAGGATATGGGATTAATTAATGTTAAAAATACAATTGATTACTCAAAACTTCAAAAATTCATAACTAATTGTACAAAAATCCTAAAAATATGAGTAAACCTTTGGAAATGATAAATAGAGGATAATTTAATAAAAATGATTTCCTTATGGTTTGAAAGGTGAACAAAGCTTAATTAGGGTTTGAAGTTTTTTCTTAATTAACTTAATTAAGCCCTAATTACTTAGCAAATTAATCCCAAACATAAAATGTTAATTTGGGATGCCCTCTGCCTCCCATAAATTTTTTGGGAAGTATTGGCTAGGTAATTGAGGGAATTTGAAAAATAAACCTTAATTACCCTCATTAAGCCATTTAACAATTATTAAAAAATACCAAACAATGAAAATTAAATAATTAATGATTATTAATCATTGATTAATAGTGAAATAATGAGGGAAAATGATTAGGACCTCTTCCTTAATTATTTTCGCAAACTTATTTCATTAAGGAAGGTAATTAACTCAAAATTTAATTAATGGCTAAATTAAATCAAATTAAAATGGTAATTAGATATGATAATCTAATTTGAATTTGTGGGTTCCTCTTTATGTGTTCAAGAGCATGAAGACACTTAAGCAAATTATGATTGACCCATGGGTGAGAAAATAATATAAATACTTAATTAAATTATTTAATTTAATTAATACTTAATTATAAGCCTCATTGCATTAGGTCCCTAAGTGCATTGCAATTTTAATTTCTCATTTGCATATCATTGGAGGGTTATGGTTAAATGATTAATCAAATTAAAGAAGCATAAGAAAGGGAAAATAAATCATTTGCTTAATGATTCAAACTTAATTAATCCATAAAAATCACTAAATCATGTTTTCTTTAAACACATTAAATCACTCACATGGGATGGGACAAAAATAACAAATATTTCTCTTCTTTAAGATTAATAGCTCAAAACCAAAAAATCAAATTCCATAAGAAGCTAAGGTTAATATTAAATTATTTGATTTATTCTGATTATCCTTAGAAATTAATGTAGTTGAACGAATTATATGGAATTATTCAATTATTCCTTTTTAATCATTATAAATGTTGAATGTCATTTGATATCATGCATTCATCCTTTCAAATAAAATAATAATCAATTGAATTTAGTTATATGAAAGTTGCATGTGTTGGATTAATCCAATTATATGTGTGGCTATTATCACTAATAAATTTCAAAGCTATTTTTAAATTATAAATGAAAAGTTAAATCAACATTAGCTATGAATATTATGCAGGATTTACATATGTTTATAGTTTAAAACATGTTAAGGTATTGCTTTATCTTTATAGTTCATGTATGGGTTTACATATGTTTGAATGATAATAAGTATATAGTCTGGACATCCTGAGAATACGAGTCTTTAAGTAGCTCCACGGAGGTCTTAGATTACCTCACTTCCCTGGTTAACAAAGGTAGATGCTTATTTAATTTTATTCTTTTATGTACTTATCCTAGAATTTGGATAGAACTTTCTTTTACATGTGTAAATAATTCAATCAATATACAATCTTTTCATGATTTTCATTCTCATAAGTTGTGTGTACACTCAAATGTATTTAAGATAACAAATATATAGTATGGACAACCTAGGAATATGAGGCTTTATTAACAAGGAGGTCTTAAATTATCTCATTTCCTTGGTTTAAAAAATACTTAAAACTTTAATACATGTGTATGCGCATTTAGCTATGGAATACGAGTCCTCTTTTCTACCAAAAATATTTGCATTCATAATCATCTGCATGCTATTGATGATGAAGAGGAATGATGCAACATTATCCATGTGATGGAAATTCAATTTCATTAATCTTAGGATACCTTTCATGTTGAATAAGATTCTTTAAGATTAACCCAAACTTAGGATTAATAAAATACTTAATAAATCATTCACTAAAAGAAACCAAGTAATAAGAACATGCTTTAAAAAATAACTTAAGGTAGGGATGAAAGAGTTTAAGTCTCTTTCTACTCTTTACAATACTTAGTTGCATAATAAATATCAAATGAAACAAAAGAAAACACAAATTAAAATCCATCAATTCTCTAAATAACTTAAAATGAAACATTCCCTCATGCTTAATTTAAACAATTTCAAACATTAGCCAATTGGAATTCTAAAGTCTAGCTAAGATACCACACTAAGCCTAAGCACACATTAGAATGCTAAGTCACCACTGTTGTAGGTTAGATGGTGTATCATATGATGTTGTGTGTTTTGTTTTATGATATAATATTTTAGGGATGTTAAGTTCTTAGACTAGATGTTAGGCGTTGTTAATAATTTTGGAGATTATGCTAATGGGGCTACTAAAATAAATATAAATGCTTATACTTGTAGGTTGCTTATGCCCAACATAATCCATTATTAGAACATATATTGATTACCCATGTGCAAGGTGCTAATATAAATTACATAATATAATTATTTATGATGTATGTATGTTTAGCTAATATTTATTTTACAAGTAGTTAGATTTTACTTTTCCATAAATGTAATTTTGCAATAGGAATTAGGATTAGTGTTATGGGGTTTAAGATGAGCGGTGGTTACAAGGCATAGTCACGAGGCCAGAAGCCTTGGAGCATAATCAAATCAAATCTAAAAAGGAAGAAGAAATGATGAAGAAAAGAAAAGAATGAAGACCCCATAACATATAATTTAATTCTAAATTGTAATATTCTTTGTAATGTCAGTTGTATAAGGGTAGAGTCATAGCAAATTTTCTCTTTTTTTGGTGCATGGTGGTACCCACGGCCTTTTATTCTTTTATATAAAATCCATACATGTTTTGAATGTTATGTTTAGATTGTGTAATAGAAACTACATCTTCTTCATAGTTTCTTAAAACTTGATCTTTGAATGTGTAGCATGGATGTAGGCTCTTAGAATAAAATTAATTTTCTATCCCAATTAACTCATAACTAAAATTTTAAACAATTTTAAACCTCATCTAAAGCCTAGGATATAATTAAGATAATTAAAAGATTTAACAACCCCTTAGCTAAATTTTGAATGTCTAACATCATGCATACAATCTTATTTCACTCTTGAAATAAGGAGGGTATCTATTCTTGCACTTTTGGGAATGCTTGACCTATGAGAGCATCCCCTCATGATGGAGATCCCCCGCTCTCTCTCTTATTTGGAAAATAACTAAATTTCATCATACATTTAGGCATAATTATCCCAAGCCTTTATTTAAAATATTATGTCAAAATGATATAAGAATTTGTAAAACTTAGTATTTAGACTAAATCATACATGCCGCATCATGATCTAGCCTCTTAAGGAGTGAGTTTAAGACTCTAGTCTCTTCCCAAATTAAATAACTAGCCTAGTTATCTTGCAATTTCATAAGACTAGCCTACATGGTTTTGAATTGTAGGAGGTATTATCTGGTGGCAACTCCAAGCGGTTGTAAGTCTATAAGAGTAGGATGGGTTTATCCTCTCTAATGGAGGTAAACCCTTATGTCCCCCATCCGCTTTGATTTAGGTCGTGCTCTTAGCTTGTGCTAAAGATCCCTAGATTTAGGATCTGAGGTTTCTTATTTTCTTTTGGCTACGAGCATAAATCTTCATTTCACAATCTTGTGTTGATGGATTATAAGTCCTAGCATTCTAATAAAATTTCAACTCAAATTAAACAAACTCTCTCTTTCAAACACATAAAGCCTCACCAATTAATATATTAAAGTGCTCACTAGGCTTCCTTATATCATGATCCCTACTTATCTTTCTTTGGATTCCAAAAATAAGTCTCTCCAATAGAACTTTCTCACTTGATTTTCAAAAATAACCAATTCATTGATAGTCTAACCTTAAAATCTTTGGAGATAATTTATTGTCTACTTTAATCGATAATATTCTTAGAAAATCCAAATTTTTAAGATGTAATTAATTATGGAGGTTTGCCTTTAGAGGGAACTAAAGTACTCGACATAAAATAAATTTTCCTTTACATTTTCATGTAAAGTAGGGGAAAGATCTCCAGTATATACGATGACCCATCATGTCTTAGGAGTCCTTTTTAGGTGATTAGGTCCCATTATAGGGTGATGTTTCTATCTTTCGAGATAGTTCATCATACCTCAATGCCATACTCGATCACTTCAATAAGTACCCTCCTCATATCTGCATGGTGTCCACACAACATCTGAAATAAAACACCACAGTATGATGGTAGTCTCTTCTGCTTTCATTTCTTATATTGGATTGTTTTTCAATATTTTATTAATAATTTTAATTTAAGTAAGATTTATCATCATCATTTACTACAAAAAGTGCATTGCTATTTTGAGCAAGTGGTAAACAAGGGTTTGTGTTATTCTATAGATTATCTATTAAATCATGCATTTTTTCGTTTATTTTTTATTTCATTTAATTTTCTTTAAAACTCTTTGTAATTTTAGTGTTATTTTCATGAATTTTAAGATTTATAGCATCAAATAGTATTTTAGAATTTTAGCTATTAATTCTAAAGAAATAGTGTTGCATTTTATTTGATAAATTTAAATGTATGAAGGGAGAAATGGAAGGAAAAGTACTATAAATGAGAGGAAATGAAAAAAATAAAGTGAATCCTAAGCAAAAAGACTCATAAGTGAGAAGGGAGTATAAAAGGCTTTAATATCCTAAGTTCTTCTTAAGTAGACTTGACCTTTTAGAAATAATTTTTTTAACTTAAAAATTATCTTACATACATATATATTTTATGCATGTAATTTTAAATTAAGAAAATAGTTTTAGAGATAATAAGTGTTATATCTTTAAGGTATGAAGTAATTTCTTGATTTACAAATATGTAGCTAGTTTTTAGCATAAATAGTTAATATAGAAAGTAAAATATGCTACAAAAAGTTTTATTTTCATCAAAATAAAATTTCTTTTATTTTGAATTGACACTATCTTACCAAAGGTTTTACTCATAATAAATGTTAAAAGTTAAGTTCACACAAAATATTGGTTATGTGGAACTCACTACTTGATTTTTATGGTATTATCATAAGCTTGCAAGTAATATACTTAATATTTTATATACTTATATGAAAATAACAAATTAAAATTATAGGAATGAAAAAAATATTTTTCTAATAAAAAATTATTTTAAAAGAAACCAAGTATTTTTCTAATAAAAAAATTACAGGAATGACTCATATGATCTTGGAGGAAAGTTAATAATAAAAATATTCTCTTTATATTATCCTAATATTTTGATTAAATTTGTTTCTTCCTAGATTTGCATCAAAATCAAAAATGATGATAATGGATGAATTTTTGGTGAAATTAGTTATTAAGAATGGATATACATATTTATTTTACTATGTAAGGAAGTGTTTAGAGTTTATGATATGAAGATGAGGAGTTTAGAGAGCTATTGTGAAAGAAATGCCTGGACTAGCTTAAATTGGGCTAATTTGAGTTAATCTGAAATATCACTTCAAAATGAACTTTAAGTAGTATAAATGGCTAGAAACCATGTTAGAGGGTTACCTTATAAAATAAATTTGTGATCTAAAGGCAGATCTTGGTGGATTAAAGAGATATTAATGTTAGGAACAAGTGTATGTACTAGTTTTTCTTGGATTATTTTAATTAATATATATATATATATATATATATATATATATATATATATATATATATATATATATATATATATATATATATATATATATATATATATATATATATATATATATATATATATATATATATATATGGTGGATAAGTCTTTGAAGAATGGAATGTGGAAGAAGAAAAGGTTTGGAGAGTTTTAAAAGATATTTAAATTTAAAAGGTAAAAGTAGATAACTAATCTCAATAAAGATATGTACAATCATGAAGCTATCAACCACCAAACAATAATAATAGAATTTTTCCACTACAATTTTACATGGAAAACTAATAATTTATAACATATTAGTCAATATTTATAATAAAAACTCTTTAGGAAAAAATGATGATAGTTAGACATTAATGGGAGGAGGTCCAACCAAATATAATTAATTAATTTTAATTTCAAATTCATTACTTTTGTAAAAAGTAGTCCAAACATGTCCTATGATGAAATTTAAAAAAAAATACAATGATAATTTAAATATTTTATAAATAAACTTTCTCTTGAGTTTTTATTTGGGCTCTTATTATTTAGTCTTTTCTTTGATTTATTGTTTGAGCTTTAGATTTTGCTCTTATATTTGGACCTTTAGTTTAGTTTTATTGGTAAATATGATGTGTTACATTATTAATAATATTTTAAAAGCATGCAACCACTTCAATATTTATTGTCATGATGCTCATGAATCCTTTGACAAGATACTCTAACATTATTCATGGTGGTAATACTGTGTTGAAGATGTTTTTTGCATATATTTCTAATGAAGAACAAAGTCTTATGATTATTTAAGTGAGTATGAGTTCTTGGTAAGGCAACCCAAATAGAGGGTAACTATTGGCTCTTAATTAAAATAAAAAAATGGAGACAATTTAAATATGATCACTTGAGCATAACTAATAAAATAAGTTTGAAAAGAAATAAGTTCTAGTATAGTTATTTTTATTAAGTAGATAGATAATAATATGTAAATAGTTAAAATAATCAACTAAAATATTATTCAAAAAACTTGTATTAGCAAACTTCTTTAGGATATTTAAGGAGAAGCAAATTTCTCAAATAATATAAAACCAAATGATTTATCCATGTCTATAACTTCTTCATCTAAAAATACTATTATGTTCATAGCTTTACAAGTAGTAGGTTCTTTAGGAGTTACACTTAGACCATTCTAACTTAGAGCTAAAAGAGCTTCAAATAAAGATTTCATCACATTTGACAAGTTTTATTTTAACTATAAAGAGAAGTAAGGAGAAAGGTGCCAAGCACAGCTATTGGATATATTGATCATGAGGCCATCATCAACAACATTGGTGTAAGGATCTAAAAATGCCACTAGGTCACTTAAATAGAGCATAATGATGAAAAATACACATTCACAAACAAAAAATAGTTATACCCACCATAGCTGAATTTTGGTGTAGTGCCATATATCTTGGACAAAGAAATCAAATCATATGCAGTTTGAAAAAAAAAACTCAAATATAGATTCTTACTATATTTTTTAACCAAAGAGAAAACAAGAGAAATACAAACCATGGACAAGACCTTTAAAAAAATTTGATAATCTAATATTAAGTTATTTAATGATAATTTCATTCCAACAGAGCCAAATTAAATATAATATCATATAAAATATTTCATGTAAGTGATAAAAAATTAGGATGATCAGTTAAAGTTTCCACAAGTAAAAAATAGGAGTCCATTGATACACCTAATGAGGGTAACAATAAAAATATGTCTCTATTACCAACAAACCACTATTGAAGGGGAGAAAATGAAGGCAAGATAATATGTATTGATAAAACACATTAATGGCATCAAAATACCACTACCTTCAAATTATCATAAATTGATAGTGAGTACATTGAATATTCTAACCACTCATTAAAGACACGTAGTTTATTTCACTATCTTTCCATCACAAAATCTGACCTCAAAATTTTCATCAATCGCTTATGCTAGCATATGCATCATCAACACTTTCAACAACTTGAAAAATCTTTCAAAATATTTAAGGAAGCATCTCCTATGTCTTATTCATTCAATGAGAATAGCTTCACTTAAATGCTTACTGTGATTCATATTACTCTATAGAACCTATGTTTTAATTTTGTGTTGTATAGATTCATTTAGAATAGAATGAAATAAATTACTTCATATAATTATAAAATAATTATAATTAAGTGTGGATGATAGTAGGAGTGGGGAGTTGTTATGGATATTATAAACATTTGGTTAATTCCTCTCCTTCACACATTCTCCCTCATTTATTTAAAAATTTAAAATCTATTATAATGGCTTAGTAATATTTTATGTTTGTTGTGGAATGAAATTTTTTAAAGACTTTAGATGTAAGAAAAATATTGGAGAAATCTATATGTTTGAGACTTAGAGGCTACAACTAAAGGGAGATTGAGGGATTTACCTGCAAATCACTTTGGTATGTTATTTTTAATTGTATTTGTATGTTTTCTTATTTCTTATTTTAAAATCTTACTTTCATCTCCCCTCAATCTAAGAAAATTAATAGCTTCATAAAATCTCAAATATTACGCTACTTTTTTCTCCATAGGGCTGTCAACCATGGACTTGATAAACTAGATCTACATTAGTTCTAAATTTGTTTAGTGGATTTAAGGCAAACCAAAACTCTTAATAAATTATAGATCAACACTAGAAACATTAAACTTCTAATTAAAATATTTTTAGAATTTGTTTTAAGTTTAAGTTCATGTTCTAAACCTTCTTTTAGGTTGTTGGTTAGGATAAGGTTTAACCTAACCTAGTGTTGAAAAAAAAAACCTAGAAAATTATTTAAACTCCTTGAAAAAATTTTAAAACTTCTCATATTTAAAGTATGCACATTCTTCTATATTTTTTTAATTTTCTAAAGTCTTGATGTGGCCCATCATTGTTGTATTATGTTTTAAAAGAGGATATTATATATTCTTGACTAGACATTTCTTTGTATTGGCTTGCCACTATAGTCACTCAAATTTTAAATTCACTTAATTATTACCCTCCATATATACCATAAACCATTTAAAACAATTTTCCAATTAATTTTGGGTCACGATATGATCTAATTTTAAGTCACATAACAAGAAATGAGGAGGCTTGGTAGTTGTTCACTTAATGAATGAGTTTGGTGATCTCTTCCTATGTTATCACATTGCATGAATAATTAGTACATATTTATTTAATAAAACCCTTATTATTTATCATTGCATTCTCTATCCACACTTATTCCTCCATCAAATAAAAAAATTTCTTATAATTTATTTCCACAAAATTTCATTACTAATTTGGTTGAGGTTGTTGGCTTAAGGACTTTTCAATAAGACCTAGTCATGTTCAAGAGGATGATTAGTGCGCTTAAGCACATTGAAATTTGGTAAAATTTGTTATATCTCAACTAGAAACTAAATCTTTCAATTCTTAGCATTTTAGCTTTACCCTCTAACCCTATATCTAATACTTAGAGTCAATCTCTCCAAGTTTGTACTATCAACAAGAAAAAAAATTTCCTTGACTTAATAATGTAAAATTTATAAAAGTACTAAAGCATTATAATTTTTTTAATTTATCTAGATATATTAGCCTAATATATCCAAGTGATCCTAAGGTTTTTTTTTATAATTTTAAAAGTAAAATTATACTTTCTAGTTGGACATGTTTTTAGCCTACGCTAAACACTTTGTTTCCCCAATTCCTAACTCGTCATCAAATTAAATCTTACTAAACATAAATAACCTTTCTATTTATTTTGACAACAACCCCAAATTAATTACCCCATCAACATGGCCAACCATAAGCTAATTGATGTGGCACATGGAGCAAATGCAAGGACAAATGACCCCATTATAAGAGCTAAAGCATGAAAGTTGAAGCTAAAAAATGAAGGATTGATTTCAAGAAGCAAATTAAATATGGAAAAAATAAAATATAAGACATTTCAAGTTATTTTTATTTGATGTAAATTTTACTTTGGTAAAAGTAAAATTGTGTAGTAAAGAAACTTATATGATAATTTTGTGTTGTGAAGAGTTATTTAGAATGGGAAAACTAATTTGCTCAATATTGTTGTAATTAATTAAAATTAATTATAATTTAGAGTGGGTGGCCCAAGGAGTGGGAGTATTTATAGAATTTACAAACATTGGATGACCTATCTCCCTTCCACCTTCTCCTTGCATTATTCTCTAAACCAATTATCTAAATTATTTGTAAATTTTTTTAAAACTTCTCAAATTCAAAGTAGACAAATTTCTTTATTATCTTTAATATATTTTAAGTCTTCGGGTGCTCTATCTTCGAAGGGGATATTATAGATTCTATACTAAATATGATTTTTTTTATGTTAGTCAACACTATAGTGACTTAAACTTTAATTTTACCTTAAATACTATATCATTTTCTAAGTCTCTTGAAAAGTCATATAATCAATTTTAGGTCTTTCTATGTGATCCTACATTTGGTCACATTACATTAGCTATTAGAGTTAAGGCTATTGGAGGAGCATTAAAGCATTGGTCACCAATGAGTTTGAATACTTGGCAGAATACTTGTAGGTGATGAAATTTTACAAAAAAAAAATTAGAAAGAAAGGAGGACAAAAACAAAGTTTGCAAATCTCTACCTAGCTTTCATTCTTTGAGGTAGACCATTATATTGTAGATGAAGTACCAATAAATCATGGAGTTCTTATATTTCTTATCAAATGAAAAGACAAACCATAAATAGAGAGTAGTTAGTTGTTAGCCAGTGATGACTTGGAGAAGCTATCACAAGAGTTATTAGAGGACTCATGGATTTCAACTTTTTAGAAAAGAGTTTTTTTGTGATATGGGGGAATTGACGTAGCATCATATACTAATGCAAGGGGAAATGGCCACACGATAATAACTCAAGGAAGAAAAGCTAAAGCTAAGCATTGATGACAAATTAAATGAATAAGATGGAAGATAGAGAAATAAAATTTTGGATATTGCATGTTATTTTTATGTGAATCTTACATTGCTATGTTTAATTATGTTGTTAAAAACCTAAGTAGTAATTTTATGTTGTGTAGAGTCATTTAGAGTGATAAGAAGTATTTTTCTCAATATATTTTTAATTAATTATTTATAATTAATAATAACTAGCCCTAAGATTGGAAGTAGTTATGAAAGGTACAAATATTGGCTGGGCCTTCTCCCTCCCATCTTCTCCCCACTTTATTTGAGTTTTCAAAATCTATTGTAATGTACTTATAATATGCTATTTTTGCTATGAAATAAAAGCTTTTAGAGACATTAGGTTGAAGAAAAATTATAAAGAAACTCATTTATCAGTGGCATGGTGATAGTCCAACTAAAGGGAAATTAGATGATTTTCTTTGCAAATCATTGCAATGAGTGATTCTTAATTTGATGTATGTATATATATATATATATATATATATATATATATATATATATATATATATATATATATATATATATATATATATATATATATATTAGTTTTTGTTGTGAGCTCTTACTTCCATCTCCATTCAATCTTAAGAAATTAATTTCTCCCCAAAATCTTAATATATTACACTAGAATTCCCTTGGGATGTTGATGAAGGACTTCAAAAACTAAGCCTAGTCTAAATTTTAATTATGTTTACCGGCCTTAAAATCAATAAAAATTGTGATAAGCACCTAAATTTATATTAGAGACATTAAAATTATACTTACAAGTGTTCAACCAATTTTACTGTTTAAGTCCACTTTCCAAAACCTTAAATCTTTTATAAGCTATTAAATAGGATAGGGATTAACTAGACGTAGTCTTCAAAAAAATTCTAAAAACTATCTAAACTCATTGAAAACTTTTGAAACTTTTAAAATTTTAAGTAGACACATTCCTTTATTATCTTTAATTTATTCCAAGTTTGGGTGGTCTATCTTTATTATACTATTTCTTGGAAGGGGGTATTATTGATTCTTGACCGAACAATAATTTTGTATTAGCTGGCCACTATAGTGATTCAAACTCTAAATTCACTTTAGATGTTATCTTCCAATCCTATATCACTTTTATAAGACTCTTGGGAAAGCCTTCCAATGAATTTTACTTTACATGGTGTAAAGTGAGGATGACAACCGTGGTCATCACCAAACTCGTCGTAAATGCTCATCGCCACCCCACCAATTTTATATTAAATTTACTTTAATCAAACCAAATTCAAAAAATAAATTATTAATTTTGATTTACATTGATCCAAACAAACATAAAGTATTTAAAATACACAATATTCTTTTGCTTTAAATTCTTTTTACTCCTACTTTATCCAAACATACTGCCTAAAGAAACTGATAATCAATGAATTCTTAAATAAGTTAATTAAGAATCAACTTAAAGTAAAAGTCTAATTAATTTCTTAGTACAGATAGTATTTCTTATGTAATAATTAAAGCTTGAGAGTCAACCAGTCGAACTACTATTTGAAAGAGAAATAATCTGTCTATGTTGGCTTCTACTATTTTTTTATTTTATTTAGTTTAATTGGAGTTTGTCGACTAAATTAATAGGAAATCTGTCTATATGTATTGAGAACAACTCATTTTAACAATTTAGATCTACTAACATTGTCTCATATTGTACTCTGATATTACTTTGCTTAAAAAAAACACTGTTCACTTATCCGATTGGGTTTTCCGTTGAGGATATGGCCACCTTTTTCTCCGCATATGTCATATATCAATACTAATGTACTAATGAAATTCACTACTTTCCTCTCTATTTTTACAACTACTTTAATTATTCAGCTTTATACCTAAAGTTTACTATCTATTTCAGTTTCATTATAGTTGTTATCTATATCTATATCTATATCTATATCTATATCTATATATATATATATATATATATATATATATATATATATTCTCTTGAATTATAATATGTAGGACTTAGTAGCAATGATGATTTACAGATTCATATTTTGACAATTGAAAGAGAAATTTATTTTAAGATCATTAATTCAAGTCAATTACTTTTAAATTTAACCTCTTAATATTTTTCATATTCACAATTTCTATCCTTCATTTGTTTTAGGCTTCATTATCAATCTCTAGAAAATTAATTCAACAAAATTAGTAAATTAATGTGTGATCACACTTTCCAAAGGGAAAATATTACGTCCGGAGTCCGCACGTAGCTTTTACGTATGGACTCAATGATTGGCGACGCACAGTAACGGTGCCAAAAATGACGCCGTAAGATAAAGCGCATTTTCACGGTTTAGTGCGCCCGACCAAACCGGGGAATGAGTATACGCTGGAAAAATTAAAAATATCTTCATTTGGGGTAGTGGTCATTTTTATTTATGAGCCGAGAGAGCATTACGAAAGAGCTATGAAGAAGGAGAATGAATCTGGAAATGGAGGCGTTGAGGAAATAGCTGATGATGTCGTAAATAAAAATGGATCGGTAATCTTTTTAAGGAGTTGTAATCCTTCGCCTGTATTCATATTTATTTTTCATGATTTTTTTGTAAAGTTCGAAGAAAACATATTCAATGTAATCCTTCGAGGAAATTGGTGGTCGTTGATTAATTTTTAGTGTTTTTACATATGTACTCTCTATAGTGTCTTCGAGTGTAGACGCATTTTTTCCAGTTTGTTTCACTTTTGATGGTTGTTCATCATGGTAACTAAATCCCAATCAAGCAATGATGTGGCTGTTCTGATGGATTTTAGGAGATTTCGCACCTCTCAGACATCTGCATCTCAGACCTCTATACCTCTCAGCATCTCTCTGCATCTGCATTCCTCCTCACACCTCAGATTCTGCACTCCTGCACTCTGCACTCTATACCTTCTATACCTTCTATACCTCTATACCTTCATCACATACCTCTGCATTCCTCTCAGACTCAAGATATGGCTATACCTTCTATACCACTATACCTTGCATCTAAACCTCTGTACTCATGCTATACCTCTATCCTCAGAATTCTATACCTTGCCTTATACCTCATGCATCTCTGCAGTCGGGTTGCACTGTGGTGTCAACCATTTTTGGGTATTTTTTGTGTCTATACTCTCGGACTAACTGCAGCCTATGCTCTCTTCTCGTTCATCTGATTCTCTATTATCTGTGAACTGTTTGGACTCTATGTTTTCACAGATGAATGTGGTGAATGAGCAATGTGATGATGAAGTTGTTTTATCTAATGACCCAAATTTGTATCTGCACGCATGTATAATGAAACCGCTTATGCATGTATTGTGATTATGCACATCAAACCGCTTCTGTTAGAAAAGACCATACAAGTTATTGGCCAAACTCTAAGAAATTGAAATCGATAGATTTTCTGGTGCAGCGTTGGAAAACATGCCAATCTAAACCATATAACAAAATTCAAGAAAACCGATTGAGGAGTGGTTGTCCCACATGATTCGATGTGTGGATTTGAGGGGAATTGGTTAAAAAATATATGAGAGCCATAATCATTCAGCAAAGACCGGTGATGTGATCTTCTCGATCGCGACAGACAAGCATCCGAGAAGACATCGCTTTTGAAGACGAAGCGTAGGCCGGCATTAGTAATGACGCTGTCAAATTTATCTAGCCGAAAGTTGGTGGGGAGAGAATATTGATTCACCAAAAGAGATGCTTTCAATTTCATCCGTGAAAGAGCGGTCACGGATTGCAAGTGGTGATGCAAGAAATAATGTTGGGAGAAAATACAGATGTTTGCATGGGATGTTCAAAGTTGATGCGCCCGATTGCTGTGAGTTTTTTTTGGAGCAATGATGTCTAGGGTTGAATTTGATTGTTTTGGGGATGTGATAAGTGGGAATTCTCCACGCTTGATAGATCGCTTAAGAGGAAGAAGGCGACCACATCATCGTAAGGATAAGGATAGTTTGAAGGATCCAATCAAGAGACGTCAAAGGGTGTTTCAACGCAAGGCTCAAGGCTTATTGGGAGAAATCCAAAAAAATCCACAAGTACTTATCCTACTTGCCTCGATGTTGCTATTACTTATAGTTCTAAATATTTAATTCATTATATTTTCTTGTCTTAGAAACAAAAGTGAAGTCAGAGTGTCGTAGAACGGATGCGCCACCGCTGACTCCACTGCTATGCCCGTTTTCACAGTAAGCTAGAATATTGCATATTGACGCCAAACATTCATCCATTACTAAGATGTTGTACCATTACTACGATGTTGTACCACGAATTCAATTCGACCTCACAATCAACCAACATGTCAAGGGTACACTAAGCTCATGATGGATATTATTACGACGGCATTTTGATGCATGATATTATCCAAGAAGGCATTTTTTTAATTTCATTTTGCTCGTCATAATCCTTGTATTTTTTTTCGTCATTTCATAACTTCAAGAAATTCTTATTTTCACTTTTAATCCTACCATTTTTGTAAGTGCAACGTAATTTTTCCTTAATGTCTTCTCAAATTTTTGTTGTTTTAAGTCTAGAACCATTTGGTGAAGAATTGTTTAACTCTATAGCATGAGGTTTAATATTTGATTTTTTGTAGGTCTAGTGTCATGCCTCCTTTTTTCTTCAGAATGATTTTATGGTTGCTTTGTTCTCTTAAATTGGCATTAGATTCTTAAAGTTAAATAACAAACCAATATGTCATTTTTCTTGAAGGATGTGTCCAAATTTCTGTTTTATGAAATAAGTCATGATCTCCAAAAAAAAGGAGAGAAAAAATTGAGATTGTTCCAAGTTAATTTATGAATCTCAGTTTGATTCAATCAATCACAATGATTTAGATTTCATCAATCTAATGATTTATGATCTTGTTTAAACCACTTCCTTTGATTTTTGCGAGTTTAATGAGAAGTTACTATCATCTTCCAACTATACACAACTCTAGACAATCGTTTTATATCTCGCATATTTGTTTTTTTTATGTTGCATATTGGTAGATTCTAAATTATTGTAATCCCTTCTTATTAGTTAAGTTTATCTATACAAAGATTGTAATGATTCAGACTTTTGGGAGATATGTTGCTTGAACGGTCAAATTCTCATGTAATGACTAGATATGTTGCTTGAACGATCAAATTCTCATGCGTTGATTACATTTACCTATCTAATTCCTCATCCTCTCAGTGTTTTCTGCTCTTCCATTGAGTTCTTCAAATGCTATCATTCAAAACTAACCTTGTCGCCTTTTTTTATGTGAGACTAAATTTTACATGCAATTACATGCATGTCACAATTCTCATTCATTTACATATCCAACTCAAAATATTAATATTTATATAAGTAACATGAAATCTTTAATATTACATCATTAGATATCATCATCATTATCTTTTAAAATAAAATACATTATTTTATACATGAAAAAAATGCTATATTAGAAAAGAATTGTATTCTATGTATGTAATATTTAGATAGAATTGATTTTCTCAAAAGAATATTGTATGTTTTTTTTTAAACATATTTTCTCACAACCGATGAATTTATTTCTATGCTGGATAAAAGCGTAAGCATCCAACTAGATGCATTTCATGTATTTAAGGTTATTTTTTGCCTCCGATTTGATTATAAAAATACTATTTACCATTTCTCTCATATGGAACATATATTAAATGGTTAAAACATATATTCAATTAAATTCTAATAAGAAATACCATAACCATGTATTTGAAAACACAACTTCACGTAACAAAAATATCATACTAAAGCATTTAACCAAATGTACATACAAAAAACAAACAAAAAGAAGAGAAATTGGCCATATGATTGATATAAAGGCATTGTAGATGAGCACAATATTCAATTCGATATGTATTCAATAAGAACCATAAAATTAATAAATATTTAGTTTAAACATTTACTATCATCAAGACTAACTTTTAAAAATAAAATATCTTTTAAATATAAGAAAGTATTGGAGAAATAAATCTTTAATTTGCATAAAAATTGTCTATTAAATTTGCATAGACAAAGTGCGTGAGGTAGAGGCACAGAGTACAGAAGTGTGTAGAGGTACAGATATGGAGATAGAGTACAGTGGGTACAGTGCAGGGAGTGAGTAAGTGAGTGCACAGAGGTACAGAGGCATGTAGTACAGAGGTACATAGGTACAGAGGAATGCATACCGAAATCCTAAAATTCTGAACACCACCTTATTATTTTGGGATTTAGTTACCATATTCAACAACCAGAAAGTGAAACAAAACCCACGAGAGTACAAATACCGTGAATCTCCAAAAAATCATCGAGAGCCCAAATTTCATTCCAAAAGAGAATTAATAACAAATAAAAGAAATCAGATAAGGGTTAAATTTAAATAACAACATCAAGAACATATATATAATCAGTGGACTTAGGACTAATTAGCATTTATCAAAACACCCTACGAGAGATAGAGCTCCACGTTGGTAAACGCCGCCATCTAATGGAGGAAGGGTCAAGGATGAGAGCCACAAAACAATGGAGACACCCAATCCATTTCCCACAAAAATATATAAAAACTTCGAATATGATTGAAGGAAGAAATTCAGACCAGAACCCAATTAGCTCAAGATACCAGCCTCAATAACCAAATCTCCACAAGGGAAGAAAACCAACAGAACCTGAATCGACAGATCCTCGGTTGCAACCACTTAACAACTATGGAGGAGCTCATAAATCGCAAAAAGAGAATATAAAATTTCATAAGAAACTTAGTCTCATCATAGTCAGTATCACCGAAACCACCAACCAGTGCCAAAAACTAGATTTGAAACATCATAGGCAAGCAAAAGCTGGAGGCTCGGCAACCATCAAACGACATGAGTAGGAAGAGCTCCACAAAAACATACCAAAAAAAAAACTGAAAAAAATCGCCTATACCAAAAGCAACCTCAAAATGCAAATGAACATGCCTAAACAATGGCGAGAGAACAACAATTATCCCTACATAAATCCAATCAAATAACAAAGCTTTTATCCCTACCTAAACTGAATGATGAGAACAACTCAAGCATCCAAATTTTATTTAAGTGTTTTTTGAGGCCAAGCAAAAAATTGCATAAACAAAGTCCTAAATCTATTCATTTTTTTTGTCCCCTTGTTTAGAGCCCGTTAATTGTTGGCTTCGATAGTCGCCTCCATGTATTTGTAAATGAACATGCCGCAGTCGACACTGTTAGACTGGACTGGCAACCCGCTCACCGTTTCAACTGGCCATTTTACTCTTGTCACAAAATAATGGCCGATATCCTGAGCCAGGAATTTAATCTGCACAGGAAGATGGATAAGGTATTAGTGTGATCCCCAGGAGAACCCCCAAGAAGAGTGCATACCATTTCCGGCAGAATGGCTTTATGTGTCGGTTTTGGCAATGAGTCGTAAAATGACCACACGCCAAGCTTGATATTACCGACAAGAAGTGTCCGGTCGATTATGGATAATGGGAGTAAGAGCAGCCACTCGATGCACTATCTCAGTGACATGTCGGATATACATCTTGCTTTCTTTTAGCAAGCCATTGCATAATCGTAAGGATGCAGATAACATCTATAAGACACGACATACGTGAATATCAAGAATGAATTGCGAACCAATTTTGGAGGAGTAACTCACCCAATGTAAGCATGAAATGTAAAGGAATGGGACATACAATCTCGCACGGAGTACTTTCGCCAATAGATATGTGAACGATCGACGCGTGCATTTGACGATATCGATCCATCAAGAATCAACCGCTCTCACGAAATAATAATATTTCAAAGCACCGTATCTCCCCGCATTATGTATAGAAGTACTTAGAATGATATGACATTTGAATCGCGGTGAAAAGGAGGAAGATGACGGTGACTTACTTGTCCCGGAATCGACAAGACCGGCCTATGAGTTGGAGACGGCCGGTGAGGCCATCTCTCGGATGGGAAGTCCACGAGCCTCGGGTCAGCGTAATATAATTATTAGGCTAAAATTAATTGGTAAAAGCTATATCGATTGTCATCTAGCAGAATCGAACTTCGCTACCTGACCGGTGCTCCTCCACAACTACGATAGCCTTTGATGGCTCATCAGAGGAAATCAGCTCGCCGACGCCAGCCTGCGAATTCAGAAGGGTGAAACCGAACAATCAAGTCATCTATTGTATCACATTATTCATGAAATTAACGTAATACCTGCGCCGCCGGCTGCTCAGGTGGGGTGGAGGGCAGATCAGAACAGCCACTCTTAGCCCGTGGCTGTGTAACCCTAAACGGAGAGAACATAGCTTTCCTCTTCCTCGTCTGCCGTGCCTTCACCCGACGCAAGGTGCCAAGGGGATGATAGGTTGGATGCTCGGGAGCCTCCCCTTTGCCGCCTGACGGAGCTTCTCCGCACAAGACTCCACCGAGGGGCTTCCATTATGAAGGTCTCCTCGAGAAGATACCCCGTGGTCTCCTCAGCAGCCTTCCACTGGGGATGGAAGCACTCTTCAAAAAGGGTACACCTATAGCGAACTGCATGAATGCCATCCAGCCTCTCCACCGCCGCATGGTGGATGCCACCCCTCAACTCCTCAAACCCGCAAATAACCTATCTACCGCAGATCCTTCCGATTGGGGTAGTAGCAGGGCAAGCTGAACACCGCTTGGGGAATATGGGAGAGATATACGGGAATCATAGGAGCAAAGAATGGTTGGACCGCGGATGGGGTCGATGTCGAAGTCAGATGGGGATGAGAGGATGATTCAATGAGCGTGTCTCCTCTCGATAAGTCCTCGAGTGCGGGTGTTAATCCAAAGATAGATATGACGACAAACAACATGTAAATGCATTACTACAGAAATGAACGAACATAACTGTCTGTGCACTCCTCTCCCAAATCGTCAAGGCAACATCTGCAAACTTTATTTTAGGCCAACGCAACATACGTGGCTGTGCAGACGGAAATGGCCTAATGCTAATAATGTGCTCACCATCTACAACAAAAAAAAATTTATCGTTAAATTGCTCACATCAGTAAAAAACATAACCCCGAACATACCATAAGAAGAGGGACAAAGCCACTCATGTAGCCAGCTACCGTGTTCAGATCTTTCTTGTAATGCCATTGAATTGTGACACTAAGAAGGCTAAATGGTCACCAATTGTACTCAACAAATTTCTCAATATTATCTAGTAATTAAACTAAGCTACTCTATAGTTGTGGTATGCAAAGAACAAATTTGAAATAAGAAAATGTATGTACAACTGCAAACTGTGCCGCCACGCAAGAACGAGCTATCCGATTGCTCGAGCTTATTCTTATAATCGGCTGAACTATACTATGACAATGGGGATTTCGCCATAAAACTTTCTCCCCTTTGTTTGGCATCCCCAAAGATCACGCCTACTTCATCCCGGTGAAAGAAATGCCGCCCACCCAAGAAAAGGCTTGCTGATGTCCCAGAAGATAGATAGGCAAACCAGTCTGCCGCAGCCCGTTCCGACGAATTGGTTGTGAAGCCGCTTCAATATTTCCCACTAACTAGTGAAGCGGTAATATTATCAAATAATGCTCGATGGCACTACCGCATCTAGACGTTATCCTTTTGAGACATCGAACTTCAAAATAAAGTTAAGGTAATCGAATATTAGCGATAATGGATTGCATGCACCTTAATATCGAGGGTACGAGGTACAAGGGGTGCAGGTACGTGAGGTTCTGAGAGTACATTTGCAAACAAGCATCTAAATTAGCTTCCAAACAACCTCTAAACTACTTCCACGATATAAAGAAACATTGTCTCAACAATGACCAAACAATCAAGAAAAATAACCCAAAATCGTCTCTAACATCGGGAGGGTACAGAGGTACAGAGGTACAGAGGTACGTGGGTACAGATTCATTTTCTCCACAGAACACACCCAAACCGACAAACACAACTTCCCGTTATGCATACGGATTCTAGCCATAGTATGCCCTCCAAACGGTAAAATGGACTAAAAAATATGCAAAATCTCAAGAAAGTATAGAGGTAGAGGTACAGAGGTTCTGAGAGTACATTTACAAACAAGCATCTAAATTAGCTTCCAAACAACCTCTAAACTACTTCCACAGTATAGCAGTAAACATTGTCTCAACAACCAGACCGAACAATCAAGAAAAAAAAGCCCAAAATCGCCTCTAACATCGAGGGTAGTGAGGTGAGGTACAGAGTGCAGTGTGGGTGCATTCATTTTCTCCATAACACACCCAAACCAAAAACACAACTTTTCCCGCTTATTCATAACGGATTCTAGCCATATGCCCTCCACGGTAAAAATGGACAAAAAAAATGCAAAATCTCAAGAAAGTATATAGTGAGGTACAGAGGGTTCTGAGAGTACATTTGCAAACAAGCATCTAAATTAGCTTCCAAACAACCTCTAAACTACTTCCACGATAAGAAGAACATTGTCTCAACAACTGACAACAATCAAGAAAAATAGCCCAAAATCGCCTCTAACATCGAGGGACAGAGGTGAGGTATAGAGTGAGGTAGTGAGGTGAGGTACTGAGAGGTAAAGGTAGTATAGAGTTGAGGCAGTGAGGAGAGTACGATTCATTTTCTTCACAATACACCCAAACCGAAAAACACAACTTCCCGCTTATTCAACGATTCTAGCCATAGTATGCCCTCCACGAAAAAAAAATGGACTAAAACGCAAAATCTCAAGAAAGTATGAGGGTACGGGTTTCTGGAGTACAGGCAGAATAATCAACAAAATAGCACAAAATTGTCTCTCTAATATCGAGGGTACATGAGGTGAGGTACAGCAGTGCATGCAGCCATATAATCAAAAAAAACGCCATAAAGAAACCTACAAACACTTACCGATGGATTGTAATGGACAAAGACAGAAAACCCTAAAATCTTTCAAGTTCAAGAATGACGTGGAAATACCTCGTAACCAACCGTAATACCTCAATTTGAAATTCGCTAAGCAAGCGCTGATCGAACGACAGGTGGCGACCGACAACGGAGCTCGAAATTCTCTCGCCGAAAGCCATCAGAGTATTAAAAGAATACCGAACGACGCAGATATTTTGTTCCCGAGATTTAAACGAGGTAAATCGGTCGGTCGTCGGGCCGGGCGCTAAACCGCAAAAAATAGCGCCGCTTTTTAGCACATCATTTTTTTTGCCGCTACTGCGCGTCGCATCGATTGGAGTCCGCGACGCAGTACGTGGACCGGACGTCATATTTTCCCCTTTCCAAACGTGGGGATATTCCTTGTGGTCTTATCGACTCGTCTCCTTCAAAAGATGACTACTATCACGGTTGTTCCTTCGAACCTCGCTTTCCTGAAATAATGGAACCTGTTCTTCCATCCGACCTCTAACCATTCTCCAAACACTGTAGGACATCAAATTGAAAACTGCTTCCAAAAATAGAACTCACCATGTTTTCACTTAGAAGTAGTAAAGATGGACACGATATGTTAATAGCTAATTCTAAGAAACCGTCGCAGTCGAAAATTCAAAACATCAAAATCCATGAGGATGACTGTTCAAGCACTCTCCACCAACAAAAGTTCCATGCAAATAGTTCTTATCCTAAGCTAAGCAAATGCTTTCAAAGACAATTTAAAGAAATGCATAAAACCAAAAGCTTGCACGAAATGACCTTTGCAACGCGACGAAAACCCGCAAACCGGAGACACGCCACACCATTATGTATCTATAAAAGCTAAGCGCTCTGTGCTGCAATTTATTGTAAGTTAGCTCTCTCCTCATTCTGTCACACAATGACGCCTCAGAACATCGCCGAGCGGTGGCGCGAACTGAACGGGAAGAACAACTGGGAAGGGCTTTTGGATCCTCTGGACCCTGACCTCCGGCAAAACATCATCAACTACGGCGAGTTATCGCAGGCCGTCTACGACGCCTTCAACGACGACGAGATGTCACGCTTCACCGGCGCACCGCGGTACACCCGCCATGACTTCTTCGAGAAGGTGTTTCTCAAGGCCGGTCGGGCATACAACCAGGGTGACGAAGTTCATCTACGCGACTGCGAGCGTTGAGCTACCGGGAGGGTTCATACTCAAGTCACTGACCAAGGATTGGAAGCTAAAGGAGTCGAACTGGATGGGCTATGTGGCGGTGGCGACCGACGATGGGAAGGCGGCGTTAGGGCGGCGCGACGTCGTAGTGGCGTGGAGGGGGACGGTGAGGCCGCTTGAGTGGGTGGCTGATTTTGAGTTCGTGTTGGCTCCGGCGGGTGATATTGTCGGGGCTACTCCGCGAGATGGTGGCAACGGCGGCGATAATGAGCCGAGAGTATATTTGGGATGGAAGTCCGTTTACACAACGGAGAATCCAAAGTCACCCTTCAATAAGACGTGCGCTAGAGAACAGGTGACCATCTCCCGACTGATTGATTAATGCTATAAGCATCCTATAATTTGCTTTAAAGTTAAAATTATATTTTCAAAATTAATTAAATTCGTCAAATTAAATCTAAAAAAAAAAACCTTTTCTCTTATATCCAACAATCGTGGAAATAATGATTTCATATTTTTTTCAACTGGTTTAATGTCTAGCAAACTGGTCTTACAAAAGAAAGATTTAATATTTTGATCATATTATAATTTAATACTGACCCATCACACATAACAAACCTTATGTACTATTTTATTATTAGAATATGCTGAAATCATTCCTTCTTCTATTTTTTAACTAAGAAAATAATAATTTGAGATAACTAAGCTTGTTGCCTGCACGCAAATATATATTAGCAGTAGATGTTGACTTGTAAAAAATAATTTTAATTTTATTATAGGACTGATTTAATTCATGTGAAAAACTTACAACATGCCAATATCGATTTGTTGTAAGAAAAAAATGTAGGATGGACTTTTCATAGAGAAATCTCAGCGCACAACAAGCAGCCATTGCATATATTTGCGGTCTACATACTAATTCACAATCTCTTTCTCTCTCTCTATATAGATATTAGGTGCATCATACAGTCCAAACAAGAAGAATCACATAGCATCTCTTCTCTTCATCTCTAAATCTCTTCGCACGTAATATATTTCCTCCTATATATCGTTACATATATTACGAACATTATTCCTTCTCCAGGTCCTCAAGGAAGTCAGAAGGCTAATAGACCTGTACCAAGACGAGGAGGTGAGCATCACCATTACCGGCCACAGCCTCGGTGCAGCCCTCGCCACACTCACCTCCATAGACATAGTCGCTCATGGAATCAACAAGCCGACTGGCCGTCCAGACGACCCAGCTCCAGTCGCCGTCATCGTCTTCGCTAGCCCTCATGTCGGCGATGCCGCCTTCAAGAAGGCATTCGACAACCTGGCGCCTGAGCTTAGGCTGTTGCGCATCACCAACAGCCCCGACTTAGTCCCCAAGTATCCCCTCCTAGGATACGTGGACATCGGCATCGAGCTCGTCATCGATGCGCAGAAGTCTATGTTTTTGAAGTCTCCTGGCGGTCCTGTGGGGTGGCATAGCCTGGAGGCATATATGCATGGGGTGGCAGGAACGCAGGGGAGTAAAGGAGGATTCAAGTTGGTTGTGGACAGAGACATAGCTCTGCTTAACAAGTATATGGATGCTGTGAAGGACGAGTACATGATTCCGACTTCATGGTGGGTAGAGAAGAACAAGGGGATGGTTCAGGGTGAAGATGGGCACTGGAGATTGGAGGACCATGAAGAAGATGACGATGATGTCTTTATAGAAGAGTTGTTACAGGAAATGTGTGAAGAAGAATAAATGTGATTGGTCACCAACTTGCAGAAATCACAGACACTAAAACCGCAAAGCTCAAAAGAAATATAAGAATGGTTAAATTGAATAAATACAGCAGTCTATTGCCTTATTCTGTTTGTTAATAAGTGATTTGTTGTTAAAGATACAAAATATGACCGTCCTTAAGTGAAATCGACATGGTAATTCATTATTTACAGTAGATTTTTGAATTAACTCGTCCAATATAAATCATGTTCCCTATAGACTAGCTCAATTGAGCATTAATCTCCTGATTTTTTAAAATGTGATAAAAGGAAAGGGCATTGGGGTACAATTAAAAAATCATCAACTATTGAAAATTGTTTGAGAATATCTAGATCAAGTTAGTGTATAAAAAGTCTCCATAATAACCATTGTGCAAGAATAAATAGGCCTTAGGCCTTCTAATTTTGAAGAAGAAAGAAAGACAAAATTTTCAATATAACTTCCTCTTCCTTTGTTCTCCACAACAATTTTCTCCTTCTCCTCTTCTATTCTCCACACATATTTTTTCTATCAAAGTGGCATCAGAGCACCCTGAAGCAATATGAATTTACAATTGCCTCATCTCATGAAGGATAAATATTAGACTTTGAGTTCTCAAATGAAGACATTGTTTAGATACTAAGATATTTATGAGATAGTTGAAAATGGCTATATTGTGTCTCAAAATCAAGCATTATTATCAACAACTCGAAGAGATTTGCTGAACGAAAATAGAAAGAAGGACAAGAAAGTGTTCTTCTTCATCTATCATGCCTTAAATGAGGCATGTTTTGAGGAAGTGGCTGGTGCATCTACCTCTAAGCAAGGATGAGAGACACTTCAAGTCACCTATAAAGGCATGGACAAGGTGAAGAAGATTTAGTTTTAAACTCTTTGAGTTGAGTTTGAGGCTCATTAAATGAAGGAAGTGAAAAATAAAGAGGACTATTTCATAAGAGTCTTAACCATCGTCAATCAACTACAAAGGTATGGAGAAAATTTAGAAGATATTCAAGTGATTGAAAAATAAATAAATCTACGTTCAGTGAATGATAAATTTAAGCATATTGTAGTAGTTATTGAGGAAGCTAAAGGCTTAGAGTCCATGACCGTTAATAAACTTATGAGCTCTTTAATGGCATATGAACAAAAAAATATAAGTAAAAAATAAGATACTATCGAGCAAGCTCTCTAATCAAAACTCATATTAAAGAGTGAAATGGATGATCTGAATTAAAGATAATTCAAGTGCTTGTAACTTTTATAGACAAAACTGCAATCATATTTGTGGTCGTGATCATGACTTTAGAAGAGGCCGAGGACATAGAGGATATCAAAGAAATAATGAAGAAAGTCAAAACTTAAGAAATGAAGATTAGAAAAGAAAAGCCAAGATATCAAAGGTATGTAAAGTCTCAGATTTGCTGTTATATTTGCAAGAAATTTGGTCACTTTTCTTTTGAATATGTTATCATCTTCAAGAGAAAGCTAACTTGACCATGAAAAAGAAAATGGATCCTATATTATTTTTATCATTGAAAAGAGAAGATGATGAAAAGCAAAATAAGTGGTACTTAGAAATTAGAGCAAGTAATCATATGTATGCTAATAAAGGCATAATCGTAGAGATAAAGACAATAGAGAGTGAAATTTATTCATCAAAAATTTTAGTGAAAAAAAATTCTTTTTCTTTTTAAAGTTTAAAGTCATCAATTATTTTTGATGTTTGGTATATCCTCGACATGAAAACTAATAGTTCAAGCTTAGGAAAATTACTTGAAAAAGGGTATGATATTCATATGAAGGATAACAAGCTTACTATTAAAAAAAAATTTGAATGAGTAATAGATAGTTTATTTTTACTATAAAAAATGGTGTAATGAAATGCTTAAAGAAATGTGCGAAAAATATACCTTGCCTTTGTCATATGAGACTCAAGCATTTAAATTCTTAGAGATCTAAATAATATGTTAAGAAAAGGAATAATACTTGGGTTATCAAATTGCAATTATCAAATCAAATTTGTGAATGTTGTATTTTTGGAAAGCAACCTAAAAAGAGTTTCTCAAATGAAGCGAGCTTTAGAGCAAACACATGGATGTATGTGAGTCTATTGCTCTAACATCTTTTAGTAAGCATCACTATTTTCTTATTGATGGTTATTAAAAAAACATGGGTTTATTTTTTGAAGGAAAAATAAAAAATTGTCATTGTGTTTAAGAAATTTAAAGCAAGTGTGGTGAAAGAGAGCAGTTAATTAATAAAATCCATAAGATCAGATTAAGGTGACAAATTCACTTTCAAAATATTTGAATAAATTGTGAAGAGCATAGCATTTGACATCAAATGACATCAACTTTTTTACCCTAATAATATGGTGTAGCAGAAAGGAAAATTTGTACTATTCCTAATATAGTATGAACCATGATTAAAAGTAAGAATATGCTCAAGAGATTTTGAGCCGAAGTAGTGGCATGTGTTGTCTATACTCTCAATCGGTGTACAACATCAAGCCTACAAGATATGATGCTGCAAGAAGCATGGACTAGGAGAAAGCCAAATATCTCCTACTTGAAGGTATTTTGGAGCATTGCATATGCACATATTCATGAATAAAGAAGAACAAGTAGGATGAGAAGCTCCAAACTCATGTTCATTGGGTATCAATTTTAAATCATATAATTTTTTATCCTAATACTTCAAAATTATTTTAGTAGGGATTTAGAGTTCAATAAAGATAGAGCATAAGATTAGTAAAATAAAGCTACTTAAAAGTAAGATTCGATACTTGTAGAGCTACAAAATGATGAGTAATAATTTATAAATTTGTAAGATCTTTCATCTCATTCTCCAAGCATAAGTACCATACTATCTAGCTTAGATTATCTTCAAACACAAAGAAAGACAAAAATTTTAAGAGAGCTTTATGAAGTAATGATGAGCATCACATTGTTTGCTTAGTTGCAAATAATGAGCCATTAGAAAGAAGCCATAAAAGATAAAAGATGGAGATGCATAATGGATGATGAAATTAAATTTTTAGTAAAGAATGATACTTGATAGCTCATAATGCTACTAGAAGGGCATAAAGATACTAGTGTAAAATGGTATACAAAATAAATAAGAATGCAAAAGGTGGAGTAGAAAAGTATAAAGAATGTATAGTGGAAAATTGATACAAAAAGAAGAAATACATCAAGTATAATGAGGTAGTTACCCCTATTAATCACTTGGAATCTTTTCGCTTGATTATGTTTCTTGTTCTACAAAATGATTAGTCTATTTATCACATGAATGTAAAATATAATTATTTGAATAGATTCATTGAAGAATAAGTATATGTCAAACAACCACTGGATATATCAAAGAGAATCACAAATCAAAATTGTATAAATTAAGAAAGGCCTTTTGTGGCTTAAAGCAAGCGCTAAGGATTTGGAATGCAAGAATTGATTCATACTTCAAATAAAATGGTTCTATTCAATGCTCTTTTGAGAACACCCTCTATATGAAGAATCATATAAATAGAGATATATTACTTATTTGCTTATATATAGATTATCTTATTTTTGTAGGCAATAATCTAATTTTGTTCAAAAAGTTTAAGCAAAAAATGGTGAAAGAATTTGAGATGACATATTTTAGATTCATGTCATTTTTTCTTAGAAATGAAGTGAAATAAAATAAAGAAGGTATATTTGTTACACAAAAAACTTATGCAAAGGATGTTCGAAAGAAATTCAATATAGAGAATTGGAATTTAGTAAGTGCGTTGGTAGAATGCGATATCAAACTATTAAATAAAGAAGAAGGGAAAGCAGATCCAATTATATTCAAAAGTTTAATGAAAGCCTAAGATATCTAACATGCATAAGATTAGGCTTGTTATATGGAGTTAGAATTATTAGTTGCTACATGGAAAACCCCACTAAGGCACACTTAAGGGCAACCAAGAGGATTCTTTAATATATTAAAGATATTTAAACTCATGAACTTTTATATTCACTTTCTAATGAATTTCAACTAACTTGATATCTAGATAGTGACCGGGTTGGAGACCAAGATGATAAAATGTACAAGCAATTTTTTCATGTGTGACACTACATTCACATGATGTTAGAAAAACAATCAATTTTGCTCTCTCTGCTTGTGAAGTTTAATATTTTTTAGCATCATCAAGTGGGTGCCATGTAATATGGTTAAATAAATTGCTAAAAAAGATTGGGCATTCTCAAAATGAAGATACAAAAATCTATGTGGATAATAAAAGCTTTAGCATTCATCATGACAGAAACAAACATATTGATATTCATCATCATTATATAAGAGACCAAATCAAGAATCAAGAAGTTGAAGTGGAGTATGTGATAACTAAAGATCAACTTATAGATATTCTTGCAAAGCCATTATCTATAGAGTGATTCATAAAATTAAAGACAATTCTTGGAGTAGTCAATGAAATATTTAGTTTAAGAGAGAGTATTTGAGAAATTAAATCAAAATTTTTAATTACACTAGAATATTAAATATTAGAAATATCTAAAGGAAAATATAATGATGTATTTATTTAAGAGTCTTTTGCATTATAATTCACATGTACTAGACTTTAGAAATCTCTATTTACTAATTATTATATAATTTTCTAGATCATGCTAGTGTATGAAAGCTATCTTGAATAATCTTCATACAAGTATAAAAAGGTCATCTCATTTTGAAGAAGAAAGTAAGACAATTTTCAATATAATTTTCTCTTCATTTGTCCTCTATAATAAATTTCTCATTCCCCTCTTCATTTCTCCACACATATTAATTATTCTATCAAAAACTCCTTTAGTATTAATCCTTACATGCAAGCATAAATTAGTAATAGAGTTGATTAGACCTAGGGGCAGAACAAATTATTTATTTCATGGTGGGCAAACTTTTTAAATAATTAAATAATATAATAATTTAAATTTTTAAAAAATATACATAATTAACTGTTAAGAAAAAAAATATGATTATTTAGTAAAATAATATCAAAATTTTCTATGAAAAAAATGAGCGGAAAGATTATTAAATTTATAATATTTTATTTTAATTAATTAAATTGTTATTTGAGAGTAATATGTTATATTGGTTTTTTATGGAGAGATTTATTATATAAAATGTAATTTAAAAGGGGCCAAAATATAAAAAAAATTAGTTTTTTAAGAAGAATTTTTTTTGAGGCTCACCTCACCATAAGGTGGATCCGCCTTTCCCTTAGAACATATTAATGGAGGACATTAATACAAAAATATATATTTTATCATGAAATTTTTATTAGAAATTTGCATGAAATCTGATTTTTTATAATACTAATTATTGATAATAAAATTTTCCACTATTATAAAATTTTTGCAAAAGTTTGTATGATTTATTTTTGATTTGGACATTTAATATTGATTTATTATAATAAAAATATGTTATGGTGATTTTATGATTTAAACTTTGAAAATTTTATTATTTTATTAATTAATCACTATAGATTTCACCATTAAAGTGATACAAGCAAGTTTTAATTTGTGCTTTATTACAATAAGTTTTTTTTTGTATACATGTTGTGATATACATCCATACAATTTAAATGTAAATAATTGAGCATAAAATTTAATCTGTTAGAGAATTATACTATTTATACACTTGATAAAATTAATTCTCACTAAAATTGCTGATACAAAAAATTACTTAAATATCTTTAAAAAATATTAGTTTGACCACTATTTTGTATCATACTGCATTATCATGATGAGCTAACAAAAATCGACCATAATGTTATTTTTTATGGGGACTAGTATTAGTGGAAGATTTTATCCCAAGCTTCACTCGAGGTCATCGTTGTCCACTTTGTATTTTTATGCTATCAAATTTTGATTAGCTATATCGCAGAGTCATTCATGCTCATGATAATGATCCTAGGACGAGCACCACCTCCATCATATATTATAGTTTCCTGTTGATGAAGGATTCATTATAATGCTTATTAATAATGTTGAGGTTGTGAAGTATGTTTTGTCAGAGGCCTTTAAACAAATTGTGGTGGTTTATGTCATAACATTTATGTCATAACATAGACTGTACTAACATCAGATCAAGTTATCACTATAGGAAAGCATACGATTTTTGATAAACACCCATTTTCCATAGGAAAGGTAGGTTTTTGACGAATTTTTGATGGAATATTTTTTGTTAGAAAAACCTTAGTTGGAAATGCATTCTGACTAGGGAAAAAGCCATTAGAAACCATTTTTGATAGAAGTTTTATCATAAATCAATTTAGATGAACCGATAGATATAGGCATCGGAAGATCTGCCAGAGAGGAAATTCTGCTAAATAATTTTTGATAGAAATTTTCGCAAAAGTTTTGCTTGAAAATTGTTAAAAATTTATGTTTGAAATTTCCATATGTTGGAATTTCAAGTGACATATCGCATTGAGAGAAATCCATTGAAAACCTATATATATATATATATATATATATATATATATATATATATATATATATATATATATATATATATATATATATATAATTGCAATCATGGGGTCACAACAACTACACAGAGAAGAGAATACTGCTAGAAAATTATTCAAATCAAACATTTTATTTCCTTGTTTGAAAATATTAACATTGCATAGAAATATTCAATAACTAAAGTTATACATTAACATTAACATCAAACAGACAAAAAAACTAGAAATAAAAATAGAGAAATACTTATCGCCGGTCTTCTCATTATTGTCTTCCTCTTCCACCATTGCTTCTTTTCTCATTAACTTGTCTTAACGCATCTTCTTTATTTTTTGCTTCCATGATAACTATTCAAGCTTCCATCTAAGTAGCTATCTGGGCCTCCATGTCCTCAACCATTATGGCAATATGCTTTCTAACAAGCCCATTGATTAAATTAGTGCTCGATCTAAGAAAAAAATGACATGCATTATAAGCCAATCCCTAGGAACCTAAGTATTATATTCTTTCTTTTTTTCTTACCTATAATAGCATCTCTCCATATGTCAAATTTAAATTTCTTTGACTGTCCACTTAAACTTCGTGCACAACCATATGTCAAATTTAAACTACTCTAACTATCCACTTGAACTTCTTGCACAATTAGAACTTTGAATATACACCTCATTTAGTCTCATGTACCCATCCTAAAAAAATTATGATGTTATTAAGCATAATATATTTTCAATAAAATTGTAATTCAATAATAAAAATTTTACTTATGTAAGCTCTCTGTGACCTGAATCAACCCATTATTGGTCCTCGATGCTGATATGCTATATTATATAATTCTCCATTTATTGGGTCCCTTCAAAAGTACTTATTTCTACATATAAGTAGTCAATGACTTATCTGTGTTCTCCTATACTCACTATAAGGAATCGAGTCTCTAATATGTAAGGAGCTGCTTATGCCCCCTTAATAAGATGATTTGTTATTATTTATTTTTCTCCTTTTTATGAACATAATATGGAGAGGACCAAGCTCTACACAACTCAACCCACATTTCCTCTCCAATTCAAATATGGTTATATCCATACTTATGTATATTCGTGAACATATCATGTAAATGGGTAGCGCCTCTTGAATTAAAATTCTTTTAATGTTCTAATAGCCACCAAAATTCTTTGGTTACATAGAACACATTAATGAGAATTAATAGACCTTGAGCATAATCTATTTCATTGTATAAGTGTAAAGAGCTTAGTTAATATCTCAAATTCTTTGAACCACATGTCGTGCACCTTTATATCAACCTTCTTCCATGATACATATGGAGCATTAAACTTCTTATTATGTCTCTTATTTTATGTATTGCTTGCCTTGATGGATTGAACCTATAAAAGAAAGTTAAGTTAACACAATAAAATTTACAAATTAAAAGTAATGTAAACTGTCACTTTTGGTGTGAGGATTGAACTCCTCATCATCTAGGGTTCTCTCTAGACACTAAGAGCCCCTTAGTCTTAAGACTCTTCTAGTGGCTAAGTGAATATTTAACCCAGCTTAGAGACAAGGATTAACCATAAGGTTAGGCTATGCCTTAGAACTAGGGAGACCTACCAGCCTATAGCCTAACCAAATCTATGCCTCCCTTAGCCAAATTCCAACCTCAAATCAATTACAATCAAATCCAATTGAATACCAACTGTATCCAAAATTTTAACTAAAATCAAATCCACCATAACGGAATCCTAAGCCCATGATTTAATCTTATGGACTTAGCCAATTTTTCCTTCAATCCAAATCAAATCCAATTGATTTTCTCATAAATCAATCAATCCTTCAATTATCATTCCAAACTAAATCAAATATACAATCAAATCAACCAAGCCAAAATCAATTCAATCAACTAACCCATTTGACTTGAAATACTCAAATGGGCCAAAATCCATTTGAACCCAAATCAATTGCAACAAAAGTTATAAACCAATCCAAAATCAATATCTAAACTCAACTAAACTCAATTCAACCCAAAATCAATTCATTTGATCCATTGGGCTCACTTGACCGAAAGTTACTTAAAGGACCTATTTGAACTAAATCTCAATCCAACCCAAATTGGATTGAACCAAATCTCAATCCAACCTAAATTGGATTGAACCAATCCATCCAAAACTTCCTATGATGATTGCTGATCATCCTTGATTAATTAATTATCATCAATTGGGTCAAACCAAGTCAACCTAGCCATTTGACCAAATCAATCCATTTAACCTACATGAGCCAAATGAACCAAATTTCATCCTAAGCCAAATTAATTGAAACCAATGATCCACATCAACCTAAAATCAATCATTGAATATTTCTTGATCATCAATTGAGCTAAACCAAACCCAATTGGCCCTTTGACCCAAGTAGATCCAATTTGACCTAAAAGACCAAATTAGGTTAAATCAAAATCTAACCAAAATTGATTGTATCCAATGGCTCAAGTTCATTCCAAATTGATTAGTGAACATGACCAAAGCCTTGATTGAACCCAATTTGACCAATTAAACCCAATTGACCAATTTATCCCAAATTGACCTAAAGGGTCAATTTGGCCTAAATCCAAATTGATTTAAACCAAAGCCTATAATCATCTCCAATTGATCAATCAAACATAAACCAATGCCTAGCCAATTTTGACTAATTTGGCCAAATTGGTCAACTTAACCTATTTGACCCATTTGAACTCAAATGAGACAAAATCAAATCCAAGCCAAATTAAACCAAACCAATTACACCAAAATATTCCAAATACTCATTTGAACTTGATCCAAGCCTTGGTTTGACCCAATTTGACCAATTGGTCAACTTGACCCAACCTAGCCAATTTGACCTACATGGGTCAACTTGAGCCAAACCCTTTCAAACCAAACCCAAACCCAATGAAACTTGGCATGACCCTTCCTTATATCACCTTTGGTTAGCCCAAATCCAACCAAACTCATGCTTGACCCAAATTGATCCATAACCAAATGAGTAAAGCTTGCCAAATGGGACAAATACCCAATTTAAATTGCCAAACCCACTCTCCTCCACATGGCTGCCTCTTAGACCTCTACTTAAGCAAGAGAGACACTGGCTCACTTGACCCAGGTGATAAGGTCAACCATGAGTCAAGTTGAGGTGAACTAACCTCTCCAAGCCCATTGGCATTAGCAGCCTTAGAAAGCCAAACCAAACCATCTCAACCTTTGACAACCACTCCCCCTCACTCACCCACTCAAACTGAGCCAGCTCAAAAGTTCCTTGCCACCCACGACCACCTACGATGGTTGGACGGCCACTGGAGGCCAAATCAATCATGTCCATATTATCTAAGGGAGGAGGGGGTATACCCCCTCAATTCATTCCAAAATCAGCAATTGAGCATCCTTGAGGCCCTGCACCAGAGGAGCGGAGCATTTCCCTCAGCTTCCCAAGCTCTCCCCTTGCTGGAAAATATCAACCCGAGATAAGAAAACCTCCATATTTGTCCAACTCCACTGGAACTCAACCCCATTCAAATTAACTCTTCCCACACATTCACCAACTGATGAGTTGAAACGAATGCTCCCTCGAGTGATTCACCGGTACCTCCCAGCATAACCCCAGAGGATTTGATGTTTGATCCACAGAGCCGCCAGTGAGGAATCAAGGTGCCATCTTCAAGGCATTACCGGCAGTTCACACGGTGGGTGAGAGGTATTTTTTGACAAATTGAGTATTTTCCATTTTTAAGGCCTTTCAAAGGAAATGTGAATGTCGTGTGAATCCAACTATTGGACCCTTGTTGAAGGTGTGGGATCGATCCAGCCTCCAGCAAAGCTCGATTTGGGCAAGGAAGATGGTGTTGTCTTCCATTGCTCGGGGGATGATAGATCATCCACCATCCATTTCACATGATTGGAACGGACGACCGTGATTTCCCAATTACATTAATCTCAATTTAATCCTTAGGATCCGCAGTATTAATCTTTGCCATCTGATCTAAGTGGAGATGAAAGTACGTCCGCTATCGCCACGTCAGTATTGAGTCAGAAATTTTAAAGTAACCAATCCCGTGGCGCCATGTGGAAAGCATGCCACGTCAGTGATCCGCATGGTATCGACGGGATTAAGTTTAATTAGGGCTTACTTATCTATTTTAATTATTGAAACTTTGAAAAATCATAACTAATTATAGAAAAAATCCAATAAAATGCAAATAAATACACATTTTTAAGGTAAAATAGAGGAGATTTAATTAAAAATAATCCCATTTCATTTTGAATAGTAATTAAGGCTTAATTAGGATTTGAATGCATACTTAATTAGCTTAATTAAATCTTAATTACTTGAGTAATTGATTCCAAACTTAGGGAATTGATTTAGTAGGATGACCTCTATCTCCCATGATTTTCCTGAAATTTATTGCCTAGGTAATTAGGGGAATTGATAATTCAAACCCTAATTACCCTCTTTAATTAATTTAATAATTAATTAACATTTAAAATAATAAAAATTAATTAATTAGATCTTATTAATCATTGATTAATAGTAAATGGATGGGGAGAGTGATTGGGACTTCATTCCTAACCTCTTTCCCAAATTCATTTTATTATTCTTTTTAAAAGAGGATTAATTAAAATGGTAATTAATTAAGTGTTTAATTAATTAAAAATTTTTAGATCAAATTGAAATGCAAATAACATCAGATAATTAATAATGAGATTAAGGGTTCCTCTTTATGTGTTTAGGTATGCTAAGTGTTAAATCATGTGCATGTTGTGTGATGGAAAGGAATGGCTTGGTGTATGTCATGTGATAGTAATTCAATTATATTAATCCTAAGATGCCTTTCATATTGAATAAGGTTATTTAAAGTTAACCCAAACTTAGGATTAATAAGAAAATACCTTATAAGCCATTCACTAAAGAGAACTAAATCATCAAAATATGCTTTAGAAAATGGCTTAAGGTAGGGATGAAAGAGCGTTACTATCTTTTCTCTCTTCGTAACACTTAGATGCTAAGTGTAAACCAAATGAAACCAAGTAAAACATAAATTAAAATTCCCAAATCAACTAAACAACTTGAAGTGGAACCAACCTCTATGATTAAATTAAATTCTTCCACACTTAGAAAATCATAACTCTAATGCTTAGTTAAGACATACTACACAAAGCCTTAGCACACACATTAGAGTTAAGCCACCACTTCTAGTCCTAAGTTAGGATGGGGTACATGTGATTTATATTTTATTTTATGATGTAATATTTTAGACTAGATGTTAGGGTGTATGTTTCGTAGACTGAATGTTAGGCTGCTCCTAGCTTAATCATGTTTTCTAGAGGGGATTATGCTTAAGGGGTTGCTTAAAATAAATATAAATATTTTACTTGGATGTAATTAACTATGGAGTGTGTTTATAGGAGATTCTATTTCCTAGGATATAATTAACTATGGAGGCTTGCCTCCATAAGAAACTTAAGAACCCCGACTTAAAATAAACCCTACTTTACTTTTCCTTGTAAAGTAAGGAAACAATCTCTAGTATATTCGAGGACCCATCATGCCTTAGGAGCCTTATTAGCTGATTAGGTCCATTGTAGGGAGATGCCTCTATCTTTTGAGAAAGTACAACATACCTCAATTTATGTGGTGTCCACCCCACATCCAAAATTAAACACCACATATACAAACTTACATGTCTCACTTAAGCTCAATAAAAGTATCTAGCATAGGTGTCTCAATTCCACTATGCTCATGGAGATTTCATGTGCCCTAGCTCCTAGCTCACCATTGCTTGAGAAAAACCAAGAGAAGAAAATGAAGGAAACGAGGTAGATCAGTCCATGTCCTCCCCTTTAACATATATTTTCAGCAGCAATTTTGCCTAAAAAATTTCTATCAAAGACAAGTGATTTGCATGGCGACATTTTTCATGATAATTTATGTCGAGAAGATTTCCAACCAAAAATTCATTGATAATTTTGCCACTTATTTTTAATGGTTTAGTCCATCAGAAATTTTGTTGATAATAAGTGTTCTTCGTATGGTGAATGTCCACATAATGCTTGAGTCCTTAGTTGGACCTTCCTCGGAGTACACTGCTCGTGAGAGCACTAACATTTTTTTTTGCAATAGATCTCAAGAACTTTCAAAGTTAAGGTATATTAAAAGTTCCTTTAGCAAATTTACTATTAGAACTTGTGAGATATAAAATTTTATTAAGGAAAAATTGACTTAGTTTTTCAGTATAACATGATGTTCATGTGTTGAACCAATTTATTGTAGTAGTTTAAGAGAGGTCAATCATATAAGGGATAACACTTATGTTACTCTAACTAGAGATGGTTATGAAATAAGTTGTTGGCAAAAGTGATTGTTCTAGTGATACTGATCTTGAAGTTAGACATATTAAGGGGCATAGGCATAACTAAGATAATGGGTTATGATCCACTTTGGAGGCATTTGATGGCTAACACAAAAAAATTTGGATGCAATGATATCCAACAATGAGTACATTCATGCATGCCATACAACCAAAGAATAGGATGATAATATTAACTTTGAAGGTCTAACAACTAATTTAAACTTATCATGTGAAGGAAAAATACTCGATGTATTAGTCAAAAATATATATTTTTTGTAGTAAAGCTGATTGTAATATGCAATCAATGGTTGGTGTATAGTTAATAATGTAGAATATCTTATGGTAGTTCTAATAAAACTTGATTATCCATTATGTGTGTAAACCAATATCACCCATCTTGACCATGCCATTAGTAATTACATGCAACTAATAGCTAGAGGCTCATAGCAGCATGAAATTTTTTAACTATTGCTGGCCAGCATACGTGTGCACATAGAATTTTGATGAGTGACCACCAAAATTGTACCTTAAAGTTCATTTATTATATTATTCTTCTTATAATCTATCCTAAGATGGATTTAATGTTTAAGAAAATTATAAGTTAAATAGAAGTCAAATTTAATGTACAAATTTTTTATAGGAAAGCTTCAGATGTGACATGTAAGGCCATCAATACTATCTTTGATAATTAGAAGGAATCATACCATTTGTTATATAAGTCAATAAATGATATTTGTAGTGTTATAAGAGGATCCATTTATAGGATTTAAAATGACAACATACATCATTTTAAGCACCTTTTTGGGCTTTCAAACCCTACATAAAGTGTTAAAGCTACTATAGGCCAGTTTTAAGTCTTACTGGCACATTTTTATAAGAGAAATATTGAGCGACTTTACTTAGTATTGTGGGAGTCAATGCAAATAATGGTATTTTTCACTAGCATTTGTAATCATAGTGTTGAGTGTAATGAGTCATGATTCTAATTCTAACAAAAATTATGCAAGTTATTACTCGTAGTTTTATATTAAGGAAACCTTCGTAGAAGTTTTTATCATCATTCTAGGATTATTCATGAATGTAGAGATGTATTTTCATTGATGGCACATATATTTTGCTTAAGACACCTTAGGAAGAATTTTAACAAAGTAATAAGACATATGGGATAGGAAATACTATTGACATTTACTTTTTCATCCAAATAGATAACTGACATAAAGAATGTGAAACATAAGTCTTATGACTGGTTGATTATTAAAGATGTAAGTAGGTGGATTCTATCATATGATAATGGCTATAAATATGGAATAATGATTACCAACACGTCATAATGTTTAATTGACTTCTTCACCATGCTAGATGATTTCCTATTCAAACATTGATATGTTAACATTTATTACAATATAGTATCACTATTTTTTAAGCAATGCAACACAACACATGATCTTAAAGTGGTAACGAGTCACATCTTGCCTCACAAATAAGAAATACAATTCAATAGTATGAGAATAAAGCTAGAAGGTTTTAGAATCAACTTGCATTATTTCTTTATAAGTATGAGATTTTCAACTTTAATTGTAGATCATTTTGTGCAGATCTATATCTGGATGGGAGCACCACATATACTTGCAATAAACCTCAAGCGTAACATCTATCATTTCCCCACATTAAAGCTACCTTGAATCACAAACATGTTGACCATTAGTCATATATATCACAATATTCCATTGTTGATTGTTTTAAGGGTACTTATGTAATAGAGTTTCATGTTATTGGAATGTTCAACATGGACATTGATGTAGTTGACATTATCAAGCTTACTATTGTGAAACATCAAACGAAGATGTAGACCATGAATGAAATGGTACTCTAACATAATTGATGAGCAAACAACACAAGGATAGGCTTAGGATTAGACCTACGCCCTTATGTGGTTGATATGGACTTTAGTGAAAGTCTTATTTAGATTTATTGGGAATCATCTTTCAAAGACATGTTCATGTCTAAATATTATTTGTACTCACTCTTTTCTTATTCAAAATACTTCTAGATTAGAGATTCATTTATAGTACTTACTAGTTATGGAGGATTTGATAGTATTTTCCCAATACTCTATTAGAATAGTAATATTAAAAATTTGTATAGATAGAGTTAAAGAGGCTACCTTTTATAGGTTTGATGCTAGGAGAGGTTTCACATAGGCAGACCCACAACCCTTACCTCGAGTCATCAATGATAGTTGTGTCAGATTTAGATATATCTTCCACAACTCATTTAAAATAATATTTTACAAAATTTTTACAATAGAAAAAAATTAATAATTGTATTACTTGCAAGTGAAATAAGCCTCATGTCCGTAAGTAGCTGACAAGTCACATTTGAGTTTACTAAGATGAGTTTGTTGGGTTGTTGTAAACCTAAGTTTGTTATTTTACTTACATTATATATATATATATATATATATATATATATATATATATATATATATATATATATATATATATATATATATATATATATATATACACACACACATATTTTTCTTCTCTTAACCATTCATTGCTTTAATCTTTTAGATTATTTGGCAAATTTATGGCCACTAGATATGAAAACATGTTGTAGACTTGTGCAAAAACATAGCTACTATTTAGAAGGCTATGGTGCCACTAATATGCTGGTATAATGTGGAGTAGCACTTACGAGAGTCACGCAACATTTTGGATATGTTCTTAGAGGCAATAAAAGCATATTATCAGTGTGTTGATGGCTATGGGAATGGTAGTGTGATTGACAGACTACCACTTATAGTACATTGAGATTTGGGATGATAAGGAGGTTTACATTGTTCCATAGGATGACTAAGTTGAAAATGTAGAAAAGAGTAGTAGTACAATACATGTGGTGGTATCAATCATGGCCCACATTATACTTACTCAAAGTTCCCACAAATTCTACTAACACATATTACCCAAGGTACCCTGTACAGTAGCCATTATGTCTTAATTTGTTTTTGCACTTAAACTTGCTTAGCTTACTTTTAAATAACTTTTTAATTTGAATCTAATCCAATTTTGTATTGTAAGTTCATAGAAGAGATAGAGGATTTGTTCCAATAATTGGCGCCTATTGATAAGGTTGAGAAATTATGAAGCTGGATGCAGTGGTCAGTGTACTTTATAAATACACAACTGCATATAGAGGACACTATAACTAATGATGTAGGAGTTCCATTGCCAACTGTTGAACTCACAATTAGTGAGGTTAACATACTCTTATATTTAGCTCTTAAAACTCTATCTTAAGGGCCAAATTAAAACTAAACCCAAATTAATTATAATATATTATGCCTAAAGCCTTAGAAACTTTAATTAAATACACTTGAAGTCTAATATGGACTCAATTTAGTTAATTGGCTCACTTAATACAAGTTAGTCCAATTGAATCTTATTGAACCTAAATCATGTTAAAACTAATTAAAACCAAATTAACTTAGGTTAATGCTTTATAACCATTACACAAACTTATTTGAATATAAATCATGCCCAATTGAGGTCGGATTTGGCCAAATGGGTCACTACACAATTGATCCATATTTAGTCAAATCCAAATTAAACTAAAAGTAAACCAAACTAATTATTATAAAATAATTAAATTGATAACTAAACATAATCAATAGCTCCTTGGGCCCAATTTGACTACTAATTGGGTGAATGGACTCAAGGTGACCAAATTGACCTAAATATGTTATATTGAGCCAAACCCAATCTAATCAAATCCAAATCCAACCTAACTTGGTAGGACTTATCTTAAGTCACCAAGGATCAGCCCAAGTGAACTTGACCCAAGTCAAATTTATTTTAACCAAACCCAAAGTGAATAAATGAGGATAATACCCAAATTAGCAAGGTCCACCCATCCTTTTAGCTTAAGTAGTCATCTAAGTATCCTTTAAGCTCAAACCATTTCACCCAAACTTGAAATTAAATCTTTCATCACTTTGTGTTGGAGCTTAATTGATCAATTTAAGAAGCTTAGAGAGGTAAGGAGCAAGATCATAAGAGTTATAAGGAAGGAGCTCAAAACTTTGGCA